>WNWU01012816.1:0-12384 GCA_012654045.1 Ptyas mucosa | reverse complement strand
GCTGTTAACGTTTTCCTAAACGCGCTTCTGTGACGTGAACAGAGGCGCGGTACTGCCAAACAGCTGTGGAGGGAGGGGAATGTCCCGAGGTTCTTTTATTTGCCGGATGTTAGGTTTGCTTTATGCCAAGTTCAGATATATAGCGCCACCTGGCTGCCTCCGGTAGCGCTGACTTTATTAATTTTTCCGGCTTGTTCGTTACTTTGCCTTGCTGCTTTTGGCTGTGTTCCAGTAAAGAGTTCTGGCTACTCCTTCTTAAAGTGTGGAGTCGTTTTTTCACATCAAGCTCGGGCGGGACGACAGGCCGAGAGTATGTTTTTCTTATCATTCCCACATCTAATTTGTCCTTGTTCATCCAATAATTGTGTTATTTTCCTTGATTCTCTCTCTTTTTTCAATTTATATGCTAGCCATCTGCCTGGTTTATTAGCATCTTCAAAATAGTTCTGTTTAGCACTTTTAATTTTTTGTGTTAATCTTCTTTTTCTATTAATCCCATTTTATGTTTAATTGTATCCATTTTCATTTTAATATCTTTTTTTTGTGGAAACTTCTATAATTCTTTTTCAAATTCCCTATAATCATCCTCTAACGTTTTATATGCTTGTCTCTTCTTAATATTTCTTTTTCTTATGTAGTCAATTATCAGGCCTCTGGCATAGGCTTTCATAGTATTCCACAGGTTCTGCATTGATGTATCCTCTTTTCTGTTTTCTTTAAAGAAAAAAGCCAGTTCTTTCTCCATTTTCTGTACAAAGTCCTTTTCTTTTAATACTTTGTCCTTTCCATCTCACCGTCATTTGATTATGGTCTGCCCAAGTGTTAGCTTCTATATCAATTTCTTCTATATTCAAAGTCAATTCCATTGTCATCCATATTATATCTATTCTAGACCATGATAAGTGTCTATTAGAATAAAATGTAAATTGTCTATTTTTTGCATTTATTTCTCTCCATACATCTTATAAATTTATTTCCTCTATCATCTTAAAAAAGGATTTCGGCAGAATTCTTCTATTTTGTTTTGTTATCTTTTGTGTGTTATAGTCCATTTTCCCATCCACTATTCCATTAAAATCTCCCATCATACAAATATTATCATAGTCCAACTCAATTAATTTCATATGTAATTTTCTATAAAAATTGTCTTGTTTATCACTTGGACCATATATCGCTATTAACAGTATTTTCCTGTTGTTATCTGTCATTTCCACCATCAAAATTCTTCCTTCTTCATCTGTATAAACTTTTTCCGCTAGTATTGTATCTTTAATATACAAAACAACTCCTCTTTTCTTACATTGTGGCAATGAGGCAAATAGTTTCCCTAATTTAGGCTGTACCAAAAGTTGTTCATGTTGTTTTTTAATATGCACTTCCTGTAAACAAATTATGTCCAATTTTAATTTCTCCAATTTATGAAATACTTTTTTTCTTTTAGTTGCTATATTAAGTTCATTTATATTCATTGTAATAATTTTTTTCTCTTCCGTATTTATACTTTATATAAAGGCTTTGCTGATCTAGTGGATCTCAGTATACGTTGTTCTTTATATTCTACAGTGCCTCCCACTGCACCTTCTAATACATCTTCCGCCTTTTCAATCATCACTAGATCTTCCTTTAGTAATTAAAGCAATGGCTCTTCCCTTCTTGATTCTACATCTTTTTCTCTTAAGATAGTCTGCATAGAATGCTTTAGCTTTATCATGAATCTATTTTAAATCTTTGCAATTGCCATGTATACAGTTGCAAGAAAAAGTAAGTGAACCCCTTGGGATTACGTGGAGTTTTGCATGAATTGGTCATAAAATGTGCTCTGAACTTCATCTAAGTCACAACAATAGAAGAACACAGTCTGCTTAAAATAATACTACACAAACATTAGATGTTGCCATGGTTTAATTGAACATAACATGTAAACATTCACCGTGCAGGGAGGAAAAAGTATGTGAACCTTCGGACTTAATAACTGGTTGACCCTCCTTTGGCAGCAATAACCTCAACCAAACGTTTCCTGTAGTTGCAGATCAGACCTGCACAACGATCTGGAGTAATTTTGGACCACTGCTCTTCACAAAACTGTTTCAGTGTAGCAATATTCTTGGGATGTCTGGTGTGAATCGCTCTCTTAAGGTCATGCCACAGCATTTCAATCGGGTTGAGGTCAGGACTCTGACTGGGCCACTCCAGAAGGCGTATTCTGTGCTGTTGAAGCCATTTTTTTTGTTGAATTACTTGTATGCTTTGGGTCATTGTCCTGTTGCATCACTCATCCTCTGCGGAGCTTCAGTTGGCGGACAGATGGTCGTACGTTTTCCTGCAAAATGTCTTGATAAACTCTGGAATTCATTTTCCCATCAATGACAACAATCCGTTCAGGCCCTGAGGCAGCAAAGCAACCCCAAACCATGATGCTCCCTCCGCCATGTTTCACAGTGGGGATGAGGTTTTGATGTTGGTGCGCTGTGCCTTTTTTTCTCCACACATAGTGTTGTGTGTTCTTCCCAAACAACTCAATTTTGGTTTCATCTGTCCACAGTATATTTTGCCAGTAGTGCTGTGGAACATCCAGGTGCTCTTTTGCAAACTTCAAATGTGCTGCAATATTTTTTTTGGACAGCAATGGCTTCCTCTGTGGTGTCCTCCCATGTACTCCATTCTTGTTTAATGTTTTCCTTATTGTAGATGTGTCAACAAAAATGTTAGCATGTGCCAGAGATTTCTGTAGGTCTTTAGCTGACACTCTAGGATTCTTCTTTACCTCATGAAGCATTCTGCACTGTGCTCTTGCAGTCATTTTTATAGGATGACCACGCCTAGGGAGAGTAGCAACAGTGCTAAACTTTCTCCATTTGAAGGCAGTCTGTCTTACCGTGGACACATGGACATCAAGGCTTTTGGAGATACTTTTGTAACCCTTTCCAGCTTCATGCAAGTCAACAATTCTTGATCATAGGTCTTCTGAGAGCTCTTTTCTGCGAGGCATGGTTCACATCAGACAGTGCTTCTTGAAACCAGTAAACCCAAAACAGGTGTGTGTTTTTAAAGGGCAGGACAGCAGTCAGCAACACATCCAATATCATCACACTGATTGGAGTCAAGGTTGGCTCACTTCTGGCTCCAATTAGCTCTTGGAGAAGTCATTAGGCTAGGGGCTCACATACTTTTTCCTCCCTGCACTGTGAATGTTTACATGTTATGTTCAATTAAACCATGGCAACATCTAATGTTTGTGTAGTATTATTTTAAGCAGACTGTGTTATTTTATTGTTGTGACTTAGATGAAGTTCAGAGCACATTTTATGACCAATTCATGCAAAACTCCACGTACTCCCAAGGGGTTCACATACTTTTTCTTGCAACTGTACACCAGACCTTCTGGTATCAGCCATCTATAATTCACACTTTTCTGGAGCAGTATTTTCGTCAAAAATTGATATTCTCTTCTTATCTCTCTCACTCTTCTCGGTATTTGCTTCAGAACCACAATTTCGTTGCCCTTATATTGCAGTGTTTTCTCTTTTGTAATCTGAAGTATTTGTGTTTTAATTGATTTCTTAGTAAAACTTATATGAACTTCTCTTGGTAATTTATTTCTCATTGCATATCTAGTATATACTCGATGCATCTCATCAATACCATCAAACATTTTTTCTTTGGTAATTTCTAGTGCTGCTGCCAAAATTTCTATCATTTTTTCAGCCAAATTTTCTCCTTTTTCTTCTTCCACATTTTGAAATCTTAAATAAAATTCTGATTTGTCCATCTCCCATCCTAATCCACTCTTGTCACGTTCAACCTCTTCTAATCTACTGTCCATATCTCTAATTTTTTTGTCTCTTTGTTCCTCCTTTTCTTCAATTTTTCGAAGTCTGTCCTCATATTTCTTCATCATCTGTTGTATATTCTCCACTTTTCCATCTGTTTCCTCTGTTCTTTGTTCAATTTTTTCTATTTTCAATTTTATATCCTGTATTCCTTGTAGAATCATCTGCATTGTCACATCCTTTTCTTCCTCACGTTCTTTCTCTTTTTCCTGCTGCAACATTGCCTGTATTGATCGTTGTCCTCCCACTGGTGATGAAGACGGGGTCGATCCAGCAGAGCTAATAACTGCTGCTTTTTTACTCATTTCTATAAATAGTCCAAATCAAGTCAGTGAAATAAAATATCTTCAGGTTCTTCTCAACCCTAATCCGTTTTTATGGATGGCAGGTATAATCTCAAATAGCCATAGGCAAAAAGAAAAAGGAGAAAAAAGAAAAAGCCAAAAAGAAAACAGTTTTCAGGCTCTTGTGTGCCCTAATCCAATCAAGTAAAAAGGTAAAAAAACAAAATTAAACAACAATCTCCAATCAATAGAGGAAAAAAAAAGAAAAAAGAAAAATTTAAAAAAAGAAAAAAATATTAAATAAAAAATTCAAAAAATAATTTCTTCAGGCTCTTGTATGCCTTAATCCAATTGAGCAATAACGTGTTGTAGAAAAATAAAAGGGAAAATAAGAAAAGAAAAGAAAAAAAGGAGACAAAAAAAAAGAAAAATTCTGTTTCAAAAACTTAAAAATACTAAAAGTCTACAAGCACAGATATACTTCTATTAAAGATAGTTAAAAATTGAAGAAGTGGAATAGTAAAAAAAGAAAAGACTTTCTATCAAATTTAAAAGTCCACAACTGTGCAGCATTCAAAAGCTCTTTCATATATCTCACTCAGTTTAACAGCTCTCTTTCCAGAGTCACTGTTATCTCCTTTCAGATTTTAGCCACCTGTCAACAGTATTTTCTCCAAAGAGCACCTGTATAAACAATCCTGTATACACTCTTTAATGCTCTTCTAAGTTTTGTCTATGGACAGGCTCAATGACCTTGAATTTATAACACAGTTGCTACTTTCTTTTATCAGTAGGAGAAAAAAAAAAACCAAAAAGAGATACAATGTTTCAATCCACTAGATGGCAATATTCCTTGTTTCTTCCACTCTCCTTCTATTTCCAATATACAATAAAGCCAATGTAAAAAAGAATTAAAACGTAAAATTTAACCAAAAGAGGAAATAACAAAACTAGTCCAAAATCTTATAGACTCAAAAGGCACCAAAAATTTAGTATTTAAACAAGTAAAAGAGGAAATCTCCCTTCCAACCCAGTCCAGTCAGATTTAAAAGTAAAACTCTCCACAAGCATCCACAAATGAGAATAGTTTATATTTCAGGAAAATTAACTTAAATTCAGGCTCAATTCCGCCGCTTAATTTCTTCTGTCTTCAATTCTAATTGTATTTGCACTTCAGGGTGTTCTTAAAGTCTAGATTTAAAAAGCCTCTCACCAGATTGTAACACTTTCACTCATTCTCTTCCGTTCGGAGCTGTCCCAACTTCAGCAGCTTAATTGCTGCCTCTTCAGCGCCGAAAAAAAGAGCTTCTCCTGGATCAACCAGGGACTTTGCGGTGTCCTTGGGATCAGCAGGATGTGCCCTCCTCAGTCACTGTCTCTACGGGACAGTGAGGTCCGATTTGGACCATCCAGCGGTGAAGATATCGGTGGTGGTCCCAGAGCGCCAAAATCTTCCGTCGTCCCGTCGCAACATCAGCCCCCCCCCCCCGCCCCATCAGATATCTTAAAAAAGTGATACCTTAAAGTTTGGTGATGAAAGTAGACTTTACTACAGGTTTTCCCAACCGTGGCAACTGTAAGATACATGGACTTCAACGTCCAGAACTCCCCACCCAGTATACTTGGATTCCAGCTTCCAGAATTGGTGACTGGAAATTTTGGGAGCTGAAATCCATGCATGATAGGTGGAGTAAGCAGGTTCACGATAGGAGATACACTGAGTTGTTTGCAGGCATTCTTTTCAATGTGTATTGCCATTAGTGTCCCTGTTCTCTTGTGATCCCTTTCTCTTCAAACTCTGAAAGCTCTGCAAATCCCTTTCTCTCCAAACTCTTGACTACAACGGGGATTGCGTAGCTGAGAGAAGGTTGAAATTCACGCCCTGGTCGTAAAGTTCTTTTTTTGGAGCACTGTCGTAACATTGAACAGTCGTTGAATGTGGCAGTTACTAAGGGTGGACTACCTTCACTAGTGAGAGGCTTTTTCCTTAGGAGGGAACAGAGCTGTAGGTACAATCCATGCTTGCTCACTAGATTCCTGTTAGGGTGTACCTGAACCTAGTGACAAACAGCACCCCCTCTTTGCGTATAGAGCCACTTTAGCGTAGCGGTTAAGGCGCTGGCCTAGAAACCAGGAGATGGTGAATTCTAGTCCCGCCTTAGGCATGAAAGCCGGTTGGGTGACTTTGGACCAATTACCAGGAGACTGGGAGTTCTAGTGCTACCTTAGACATGAAAGCCAGCTGGGTGACTTTGGGCCAGTCACCAAGAGACAGGAAGTTCTAGTCCTTCCTTATGCAGGAAACCTGGCTGGGTGACATTGGGCCAATCACATGGTGACAGTGAGTTCTAGACCTGCCTTAGGCATGAAAGCCAGAGGGGTGACTTTGGGCCAATCACCAGGAGGCGGTGAGTTCTAGTCCTACTATAGGTAGGCTTGGTCCCATTTTTTCCAACCCCATCGCCACTTTGGTTGCTATATGAGTGGTTGTAAGTTGAGGACGACCTGCAAAAAATAAATCGGATAAAAGTAATTTTAAAAAAAGAAATAAATTTATGCTCTGCGTCTCTTCCGCCATCAGGCCTCTAGGATCCATCAAATGATGTTGATCAACCTCCTGAAGAGTCTTTATTTTTTGGGGGTCAACCCCCAGCAGAAGGAGCTGCGTTCAGTGGAGCAAGAGCTGCACTGGCACCTGCACGGACTCTCCTACCGGTGCCTGGCGTCCTTGGCCATCTACCTGGCCACCTACATCCCCAAGGAAAAACCCCATAAGCTGCTAACCAAGCTTTTTGCCCAGCTGGAGATGTGTTGGGCTGAGATCGAAGACGCCAACACCATTGCCATGCTGATGGCCAAACAGGGATACCTCTCGCCGCAATTCTGAGAGCGGCTGGAAGATAAGGTAATGCTGTTTCGCCCGTGGCTTCCTCGTGAGACATCTGACTCACTTGAGTATGACAGAATCCGATGGCGTGGGGGTCCTTGGAGCTCAGGGGTTTTCTGATGGACGTTTCAGAACCCGACTAGGCAACATGAACAGTGCTATAAAGAAGTGGGATTTCTGGAAAGGAGGAGGAGGACGACTGTGGGGTCCTTGGTGCTCTCGGAGCTTGGGGGCTTTTCTGGCAGATGTTTCATGAGCCAACTAGGTAATGTCATCAGTGCTAGAAGGAAGTGGGATTTATGAAGAGGAGGAGGAGGACTGTGAGGTATTTGGTGCTCTCGGAGTTTGGGGATTTTCTGACGGACGTTTCAGGACCCGACTAGGTGACGCCATCAGTGCTATAATGAAGTGGGATTTGTGGAAAGGAGGAGGAGGAGGAGGAGGAAGACTGTGAGGTCCTGGGTGCTCTCTAAGCTTGGTAGTTTTCTTGTGGACGTTTCATGACCCAACTAGGCTACCTCATCAGTTCTAGGAGGAAGTGGGATTTATGGAAAGGAGAAGGAAGGACTGTGGGGTGCTTGGTGCTCTCTGGCGCTTAGTTGTTTTTTTGCAGACATTTCATGACCCAACTAGGAAATGTCATCAGTGCTAGAAGGGAGTGCGTGTTTGCTTTTATTTTCCCTTATTAGTGTAAAAATCCCTTTCAGCGTTGATGGTGTTTCCTAGTTGGGTCGTGAAACCTCTGCACAACAACCCCCAAATTCCGAGAGCACCGAGAACCCCACAGAAAAAGAAACCCAGATAAGCAGGGATTAACACCAGACAAACATTGAAGCAGAAAATAATACTCGAATCAAGGAATTGCAAAGAGGAAAAAAAAACCCGCACTCCCACCAACAGGGCAAGCAATTATATATAATCAGAGATCAACCCGCCCACTCTCTTCTAGCACCAAGCTCAGGGAGCACCAAGGACCCCACAATCCTCAACACTGAAAATTTTAAAATTGGACAATCTAAATGTTCTGCTAGAACCTTAAATTTTTAAACTAGACAATTTGAACTACAGAACTTTAAATCCTTAAACTAGGCATTCTTTAAATGTTAGAACCTTAAACTTTTAGCTAGACTTGAGTCCCCCAAATTTTAAATTTTAAATGATCTGTTAGAATATAGAATATCCAAATTGGACATTTTTCCCTTTTAAATATCTGTGGTAAAACCCTCTACCACTCTCATTTTTTTTTTTAAATCCACTCATGGAAGAAGAAACTGATACTATTGTGATCTTCAGAACATGTTCCATGTATATATTTATGCCCATAGAATACTCAAACTACATATGTACCAAATGTAAATTAATCAAGTTACTAGAAGAAAAAGTAAAGGGTCTAGACTAGAGAAAACTAACTACTCTGAAACTTGACCTACAAAATGAGAAACCCCAAACCTTGCAAAAAGAATATGCCCAAATTGAACAAAATAATGACCAAACAACTTCTAAAAGAGTTGACCCCTTAGAGGAAGAAGACAGATGGGAACATGTCACTCATAGAAAAAGACACAAAACTAGTACAAAATCCCTGTCCAAACCAAACCACTCTGATGCAGCCCCACTGGTGCTAAGCAATCAATATCATGGACTCTCACTAGAAGAAAACATGCAGACACATAGAAAAGAAGCACCATCAAATGTCCCTAAAAAAAGTAGCACCACCAAATGCTACTGTGATAGATAGAAAAACACCCCAAACCTCCCTAGGAAAAAAAAGGCGAGTGTTGGTGATAGGAGATTCAATTCTCAAGGGAACACTGTCTGTAGACCAGACAGTCAATCCAGAGAGGTATATTGTCTCCCTGGAGCTAAAATCAAAGATGTGGCTGAGAACCTAACCAAAATAATAAAACCAACACACTACTACCCCTTTCTACTACTACATGTAGGGATAAATGACACAAAAAAGGACTTGTAAACAATATTGAATGATTATGAGCAGCTAGGCAAGAAAGTCAAGGACTTAGGTGCACAAGTAGTTTTTTCATCTGTACTGCCAACGAAAGGACAACATCCGGTAAGAGAACAAAGAATTGTAGAAGTGAACCACTGGCTAAAGGGTTGGTGTTGCCCAAAAAACTTTGGATTCCTGGACCATGGTCTGTACTACCTCCAAGATAGGCTTTTGGCAAGGGATGGGTTGCACCTCACAAAGACTGGGAAGAATGTTTTTGGAAAACGACTGGCTCAACTTATCAGGAGGGCTTTAAATTAAAATTGAGGGGGGAGGGTGACCAGTCTTTAGGAGCTCCAGGACTTAATTCCAAGCAAAAACCCCTAGAAAGCAAGGCAAATAAGTAAGGAGGGATGGGAAGGAAGACAAACTCAAATACCAAATAGGAGACATGGGAAGCATACCCAGAGTCAGGCATAAAGATCTCAAGTGCCTATATACAAATGCACAAAGTCTGGGGAACAAACAGGGTGAACTTGAACTATTAATATACGAAGGTAGATATGACATAGTTGGAATAACAGAAACTTGGTGGGACAAAACCCACAACTGGAACATACTGATAGAAGGATACAAACTCTTCAAAAAAAACCAGACCCCATAAAAGAAGAGGTGGAGTTACACTGTATGTAAAGGACCACTATATTGCTACAGAATTGCATGAAACTGAAGACGAAAACCTCCTAGAATGCATATGGGTCAACATAAAAGGAAAAAAGAATGACATGGCAATAGGTGTATACTACAGGCCACCCAACCAAGCAGAAAAAATAGATATCCTTTTTGCCAACCAACTAACAAACATATGTAGGAAACACACTACAATAGTAATGGGGGACTTCAATTACCCTGATATCAATTGGAAAACTAATTCTGCACCAAGTGAAAAATCAAATAGGTTCCTAACCAACCTAGCTGACAACTTTGTTCTCCAAAAGGTAGAGGAGGGAACTAGAGGGACAGCCATACTGGACTTAATACTTACAAAGAGAGAAGAAGTGATAGAGGAAGTTGAAACTGCAGGAACCTTGGGTGAGAGTGACCATGTCATACTAGAATTCAACATAACGCAAACACAAGCAATAGAACATAATGATACCAGAGTCTTAGATTTTAAAAGAGCTGATTTTAAGAAACTCAGAGAGAATTTGGGAAAGATTCCTTGGATGAAAATCCTAAAGGGGAAAACAACTCAAGAATCTTGGGAAACTGAAAAATACGATCATAAAAGCCCAGACCAGCGCAATACCGCTGAGAAAGAAAAACAAGAAATCCAAGAAGAAACCAGCATGGCTGCACAAAGATCTCTCTGACAAATTGAAAGACAAAAAGTACAAGTACAAAAATTGGAAAGAGGGACACATATCTAAGGCAGAGTGTCAGCAGATAGCCAGAATCTGCAAAGATGAAGTCAGGAAAGCAAAGGCTCAGAATGAACAAAGACTTGCAACAAAAGTCAAAGATAACAAAAAAAGTTTCTTCCAACATATAAATAACAAGAAAAAAAATCAAGGAAACAGCCGGTCCACTAAAGAGAGAAGACGGCAAGGAAGTAACAGGCAAAAAAGAGAAAGCAGAACTGCTTAACTCATTCTTTGCATCAGTCTTCACTCAAAAAGAAACTATAGTCCAACCTATCAAAACATAACTGTAAAAGACAGACTAGAAATAAAAGTTAAAATCAGCAAAAAAATAGAGAACACCTGTCTGATCTTGATGAATACAAATCACCAGGACCTGATGGATTACCTCCCAGAGTTCTAAAGGAGCTGGCAGATGTCATCTCAGAACCACTGCACCACATCTTTCAAAAATTCTGGAACACCAGGGAACTACCAGAGGACTGGAAAAGAGCTGATGTGGTTCCCATCTTCAAAAAAGGAAAAAAAACAGACCCAGGAAACTACAGCCTAATCAGCCTAACATCAATACCCGGGAAGATACTGGAAAAGATAATAAAAAAACAGATCTGCCAACACCTAGAAACGAGTAAAGTAATAACTAGCAGCCAGCATGGGTTTGTTAAAAACAGATCATGCCAAACCAATCTTATTTCATTCTTCAACATAGTGACTAAATTAGTAGACCAGTGAAATACTGAGGACATAATATACTTAGATTTCAGCAAGGCATTCGACAAAGTAGACCACAACCTACTTCTTTGTAAGCTAGAAAAAAGTGGGATAGATAGCTTCACCACGAGATGGATTCGCAACTGGCTGACAAACCATACTCAACGAGTAGTCCTTAATGGGTCCAAGTCTACATGGAGAGAAGTAAGCAGTGGGGTGCCACAAGGTTCCGTCTTAGGCCCAGTACTCTTCAATATCTTCATAAACAACTTAGATGAGGGAATAAAAGGGGAACTTACCCAATTTGCAGATGATACTAAGCTGGCAGGAATAGCTGACACCCTAGAACAGTGGTTCTCAACCTTCCTAATGCCGCGACCCTTTAATACAGTTCCTCATGTTGTGGTGACCCCCAACCATAAAAATATTTTCGTTGCTACTTCATAACTGTAATTTTTTACTACCGGTTCTGTGGGCATGGCTTATTTTGTGGGCGTGGCTTGGAGGTCATGTGACTGGGTGGGCATGGCTAGCTGGTCATGTGACTGGGTGGCCATGGCTATCTGTATAGGGACTACTCAGAGGGCTGAAAAAAGTCATTTCTGACAGGTCCTCACACTTATGACCATCCTCACATTTATGCCTGTGCAGCATTCTTAACAACCATGTCACTCATTTCACAACTGCTTCTCTTCACCATGGTGACAAGATAGGGCAAAAAAGTAAAATGTGAGGACAGTTGTAAGTTCGAGGACTGGTCAAAAGTGGAGGACCAGTCAAAAATAACTTTTTCAGCCCTCTGAGTAGTCCATATGCATAAAAGGATACAGCAATAGAGAGGGATGAAGGAAGGGAAGGGAAATTAGAGTAGGAGTGAGGGTAAGAGAGGGAGGAAGAGAGGAGGTGAAGGAGAAAGGAAGAGGAAGTAGGGAGGAGAAGAAGAGGGGGGAAGAGAAAGTAAGAAGGAAAGAAAAGAGAGAGGTGGTAGGTTTGAGGAGAAAGATTGCTGTACAATAAAAAAGATGAAAGGGAAGAAAACCAACCCCAAACAAATATAAAGATATTAAGATAAAGAATGAATTGTTAAACTTTAAAGAATAAAAGAGAACAAATATGAATAAATAGCAATAATTAGGAACACACATACAAACATACAATGTATTTTCTTTTAACAGAGTATTTGGCCGGTTCACAAATTTAAACAGTGTTTAGTCATTTCAATTAACTTTACAATTTCTATATTTCCCTTTTGCCATATTTATTCCTCATCTATTTTTTTTAAAAAAACCAATATTACCCTTCA
>WNWU01012815.1:199122-243721 GCA_012654045.1 Ptyas mucosa | reverse complement strand
GCCTGGTAGAAATCCGTTTTGATCTGCATGTATTTTCTGATTCAATATTGTTTTAATTCTATTGGCCAATAGATTCATAAAAATTTTGTAATCCGAATTTAATAACGAGATTGGTCTATAATTTTTGATCTGGGTGGTATCTGCCTCTTCTTTTGGAATTAATGAGATATAAGCTTCTCTCCATGTATCTGGTATTTTTGCATCTTTTAGGGCCTCATTGTAAACATCCAGGAGGATTGGGTTCAAAATTTGACCTAAATTTTAATATAGTTCTACAGGAATCCCGTCCGTTCCTGGTGTCTTATTGTTTTTCTGTCTATTAATTACCTCCTGTAGTTCCTCCTTGGTTATCTCTCTATTTAACATCTCTCTGTCCTCTTCCGTAATTACTGGGAGTCCTTCTTCTTCCAAATATTGTTTTATTTCCCCCTTTAGTACCTCTTCTTGGCTATATAGTTCCTGGAAGTAATGAATTGCTATTTCTTTTTTCTTTTCAGAACCTTTTTGTAAGTTGCCCTGTTTGTCTTGTAATTGATGTATAGTCCTTTTCTCTCTTTCTCTCCTTAACTTATACACCAACCACCTTCCTGGCTTATTCGCTTGTTCAAAGTAATTTTGTCTTATGTATTTCAAGGAATTAATAGTCTTTTCCTGATCGAGCAGGTTCAATTTATGTTTGGCTGCCATCCAATTAGTTTTTATTTTATCGTCTCCTGGGTGGGTACTTAATTTTTCTTCCCAATTTTTAATTTCATCTTGTGTGATCTTATATTCCCTTTCCTTTTCTTTTTTCCTTTTGCTATTATAGGCAATGGTTAACCCCCTAATATAGGCCTTTGTGGTATCCCATAGATTTTGTAGGGATGTTTGGTCCTTATTATTGTCTTTGAAGAACCCTTCAAGTTCCTTTTCTAATCTTCCAATATAATCCTTCTCTTTTATTATTTGTGGATTCATCATCCATCTACCCCTTTTTAATATTTGCCCTTTCCATTCTATTGTTATCGGGTTATGGTCCGCCCACTCATTGATTCCAATATCTACCTCTTCAACTTCCTGGACTAAAATCTTCGAGATCCATATCATATCAATCCTTGACCAGGACTTGTGTGGGCTAGAATAATAGGTAAATTTCTGCTCTTTAGGATTCTGAAACCTCCAGATATCTATCAAGTTTAGTTCTTCTGTTAAGATGAAAAATGTCTTAGGTAGTAAATTTCTCTTCCTTTTATTATTGTGGTTACTTTTATAATCTTTTTTCAGGTCCGCTATTGCATTTAAATCCCCCAATAAGCAGATAAAATCAGTATTTTGTTCAATTATTTTCTCGTGAACTTTTTGAAAAAATTCTGTTTGTCCATTACTTGGTGCATATAGAACTACCAACAATACTTTTTTATTCTTAATATTTATTTCTATTAACAACATTCTTCCATCCAAATCGGCATATATAAATTTACTTTCTACTTTCTCCTTAACATACACTACTACCCCTCGTTTCTTTTCCTCGGCCAATGATGTATATTCCTTTCCTAGTTTTTGCATATCAAATACCTTTCATCTTGCTTTCTAATGTGTGTTTCTTGTATGCATACAATATCTAATTTTAGTCTGATTAGTTTCTTGAATATCTGGTGTCTTTTAATTGTTAAGTCCATTAACATTTAGTGAGATGATTTTTACATTCGATTCCATACCTTGTCAGTGTGTATTTTCTATTACTTCTTGTCTTTCTTCTTCACTTCATTCATTGCTCTTGTTGTTACTCCTTCTTCTTCCAGTTTTTCACTTTCTTCCTGAATCTCTTTTCTAATATTTCTCCCCTCAGAAGGTTGATCTTGCTGTTCTGTAGCTTGTCTGGGTCTCGCTCTCTCTTCTGTTTCTTCTCTTCTGCCATTACTTCTTTCTATCTCCATCACTTGGTCATGCAAGTTTTGCGCCTTCTCTATGGTATCCACCTTAATCTTTTTCCCCTGCCACGTTACTATCATCCCTTCTGGTATAATCCATCTAAACAAGATTTGTTTTTTATTTAAGATTGATGTGAGGAAGCCATACTCTCTTCTCCATTCTCTAATGCGTCTCGGTATCTGTTTCAACGTAATTATTTCTTTTTGTTTATAATATATCTGTTTATCTTTTGTTATTTTGTATATTGTGTCCCTCACTCTTTTTCTTGCAAATCTTACATGGACCTCTCGGGGGAGCTTATGTTGTCTGGCATAGTTGGTGTGGACGCGGTACACCTCCTCGAGTTCCTTGATTATTTCGTCTTTATCCCCTTGCAGTACATTTGCAAATATTTCTGCCATTACTTCAAATAGATCTTCGTCTCTCTCCTCTTTAATATTCTGGAACCTCAAATAAAGGTCTGCTTTTTCCATTTCAAGCCGTGCCACCGTACTTTCCAATTCTTTATTGAGACAATTCATTTTTCCATCTAGCAATTCTATTTTCTCATTAACCTGTCCTGTTTTCCCTTCTATCGCTGTTATTCATTTTTTAAGATCAATTCTTGAAATAAATCCACTTTTCCGTCCAATTTTTGGATGTCGTCCTTGACGGCATTTTTAACGTCGTATAAATCCCTTCTGGTTTGTTCATAGTTCTTTGCCATGCATTCCTGCATTTTTAACATTGTTTCCTGTATGTAGGTAAGGTTGTCTGCACGGTTTGCATTGTCAATGTGGGAGTTTGTTTTTCTGTTGAGAACATGGTGTCTAAAGTTTTTTGTGCTATTGGGGAGGCCGACGTTCCACCTTGTATTGTAATTATTCTTTTTCCAGTTTTCCCTGTTGTTGTTATGGTTGATGTCATCTCTTTCAGTAATTTCTGTTGTTTTTCTAATATATTATCTATTCTTCCCCAAATCAGCATCCACTATTAATGTCTATTGTTTAGTGTGTGTATCTATCAATTTTACTCCAATTCGATGTAGTGTAAGCAAATTTGTTGTTAGTTATAATCTTTGTGGTCTTTGTTTTACTCTAACCTTTATAGTTTCCCCCCTTTTTTTTGTTATCGAAAATGTAAATATAAATCAAAGATATAGATATAAATATAAATATAAATTATGTATAAGTATATAAATATAAATATGGGTTATAGGTTTTAAGTATTAATTCACAATCTAATCCTAACCAATCAAATAATCTTAATAATTAATTAATCAACGACTATTAAGATTTAAGGAATCCACTAAGATTTAAATGACACACTTAATTAATTAATACAGTAGCTAGAGGAAAAGTTAAGAAGGGAGAACAAAAGAGCAATGAAATCTAATCAATACTTAGCTCATTATTAGAAAGTTCATATTATTAATCTTTTCTAATTATTCTCTAAGGCTATATATAGCCTTACAGTTGTGATCAAAATTATTCAACCCCCAATGTTGTAAAGGGGTTTAGGGACTATAGTGTACATTTGTAATTGTATTCAGAATGAAATCCTACAAGGACGTTTTACAGAACCAAATGCAACTAAAATGACATCAATTGTTTTTGTAATACAGTAGTAAATGTTTCTTTTGTGGTTTCTTCATTGACACAATTATTCAACCCCTTAAAGACTACCACTCTGAAGAACAGAGGTTCATTCAGGTGTTTTCGATCAGGTATTGAAAACACCTGTGGATGTCACCGAGCAGCAATCAAGCATAATAAGCACCAATTAGGCAGCTTTAAAATGACTGTGATACTCAGCTCCTTCTAGACATTTACTGGTGTGGTTACAAACATGGTGAAGGCAAGAGAATGGTCCAGGAAGACAAGAGAAGAGGTGATTTCTCTTCACAGGAAGGGCAATGGCTATAAGAAGATTGCAAAGATGTTAAACATACCAAGAGACACCATAGGAAGCATCATTCGCAAATTCAAAGCAAAGGGCACTGTTGAAACGCTACCTGGTCGTGGCAGAAAGAAGATGCTGACTTCGACTGCTGTGCGCTACCTGAAGCGTAGAGTGGAGAAAAGTCCCCGTATGACTGCTGAGGAACTGAGAAAAGATTTGTCAGATGTGGGTACTGAAGTTTCAGCTCAGACAATAAGGCGCACACTGCGTAATGAAGGCCTCCATGCCAGAACTCCCAGGCGCACCCCCTTGCTGTCTCCAAAGAATAAGAAGAGTCGACTGCAGTATGCAAAAGTCATGTGGACAAACCACAAAAGTTGTGGGATAGTGTTCTGTGGACCGATGAAACAAAATTAGAACTGTTTGGGCCCATGGATCAACGCTATGTTTGGAGGAGGAAGAACAAGGCCTATGAAGAAAAGAACACCTTGCCTACTGTGAAGCATGGCGGAGGGTCAATCATGCTTTGGGGCTGTTTTGCTTCTGCAGGTACAGGGAAGCTTCAGCGTGTGCAAGGTACCATGAATTCTCTTCAGTACCAGGAGATATTGGATGAAAATGTGATGCAGTCCGTCACAAACCTGAGGCTTGGGAGACGTTGGACCTTTCAACAGGACAATGATCCCAAGCATACCTCCAAGTCCACTAGAGCATGGTTGCAGAGGAAAGGCTGGAACATTTTGGAGTGGCCATCGCAGTCACCAGACTTAAATCCGATTGAGAACCTCTGGTGGGACTTAAAGAAAGCAGTTGCAGTGCGCAAGCCTAAGAATGTGACTGAACTGGAGGCTTTTGCCCATGAAGAATGGGCGAAGATACCCGTAGATCGCTGCAAGACACTTGTGTCAAGCTATGCTTCACGTTTAAAAGCTGTTATAACTGTAAAAGGATGTTATACTAAGTACTAAGATTGAATGTCACTTGGGGGTTGAATAAAACTGATAATGATGTGAGCACAGAAACGACATTTGTGGTTATTTCATTATAAATGTTATGTTATATTTGTCTGACCTACAAGTGCCTCTTTGATGTAAATGTAAGCGAGATGACTGAATGATCAAAATCAATGTCAAACTGGCCAAAACACTCAATTTCAGTGGGGGTTGAATAATTTTGATCACAACTGTATAGGTAAAAAAATAAAGATTTGTGAGGTTATACAGTTATTAAATATTATACTCTTAATATTATCTATATTTCAAATAGTTATCTCCAAATCCAGTCAGCTATATTATCACCAAATCCAGTCACTAAGTTCAAGTATCAAGATCTGATCTTAACTTACTAAAATTTGCTCCTTATATTCTTAATACTTTAAAACAGTTTTAAAAGGAAGGAGCTTTTGTATTTCCAATGGTCCAAGATGGCTGCCACAGTCTCAATATCTCAATGTCTGTTTCTTCTTGTCTATCTCTCTTTACTTCAATTTGCTTTGCCCCGATAGACTTTTCCTTCAGCACAATTTTCGTTTTGCTCAACTTTGTCAAATTAGCTCTCAATCCTAAATTCTTTTCTCTTCCAATAATTAGCTTTAAGTTTGCTGTTTCAAGTCTTGCGCTGAGTCACTCTGGCGAATCCGAATTTCTTTGCCGCTTCTCCCTTCGTTACGCCACCTCTTCTTTCCGCTGCGCTTCGGGATTCTTTAAACCTGCATTCTTTCCAACGCTCAATCTCTGCTCTCGCCGCCGCTTTACACCGCTCTCACTTCCTCACCTTCCTGCTCTTGTATGCTCAGGACGTCAAGTCTCTGGATCCGCCGATTCGGCCTCTTTCTTCTGTGCCCGAAATAAGGGCTCTCCTTGGCTCACTGGGGGATCGCACTTCCCCACAATGCACCTCCGAAGTCGCCCTCTTTCTCCCGGTCCTCACCCGGACCAATCGCCCCTTTTGCGGGCTCCAGTGCACAGAAAATTGCCATGAGAAAGCGGAGCTCGTCTTTCTCGTGCCGCTACAACCCATGCCTCCGCCGGAAGTCGAAAGTCCCCAACACTTTTGAATGGCCTTTTCCTGACAATCCTCTCCAGGCTGCGGTCATTCCTGCTGCTTGTGCACCTTTTTCTTCCGCACTTTTCCCTTCCACATAACTTTCTATTAATGTGCTTTGATACAGCACTTTGGGAACATCCAACTTCTTTTGCAATTACCTTTTGAGGCTTTCCCTCCTTATGGTGGGTGTCAATGATGGTTTTCTGCACAACTGTCAGGTCAGCAGTCTTTCCCATGATTGTGATTCCTACTGAACCAGACTGAGAGACCATTTAAAGGCTCAGGAACCCTTTGCAGGTGTTATGGCTTAATTAGCTGATTAGAGTGGGACACTTTGAGCCTAGAATATTGAACCTTTTCACAATATTCTAATTTTCTGAGATTGTGAATTTGGGGTTTTCATGAGCTGTAAGCCATAATCATCAAAATTATGACAAATCAAGGCTTGAACTATCTCGCTTTGCATGTAATGAGTCTATCTCATATATTAGTTTCACCTTTTCAGTTGTGTTACTGAAATAAATGAACTTTTGCACAATATTCTAATTTTTCGAGTTTCACCTGTAGATATTCTCTTTATAGGCGGCCGACGTCATTTTATAATTTGTTCCCAATACTTTTTCCCAATGCTCTAATTCTATATTATATCCAAAATTTTTCGCCCTACTTATCATTGTTTCTTTCACCGTTTCCTCCTCCATTTTAAATTTGAAAAGAAAAGTATACGTTTTTGTAATTATTTTCTCATCAGTCCCTGTTAATATTTTATCCATTTCTGTTGTTCATTTTGGAATCCATATAGTTCTAAATCTTTTTTGTATCTTGTTTGGATCTGTAGATAAGGCCACCAATCTATTTTAATTCCTTGTTCTAATAATTTTTGTTTAGAATTCAAATTCCCTTGTCGGTCTAACAACTCTTTATAGGTTACTATTTTGTTTAAGTCAATTAAATTGTGGTAAACCAAGGCTTCCATCATTGATACCCATCTGGGAACTTTTGTATAAAAATTTCTTTTAATCTTCAACCAGATTTCTAACAGGGCTTCTCTCACCTGATATCTCTGGAAGTACTTGTGGGCTTTGTTCTTTCCCTCCCAGATAAAGGTGTGCCAACCCCTCTGTAAATCATGTCCCTCAATCGTTAGTATTCTTCCATTTTTTAAATTTATCCACTCTTTGAGCCATGATATTACTGCTGCCTGATAGTAGAGTTCCCAATCCAGGAGGCCAAAGCCACCTTTAATTCTAGAATCTTGTAGAAGTTTTAGTTTAATTCTGGGCTTTTTCCCCAACCATATAAATTTAAGAATTATTTTGTTCACTTTTCCAAAAAAGTTTTCCCCTAATTTTATGGGTACTGTTTGAAATAAATATAGGATTTTTGGTAGGATGTTCATCTTTATAGTAGCAATTCTTCCAATCAATGATATTTGTAATTTCGCCCAACTCTCTAAGTCTTTTTGAATTTGTTGTAATAAATTTTAAATAATTATCTTCCTTTATTGAAGACATTCTCGCTGTTAGCCAAATGCCTAGGTACTTTGCTTTTTTCACTACTTGAATTCCTAATTTCTCCTCTAATTTCTTATTTTGGCCTTGAGTAAGATTTTTGGTAATTATCTTCATTTTGTTTTTATTTATTTTTAAGCCAGGAACTATACCAAATTTCTCTATTTCCTACAATAGCAATTCTCCTGTTTCCAGAGGATCCTCTATTATAAAGGCCATATCGTCTGCAAAGGCCTGTGTTTTATACTCCTCTTTTTTAATTTTTAACCTTTTTATTTCCTTATTCTCCCTTACCTGAGTCAGTAAGACTTCTAATGAAAGAATAAATAGGAGGGGAGATAATGGACATCCTTACCTGACCCCTTTATTTATATTGACTTTTTCTGTTAGGTCTCCATTTACCATAATTTTTGCTGTTTGATTTGAATAAATTGCCTTAATCATTTCTATAAATTTTCTGCCAAATTTTATCATAGTTAGTTGAGTAATTAGGAATTGCCAATTTAGGTTGTCGAACGCCTTCTGTGCATCCACCAGTATTAGTGCTAGTTGTTTTTCAGGGTGGGCCTCATAATACTCTAATATATTCATAATTCTTGTATTGTTTTTTATTTGTCGTTTGGGTAAAAACCCATTTTGGTCCGAATGAATAATTTTGTTTAAAAAATTTTTGAGTCTTTCTGCCATTATTGTCACCAGGATTTTATAATCGGCATTTAGCAGTGAGATTGGCCTATAATTTTGGATAAATTTGATGTGAATAAAGCAGGAATTATAGTAAATAAGAAATAATGTGAATAAAGTAGGAATCATACAAAGTCAGATACATGAACTCTAAAAGACCCCCTCTATTCACATTATTATAAAAGAGAAACGTGCTGGTTGGAAAGTATATTAAAGGCAGCTGAACCCCATTAGTGGTAATATATCTTCTGATGAGGCTTAGCTGTCACCCATCAGGAAAGCTAAGAGTAGTATTCTGGTAGATGACCGACTCTGATAATGAGAAGAAGCTAAGCAATTACATTATAGAGTTCCTCATAGTTACCTGACCTATGACCCTGTGTCAAACACACTGATGACCAAAACTACGGAAATACAGCCATATGGAAGGGAAATGCATATGAAACAAAGTTACTTATTACTTAAGGTAGAGCCATACATTTCTGCATTTGACCACTACAGCTTTTAAGGAAAGTTGTAAACTATAAAGTGATGGGTTAGTAAAGTTATTAACTAACATGTATGGTTTTATAATTAGTAAAGTATATTGTATGTAATGGTTTTATAATTAGTAAAGTATAATGGAAGTATAACATGATTATAATGTAACGAACTATGTAACCATATATGGAGAATGAATAAGCTCATCGAATCCTGTGTCTTAGAAATGTATAAAAACAGAGGAATCAGAACCATTCTTTGTTCAGATTTGCCAGAACCAAAACTGCACTGAACCTTTGCGCAAATAAAATGTATCTGTCTGACCCAGGAATGTTCTCCAGTCTTTCATTTCTATAACAAGTTGATTATCTGTATTTTCTTTTGGGATTAATGTTATATATGCCTCTGTTTGGCATTTTGGCTCTTTCTAATACCTCATTGTAAATTTCTAACATAATTTCCTCTAAAGGTTCCAGAAATTTTTTATATACTTCCGCTGGAATTCCATCTGGCCCTGGTGTTTTATTATTTTTTTGTTTTTTAATTGCCTCTTTCAGCTCTGTTAAGGTAATTTTGTCATTCAACATTTCCCTATCTTCCTCTAATATATTTGGCAGTTTTCTCTCTTGTAAATATTTTGTGATATTTTCTTCTGCAATATTTTCTTGGCAGTATAGTGTTTGAAAGTAATTTTGAATAATATTTTTTTTCTCATCCATCTTCTAATACAAGTTCCCTTGTTCATCTTGTAAGTGCTGTATCAACTTTTTAGCTTTTTCTTTTTTCAATTTGTGGGCTAGCCATCTTCCAGGTTTATTTGCTGTTTCAAAATAATTTTATTTTGCCAGCTTTATATTCCATATCTTTGCCTCTTGTTGTAATATATTGATTTTATGTTTCATTAAGTCTCTTTCCTCTATAATTTTCTCATTCTGGGGTTCTTTCTATAGAGCTGTTTCTAATTTTTTGAGTTTCTCCAATATTAACGCTTGATGTTCCCTTTTCTCTTTATTTCTCCTCGCCACATACGCTATCGTTATTCTCCTCATATATGCTTTGGTGGTGTCCCATAAGTTCTGTGGTGTTGTATATTCTCCTTAAAAGATATTTAATTCCCTTTCCATTGTTTGTATATAAGGTTTTTCTTTTAAAATTCTTTGGTTTAGAGTCCATCTCCTTCCCTCCCCCCCCCCCTTTCCATTTTAATGTTAAGGGACTATGATCCGCCCAGGTGTTTGGCATTATCTCCATCTCCTCTAAATTATTAATCAATTCTGGGTTCATCCAAGCCATATCACTGCGTGACCATGAATTGTGTGGGTGGGAGAAGAAGGTGTATTGTTTTTTCTCTTGGTTCAATTGTCTCCACGCATCTCTTAAATTTAGCTCTTGCACCATCCCGAAAAACGTACTTTTTAATTTTCGTCTTTTATATTTATTTTTCCTTGTAGTCCTATAATCAACTTTATTATCTGCCACTGCGTTGAAATCCCCTATTATGCAAATATTTTCCCTGTCTAATTCCCTGTCTATTTTCCTATGTAGTTTGTTGCAGAATTTTTCTTGTTTCATGTTTGGTGCGTAGATTGTCACTAGAAGGATTTTTTTATAGTTTGTAGTTATTTCCGTTATTAAGATTCTACCATCTTTAAGTCCTTTATATATACAGCAATCCCTCTTTCAAATGTCTGAATTTTGATCACGTGACCTTGAGGATGTTACAACTGTCGTGGGAAAAACGTAACCCTTTTTTAACACCGTTGTTCTACAAAAAGTTGCACCCAGTCTCGGTTCGTCAAAGATGAGGACAATCCTGCTTCCATTCTCATTATCTTAATGGAGAGTTGATTTTATTTGGAAGATGTTGTGATAAAGTTGCTCGTGGTTGAAGGCCAAGGATCACCCTGTCTTTTTGAAGGACGTTGGATAGAAGGTCAAGGTCTGAAGAACATCTGAGCTGAGTTTGGGCGCCGAGTTGGTCTCCTTTGTAAGAAAAATCAAGGACCGTCCAGGAGTGAATTGCCTTGATGGGGCAATTGATTCTCCTTAAAACAGGAGTATAAGCCCGGGAACCTTTAAGTCTAGGTTCCCGACAACCCCTGATCTGCACATTGGTACCGGTCTGTAGCAACCGATCCACACAAACAAGTGAAGCCTATCCGTGGGACGGAGGCAGCATACGAAACCACGTCCCCTTCCTGTCCACAGAAAAACCCTCTTCTCCACAGAACCAGTCCCTGGTACCCAAAACATTTGTGGGAGGCGTTGCTTTAGGTCAGGGGTGCCAAACTGGATTTCTTTGAGGACGGGATCAGCATTGATTGAAAAGTTGTGGTGGGAGGGGTGCGGGGGGGAGATGGGATGGACGCCTCCTGCAACACCCTGCTGGCCAAAATGGGGCACGGACCCCCCCCCCATGGTTTTTGGCCTGAACGGCCTCCTGCACCACTTTACCAGCCAAAATGGGGCACGTGGAGGGCCACGCGTGGCTTCCACGCACCTCATTTTTGCCTTCCATGGCTTCCAGCAGCACTCTGCCAGCAAAAAATGGGCTACCCTCCGAGCGGCCAGTTTTTGGCCAGCAGACTGCTGCAGGAGGCTGTGCAGGCTGAAAACAGGCTGCGGGGGCCCTGCACACAGCCCGTTTTGGCCAGCAGAGGCACTGCGGGCCAGTCCTTTGATATTTCCAGGCCAGCCCCGTGGGCTGGGTTTAAGCACCCTGCGGGGAGAATCCTTGAATTTGACACCCCTGCTTTAGGTGGACTTCCATCCTTATGTTCCACCTCATTTTGTTTGGGCCGAATTTAACAGATTTCATCTCTGGATTCCTGCTGCGGTCTTTAAGCCCTTCTGGTCCTTGGTTGCATAAACCCCGAGACGTAGAATCCAAACCACGTAAAAGATTAGTACCACTTTGTAAAGCCTTAGTAAGGCCACACCAGGAATACCGCCTCCAGTTTTGGTCACCACGTTATGAAAAAGAGGCCGAGACTTTGGAAAAAGTGCAGAGAAGAGCAACTAAGACGATTAAGGGCCTGGAGACAAAAACATATGAAGAATGGTTGCAGGATTTGAGTATGGCCAGTCTAGAGAAAAGAAGGACTGGGGGGGGGGTGGGAACATGATAATAGTATTTCAGTATTTGAGGGGCTGCCCCAAAGAAGAGGAGGGTCAACTTATTTTCCAAAGCATCACAAGAAACACGGAATGGATGGAAACCAATCAAGGTGCTCCAGCATGCACAAAGATCAGCTGGCCAGCGCACCGGATCACCAGAAACCCAAAGCATGCGCACTGGCCAGCTGGTCTTTGGGTTTCTGGCGCTCCAGCACACACACATGCACGCGTGTGCACACGTGTTCCAGTTTGGGCACTCGGTGCCGAAAAGGTTCGCCATCACTGGTATAGGATCTTCTGCTTGAGTAGGTGGGGTGGACTAAACGATCTCCAAGGTCCCTTCCAGCTCTATTCTGATTGACGTCCAAGCCCACCACACCTGATATCTGGTTTTCAGAGGGCGAGTTGTGATATTGTCTCCCTCTTCTTAAAACCACACAATAAAAGAAGTCAGGATGCACACAAGGCATGTGGGCGGGAGAGTCTGTCCTCACCTAAAATGAAGTGAGGAGGGGGCTTAAAACAGCCCTGCTTTTGGGGTGGTGGGCAGCACAAAAAGGAAGAGGAATGAGAGGACATAAATGGGAAATAAAGGACAGGTAGGTCCTTGATTTAAAACAGTTCATTTAGTGACTGTTCATAGTTACAATGGCCTGAAAAAAGTGTCTTACAACCGTTTTTCACACAACTGTTGCAGCATCCCCGTGGTCCCATGATTTACGTTTGGATGATTGGCAACCGGTTCATATTTATGACGGTCACAATGTCACGAGGTCCTGTGATCCCCTTTTGTGACCTTTTAATGAGCAAAATCAATGGGGAAGCCAGATTCATTTAATGACCGGCTTGCTAATTTATCAACTGCAGTTATTCACTTAGCAGGAAAAGTCAGGGGGGGGGGGGCGAAACTCAGTTAAGAATTGTTATCACTCAGCAACATAAATTCCGGGCTCATTTGTGGTCGTAAGTCAAGGATTAAACTGTACCTTTCCTTCAGGACAAAATCTGCAAAATTTATATTACCCATCCATTTTCTCTCCTGGGACATTGCAGGTTTTTTTTAAAATTAGCAGACTGTTCGGATCCTCCCAAAAAATAAATAATAAACCCTCATTAACAGTTTAAAAAGCTATTTTATTAGAAACCATGCAACCTTTAATAGATATAAATATATAAAACAATCACGAGTGCAAGAATTCCCGGTGGGAAGATGCAAACCATGGGCTACTTGGAACAGCTCCTGAAGGAGCATCCTGACCCCGGAGTGGTAGGAAAGAGGATAAGGTTATTTTTTAAAAATTATTTTTACACAGTTCCCGTCCAACGCCTTCCGATGTAAACCCACCCAGCCTCCCCGAAGTACTCCTTTCTTGATCCCTGCAAATGCAAAATTCCTTGAGACTTTTATCACAGGTCATTTTTTAACTTTTATTTACAACTCTGTTTAGTGTCGTTTACAGTGTGAAAGACAGAACGCGGACGGGGATCTCCCCATGAGACTCAAAGCCAGAGAGACCCCAATTCCCAACCTGCACAGCCCAGCATTTTCGGACCTTCAAACACTTTCCCGTGACTTTCCCTGTCTCCCTGCCCGATTTATTCTCAAACATTCCAGCGTATTTCAGTGTCCCTTGGTAGTCGCAAAATCTCCGGAATGGATTCCCCCGTATGGTACAGACTGCTCAGATTCCTAGTGTTTGATTCTTTGGAAACCACCTGCAAAGGCAGGGGTCTCTCAAAGGGAAACCCACCCAGTATTTGTGCAGGAGTGGCCAACTTTCAACTCCCACCTTGAAACTTTTTTCTGCAACACGTTGGTGCAAAGACCCAGCTCTACATCGCCTGTTTTCTTTTACATCGCCTATCTTCCCACTCGCTCGCCTGTCCACTTTTGTCTCCGCTATCCCTCCCGCCCCCTGGGGGGGCCTTTGAGTCCC
Organism: Ptyas mucosa; assembly: GCA_012654045.1. Lineage (NCBI taxonomy): Eukaryota > Metazoa > Chordata > Lepidosauria > Squamata > Colubridae > Ptyas > Ptyas mucosa. Next base: position 230,154 of record WNWU01012815.1, on the reverse strand, counting down.
TTGACTCCATCGTTCTCCAAATATTTTGAAACACACACACAAAAGAAAAGAAAAGAAAAGAAAAACAGAACATGGTTTAAAATGGCAGGATATGTAGATAACAAAGCCAACAGCGCTGCAGCAGCAGATAGATAATGGTGGTTTTTTTGTTTTTGTTTTAATTCTCCTATGGCGAAGGGAAGGGTGGTGTGTACAAGCAGGGAGGGAAGCGTGAGCCGGTGGGGGAAGCCACAGGGACCTCTGCTTGGCACAGCCACACCGCTCTGTTGGGTCACGAGGGGAAGAACGAGAAAATAAAAAGGTTATGGCGTTGTTTGTGGGGTGTGCTAAGGAGCATGGCGCTATGTGTAAGAGTAATGGGTCAGCGCTAAAAAGGGTGCAGAGGAGATCCATGGGGTGGGAGGAAGGTGGAAAGAGAAGGGAAGAAGGCTTGCCCTCTTAAACTCTCATCAGCCTTTGAACACTTTCTCGGTGTCTCGAGACGGGTTTCCCATGTGGCTCGCCGACAAAAATCCAATATTTGCAGGCTCGAAGCCAAATTCATAATTTGCACTTTGATCCCCGCATCCAACTAAGCAAGAATTGAAATAAGGTCTGGGAGGCCAGAGGTGAGCAACACCCCCCTGCCCAGAAGGTCATCCCATCCCATCTGAGTCCAGGACTCGCACAAAGGATCAACTCACAAACCGCTTACTGGAGCCCCAGTGAAGCCGGGGCAGGTGGGTGGCATTGGATTAAGGGAGGCAAGCTGAGGGTCTGGGGGATATTTGGGGTCTGGGGTAGGGAACAGGGCAGGAAAGTGAGTCACAAGCCTGGCCAAGAGAGCGTGACAGAAGTCTCTTCTGCGAGGGGAGCCCGCCAGGGCAGCCACGGGGGCAAGGAGGACATGGTGGCGGCAGTGATGGTGCCCAGGTTCTTGCTGACAGAGGTGCTCAGTGGTGGGGAGGTGGAGGGGCTGCTGGCGCAGGCCACGAAATCTGCCCTGTGGTCCGTGCGAGCCTTGGCGTTCTCACGGAAGGTCAGCTTGTGGGATTCAATCTACAGTGACACATGGGGGGGGTTGGGAAAAAGTGGGGGGGAGAGAGAGAAGGGACGGAAGGGGATACCAGAATGTCAGCATTAAAGGCCTGGAAAATAAAAGGCAATTGATTGCATTAACGACATTAGCAGAAAACAACATCACCCACAAGCAACCATTCAGGGTTTATTTCCCCCCCTCCTCCAAGCCCTGAAAAAAAACAGAATTCAATGGCTCTCCCAGACCCACTGCCTCCTCTAGGGCTGCCAGTTTCCCTGGGCACTTACTTGTCTCTTGTATGTGAGTGTCGAAGCACTCTAATTTCCCTTTGGTCACCACTGCTCTGCATGGGCGCGAGCGGCCCTATGCCATTCTCCTGCGGGGCACTGCTGCCCGATGGGGGCACTCTGTTCTCTGGGGCTGCCTCCTTGCCCCCCTCAGTCTAGAAGGAAACAGTGGGGTGGGGAGGACAATGAAGGGTCACTACACAGAGGGAAGGGGATGGGATGTAAGGGAGGATGGCTGGGAGGAAGAGGGTCCCACTTCTCTCTGGAGGGAACACACTGAGAGCGGAATGGGACAACTCGCCGCAGCCATCTCAACATGGCAAACCCACTGTGGCTAGTTTGCCATGGCCATCTCTCCTAGGTCAACTCACCTCAAGACAGTGCGCCATGGGGACAATTCCACCTGGGATAATGTGATGCTATCCGCCACTGTTTCTTTGACATTATGTCCATGGACAAAAATGCAAATAATGTGGAGGAAACAGTGGTGGATAATATTTATCTCATCGTTATCCTGCATGGTGCGAGATGGCCATGGCAAGATAGCCATGGCAGGTTGGCCCCAGCGAGTGGGCCGCAGTGAACTGAACTGAACGAGTTGGCTGCGATTAGTTGCCCTAGACAGAGAGGTTTCGAGCACGACTGTTCCGAGCAGAAGATCCTTTAGTCTGGGGCAAGATGATCCCTTTCGCTTCAATCTCGCCCAGGCTCGTTTCTCCTGCTCAGCTCCTCAGCTCCTCTGTCCTGCACCCTAGCCCAAATATTGTTCTCTTCTGCAATCTCAGGAACTGAGTTGGCTGTGAAGTGAAGACATGAGAACATGGTGGCATGTGGGGAATGGTGGTGGAAGGACGACAGATACAGGCAATTGTTGAGAAGGACGCTGGGAGGGGACCTGTACTGTCCCTCCCCCCAAGACTTTTCTGAAGGCTGACCAGCGATTTTCACTGATGTTTCTGTGGTAGGCAGCTCAAAACAGGCACATAGAAGTTAAAGCTGGATTCGACCGGAAGCATCACGGTGATACAGTCGGGGAATAGTGGCCTCTGATGAGCCTTGCGAAAACCCGGGCTGACAAACCGCTGTCGGGGGGTCTTCGGACCAGATCTGTCCTGTAGGGATGGAGAAGAAGGAGAGGCACCTTGGAAGACCAAGAGGAACAGGCAAGTTCCTCAGAGGTTGGAGGAAACTCTTCGACTCGGTGGCGGCGGTGGCGGCCATTGCAGCTGTCACTAAACTGGGGCAACCAGACTAAAGCTTTGAGCAGGAGCGGTGATTTGGACGGAGTACTGGTACCGGGTGAGTGATTGGCCAGCTCACAGATAAAAAAGAAATTTTTTTAAATTGCTAAAAGATGCCTCAGCGCAGCTAATGGGCAGTGGGGAATGTTAATGGAAAGAGAAGAACAAAGCGGAAGTTTAAAGTGTCAAAGCACGAAACGGAATTTGAGTTTTGGTTTAGAATTTGTCTGGAGATATCTAAATTACTAGAAGAAGAAACCCGAAATAGCAGTGAAGAGGATTGGAAATAATTTAAAAACTTTTGAACATTGAAGGAAGAACAAAGAAAAGTTTAAAATTAAAGCCCTGCAACAGTGTTTTTTTTAACTGGATTTGGATTTGGATTTTAAAATTGGAACTTGGGGAACATTAAAATAAGAAGATTGAAATTAGCAAATATTGGCAACGTGGACTTAATAAATAAATTGGATATTTTTTTTAAAGTGTTGACTGGAATTGTGGATTGGAGACATCTACAGGCAGAAAGATACATTACAACGGTTAACTTGTATTTTGGGAAAAAAATTCTTAAAGTGATAAGAGCGGTGGGAACTTTGGAGGAGGATTTGTTTTTGTTTAAGCTGTTTGATCTCGACATTCAAAGAAAGTGGAACATAACAAAACTTAAAAGTGGAACAAAGAAAACTTAGAAACAACAAAATGATGCAGGAACTAATTGAAATGATTAAAACGATATGCATATCATTCAAATTGGAAATAAATGAAATGCTGACAATGATGCATGGAAAACCTAAACTGGATGAACTAGAGACTGTGCTGGAACATACCCAAATGGAAGAAACCAAGAACGAGAAAGAAGAAAGTAGTATTAAAATTAAAGATATTGATTATGAAAAATTAAATGATTATGGTGGGAGTAACAATGAAAAAAAGAGAAGACTTAGGAGAAAATTAATGGGAAAAAGGAAACAAAGGGAAGAAAAGGAAAGGGGAAAGGTTAGAAATGAAGATGAACTTTAAAGATTACACTGGGATTAACAATAAAAATAGAGAGGTTAGAAAGAGACAAGGAGAGAAAGAAGAGGGGAAGAGACAAAATATAAAAAATTCAAATGATTACACTGGGATTAACAGTGGTAAAGCAAGAAAGGGGAATAGGGGAAAAAGGAGGAGAGCAGTTGGAAATACAGGACAAACTAGGAGACTTTAAAATGGGGGGAAGGGAAAAAGAAGAAAATAAGAGGATGGGATAAAGGATAGTAAGATTTATAACTATAAATGAATGTTAGTAAGTTTAATAGATGTGATTATAATATTTGGAATGTTTTTAATGGTAATAATGGAATTCAGCTAAAACATTTGAAATTATATCTTATTAATGTAGAAATGAATGACTTTAAAGTGAATTGTAGTAATATATTTGAATGCAATATTGGGATAAATTGGGGGGGAAAGAAATGGAAAAGAGGGAAGAAAATGGGTTATATATGAAAAAGGGTATGAATATCATTTATGATTGGAATATTGGTATTTAGGGAAAAGGAATGGAATATTGGGTTTATATACTTAAGTAAATTGTAGTATTGTATTATTTGGCTAATCTGATAAAAAGAAATGGAGAAGAGGGAAGTAAATAGGTTATATATGTATAATTGTATGAATATTAATTATTTATAATTGGAATAATGGAATTTAGGGAAAATATTTGAAATTATATTATGGTTAAATTGGAAAAAAGAAATGGAAAAGAGGGAAGGAAATGGGTTATATATGTAAGTGTATGAAAATTAAGATTTATAACTGGAATAATGGAATCTAGGGAAAATATGTGGAAACTGATAAAAAAAGGAGAAATGGAAAAGAGGGATATATGTAAAACTGCTGAATACTAAATATTTATGATTGGAATGATGGAATATAGGGAAAATATTTGAAACTATATTATACTATGAAAAGGGAATAATGGGAGAATATTTGAATAAGATAATTTAGAGTTAGGTTTAGATTTTAGAAAAATGATTGATTTCAATCTAAAGGATTTCAATTTGAAAAAAGTAAAGAGAGGAGTGGAAAAAGAAAAATTGATTAAGATTAGAGATTAGGGTGAATGATAATATTGTTTATATATTAGAAGAAATAGAAGGAAAGTAAAACAAAAAATTAGAGAGAAAGAATTTTATGGTGAAAAATGAAATATATAAAATGGAGCTCGAGAAACTAAAAGCAGTACAAATTTTGACTCGACCAATACTCTGTTCAGAATGTGTGTTTGAAAAAAATAAAAAACTTTTATAAAAAAAAGGAGTTAAAGCTATCCAGGATGCAACTCTCTGACTGTCGAGATGCCTGTGAGAGGGACTTTTAGACATGTTAACTTTTTCCACTGCCGATGAACTTGGCTGATCTTTGTAGCAGTCATCAAGGATTAAAGACAACCTTAAAATAATCCTCAATTTACAGCCACAATTGGGAGTAGAATTTTGTTTGCTAAACAACGTGGACATTAAGCGAATCATCACATGACTGGACCTGGTTTTACAACCATTTTTACTGTGGCTGTTAAATGAATCCTGTGGTCATTAAGTGAATCACATAGACATTAAATGAATCTGTCTTCCCGGATTGACTTTGCTTATCGGAAGTCAGCTGGGAATGTCGCAAGTAACGATCACGGGACTGCAAGATGCCGCATCCATCGTAAATGGATTTGGCGGCCAAGTTGCCCACCAATTCCGATCAAGTGACTATGGAGGTGGCTGTGATGGTTGTAACTTTGAGGATGGGTTGTACATCACTTTTTCCAAGGCTGTCATCATAGCTGATTGATCAATCGATTCATCGGTCGCCCATCTCATAACAAAACGAAACCATTATTAAACAAAGGTCTACAGAGCTTCTCGGTTATCCAGGTCATGGTTGTCCCAAAGGTGCTTTTTTTCAAGAAAGAGGCAACTGGACTTTCTTTGTTTTTCTTTGAAGACGTTTTGCTTCTCCTCTGAGAAGCTTCTTTGGCTTCTGACTGGATGGTGGGAAACGGAAGGATTAATACTCCTTGCCGACAGTTGGTCATTTGCATTCTTTTTAGAGAGCCGTTGAGGCCACTTGGAGGTTTGTCAGTGAGCCTTCTTGGAACTGCTGAACATCCTGAAGAAAGCACAGCTACACAGCACAGTCTGCTTGCCCGCTTCGAGTGCGTTGGTTGATCCCCACCCCGAGTCTGGGGATGGAGGAAGCCTGAACTAAGAAGCAGAGGCAGAGGAACACCACAGCTGCCCAACGCAGGAGTCCCTGCGGCTGACATTGGACCGAGGGTGGGGGTGGGAGACGCCTTTCCTGTGAGGCTGAACCGCGCTCGGCTCTCAGTGTTGCATCACTCGCCCAGCCCTCCCACCATGTGGCTGTCAGAGGGAAGGGAAGGGAAGGGAAGGGAAGGGAAGGAAGGAAGGAAGGAAGGAAGGTTGTTCGGAGCAGCTGACACCATTGGGCCTGGGAGCGAAAGGTGGCTGCCTTGTAGGGCAAGAGAGCTACCGGCCAAGGAAAGAGCTCAAAGATTTGCCACCATCGCTCCGCCAAAGGGGAAAAAGCCGAAGGGTCCCAACAGAGAGGTTGTACCTGCCGCGTAATTATGCATCTATTCCAAGAATCGCGCTTAGTGCCATGGTGGCGCTCTCCCGAGGGCCACCCGCTCACCATCCCCTCTGCCTCGGGCCCTACATCCAGCACAGGACCGGGGGATGCGCCACTTCCGCGAAAGTCCGACTGCCAGGGGAGAGCACTGCTCTGGGGTTCTGCGTGCTCTCAGGCCTCCCGCCCATTTCTGCTTCTGCTCTGCTTCACCCAGGACAAATGGAAAGCGTGCAGGTACCTGGCACTAAGCGCAACTCTTGGAAGCAATGCGTAATTACGCAGCAGGTGCAGCCTCTCCCATTGGGACCCTTCGACTTTCTCCCCCTCAGCGGAGGGGGAGATTTACCAGTCCCTGGTAAATCTTCAAGCTCTTTCCTCAGCAAAAGGCACGTCCCTTTATTGGCTGGCGGAGTGCTTCTGGGGGTGGGGGAGGGCAAAAATGTGTCCCTCAGAGTACTCCTGGGCCTGTTTTTCCTTGCCTCATCCCCACAAGCACTCTGACGGCCATAAATGAGGTGCACGAAGGCCTCCCGGGAGCTCTGTGTGGCCCGTTTTTCCTTCCCTCGTCCCCACAAGCACTCTGATGGCCTTACCTTCCAGTTCAAGCCACAGGGCTTGCTAAGGTAAGTCCTTCGCTTGGCTGAACTGTGGGGGCTGGCAGGTGGGCAGGGTGAGGTGGGCGGGGCAGCCTCTGGGTCCCCCACGGGCCAGATTAATGGCTTGGGCAGGCCGTATCCAGCCCGCGGGCCTTAGTTTGAGGACCTCTGATCTAAATTCTCTCTCTCTCTCTCTCTCTAATCTAATTTATCTATCTACAGTATCTATCTACATACCTACCTACCATCTACCAATACTTATGGTGCCTATTATCTATCTGTCTGTCTGTCTACCTTCCATCCATCCATCCCTCTGTCTAATTATCTAACTACAGTATCTATCTACCTTACTTCCATCCATCCATCCATTCAACCATCTCTATCTATCTGTCTAATTTATCCATCTACAGTATCTATCGATCTACAGTATCTATCTTCCTTCCATCCATCCATCCATCCATCTCTATCTATCTAATTTATCTATCTACAGTATCTATCTATAGTATCTATCTAACTACCTATCTACCTATCTATCTCTCTATCTATCTCCATTCATCTATCTCTATTTGTCTAATCTAATTTATCATTCTACAGTATCTATCTACAGTATCAACCTATCTACCTACCTACCTATCTTCCTTCCATCCATCCATCTCTATCTGTCTAATTTTCTATCTATAGTATCTATCTACCTACCTACCTTCCTTCTATCTATACTTACGGTACCTATTATCTGTCTGTCTGTCTGACTCTCTACCTTCTATCTGTGTACCTACAGTATCTATCTACAGTATCTCTCTCTCTCTCTCTATCTATCTATCTATCTACCGTGTTTCCCTGAAAATAAGACCCTGTCTTATATTTTTTGAACCCCGAAATAAGCGCTTGGCCTTATTTTGGGGCATGTGGAGTAAGATGGGGCTCCTCTTGCAGTCTTACCTGAGTTCCAGTTCTGTGTTTAAATATTTTCGGGGAAGGCTTATTTTCAGGGGGAGGCTTATTTTACCGCATGCGCTCAAAAGCTCGATTGGGCTTATTATCAGGGGATGTCTTATTTTTGGGGAAAACAGGGTATCTCCATCAATCTATCTCTGTCTAATCTAATCTATCTATTTACAGTATCTAACCCTTCCTTCCATCCATCTATCCATCCATATATATCTATCTGTCTAATTTATCTATCTACAGTATCTATCTACTCTATCTATCTACCTACCTACCTACCTTTCTATCTACCTTCCTTCTATCTATACTTACGGTACCTATTATCTGTCTGTCTGTCTCTCTACCTTCTATCTATCTGTATACCTACAGTATCTATCTATCTATCTATCTATCTATCTATCTATCTATCTATCTATCTATCTATCTTCCTTCCTTCCATCTATCCATCCATCCATCCCTCTAATTAATTTATCTATCTATCTATCTATCTATCTATCTATCTATCTATCTATCTACCTACCTACCTACCTACCTATCATCTATCTATCTGTCATCATCCATCCATCCTTATCTGTCTGTCCATCTCTCTATCATCCACCCATCTTTTATCTATGTATCTTTCTCAACATTGGCAGAGGAATTCTGGGAGTTGAAGTCCTCTGATCTTTAAGTGGTCAAGTTTGGAAAAGACCGACTGAGGAGATGAAGCTACGACATATACTATATGTCATCTGCTCAGAACGAACAGACCACGCTTTGGAGGTGAACTCAAGGCCCAACCAGAGAAGGGAGAAATCCTCCCCCATGTGAGTCTTCTCATCAGGGGCATCCATTCCAGTTGGCAGAAGATCCCCATTGGACCCCCCCAACTTGTAAAGCGTAGACCTTCAAGAGGTCAGTAGCTTCCATCCATCCATCCATCTTTATCCATCTACCATCCATTTCTTTTTGTTTATCATCTATCATCCCTCCATCCACTCCCTATCCATCCATCTCTCTATCCATGTCATCCATCCATCAGCTAGCTATCATCCATTCATCCATGTATTATCTCTCTCTTCTCTCTCTGTCTCTCTCTCTCTCCCACTCTCCCCCTGCTTTTTCACCCAATTCCCAGGCAGCCTTAATCCTTTCTAAAAAAACCAGAAAAACCCAAAGTTTTCAGCTTGGTCCCAATCATAAACTTCCCCGATCCAGACGTCAGTCCTCCCCCCCAAGATGGTTTGGGGGGGTGGGCAAAGGTCCACCTCTTTCCCCGCTTCCCTGAGAAACACGTGCACGCATACACACACACACACATAGGGCACAGAAGAAGAGGAGGAGGAGGAGGAAGAAGAAGAGTTAGTTAGGAGGAAGAAGATGACAATGGCCCTCAGGTCCTAGTTTACTTACATTTTCACCTCCAGGGACATGCTTAATATTGTCCTTGGATCCACATTTGGACTGGACGTGGCTGTAGTTTGCTTTTTTGGAGAGTATCTGGACCTGGAGTGTCAACAGAGAGGGAGAGGACACAAAGGGAAAAGGACTGGTTAGGTTTCTCTCTCTCTGTTTCTCTCACTCTCTCTCTCTCTCGGTGAGTCCCAAGCCAGATGGGGGGATGGACAGATGAGACAGACAAGAGCGCAAGTGGGTGTTAGCCACACCATCCGAGCAACTCTGAGGGTTAGGGAGGACCAGACGCGGACAGGGAAGAGGAGGAGGAGGAGACAGAGGAAGGAGAGAAGGAAAAGGAGACAGGAAGGAAAAAAAGAAGCAGAAAAAAGGAGGAGGAGTCAGAGGAAGGAAAAGAGAAAAACACGAAGGAGCCATGGATTCAGCGAAGGAAAGGTGGGGGAGGAGGAGGAGACAGGAAAAGAAGAGAAAAAATGAAGCAGCCACGGACTCAGCAAAGGAATGGTAGATAAGGAGGAGGAGGCAGAGAAGGAGAAGGGGTCATGAACTCAGGGAAGGAAAGGAGGAAGGAGGAGGAAGAGGACACAGAGGAAGGAGAAGAGAAAGAAAACGAAGGAGCCACAGACTCAGCGAAGGAAAAGAGGAGAACTGGTTAAAAGCAGAATGTCCTGCAAAGCAGCTCACTCAGGGTGCCCCCGCTCCTTGAAGGGACTCTGGCTCTCTGCAAAGGGCCTCCCCCCTTGCCCCCACAAGGGTGGGGATCCTTGAGAAATCCTTGGCAAAGGAATCAACTCTCCTGCTAAGGGATTTGGGTGGATTTCGGGAGCTGGTCATCTTCCCAAAATATATATCTATATATAATCTTTCTTTAAAGGCCTAAATAACATTTGCCACACTATTCTGTCGAATGCCTTTTCGGCTAACTTGAATCCGACAGGCATCGAGACCTGGAGGTTTCTTGTTGATTTAAATCCTGGGCATCCTGGCTAGGGAATTCTGGGAGTTGTAGTCCCCCTGCCACCATCTTCCTGCAGGCCAAGATTGAGAGACCCTGGACTCGTAACCAGATTTTTTTGGACTTAATAAATTATGTGATGAACAAGCATGACGATATATCGCAAGCAAGCCGAGGATGTCTTAAGAAGAGGGGCAGTTCAGCCAGAAGGACAACAATCTTTCCTATTCTTTCTGGATGAGACCCCCAGCCCTCAAGGCCCTAGTAAACAAGACCCCCCCACCAAGCCACGCCCACAGAACCCGGTAGGAAAACATTTTAAATTTCTATTCTGCCGCCCGCTCACCACCCACTCTCCCTTCGCTTTGGGTTGGGGGCTGGGGTCCAGAGACGCGTCATTCACTGAAGCCCTGGAGTTGCCGCCTGCTCACCGCCTGCCTCAACTGGGTCGGGGAATGCACCATTCCCCAACTCCAGCTTTGCCGCGGAGCTGCCGCCCGCTCGCCCTTCACCACGCGGCGTGTCCTACTCCTTACCTTTCTCCCAGGGCTGGCTGCCAGGGAAGGCAAGCGCCCGAAAGTTACCGGACCTGCTCTCCTGCTTGAATGTGCCGCCATCGCCGCCCTGGTCCACGCGCCAGCTGCGCAAGCGCACACCCAACCTGCCACTGATGAATGATGAAATAAACGGTGTGCGCTTGCGCAGCCGGCACATGGACCAGGGCGGCAATGGCACATTCAAGCAGGAGAGCAGCTCCGGTAACTTTTGGGCGCTTGCCTTCCCTGGCAGCTAGGAACTCGAGACTCAAGGCATGGGACTTACCAAAGCCAACAGTCCTCAAGGGTGGGAAGAAGTCTGGTCCTCTAATCCAGGCATCTCCAACACACGTTACAGAACCCTCCGTCCAAATGCAGCCTCTGCCGAGGCATAAGCATCAATCCGGTAGTGTCGGATAAACGGGGAGGGAGATGACCACGTCGCCGTTCTGCAGATCTCTTCCACTGATGCTCTAGTCGCCCAGGCCGCACTGGTAGCCGCACTGCGAGTCGAATGAACGGTTATCCCCCTGGGCCGAGGCAGTGACTGAGTTTCATACGCTCTGGCAATGGTAGCCCTGATCAATCTGCCCACCACTGAGCTTGTAAGCTTCAGCCCCATCGTAGCTGGCAAGAAGGATACAAATAAGGCCTCCGATCTCCTAAACGACCTTGTCCTCTTAATGTAAATCTTTAATGCTCGTCTCACATCCAGCTTATGCCAGAGCTTTTCCCTGGGGTGAGGTGGATTTGGGCAAAAATCCGGAAGTACCAATTCTTGTGCCCGATGGAACCACGAATTAATTTTGGTCATGAAGGTCGGATCTAAACGTGAAGTGAGGTGAAATTTCTCCCTTCAAGCAATTGCCGCTCAACCTCCACATGGTTAAGTGAAGCCATTGCGGATCTGAGTGACAAAGGGGTCCCTGAGAGAGGCAGACCCTGTCGGGCAGGATCTTCCAGGGCAGTGCGACCGATAGACTCACCAGATCTGCAAACCACGGTCGCCGTGGCCAATGAGGAGCTACCAGGATGAGCTCTGCCCTGAAGTGAAGAATCCGACTGATGACCTTCAGAAGCAGTGCCAGAGGGGGGGAAGGCATATAACAAGCCCTCGGGCCAAGGGCACTGAAGAGCATCTACTCCTTCCGCTCCCTGACACGGGAACCAAGCGAAAAACTGGGGTAGCTGGGCATTCGCCCGTGAGGCGAAGAGGTCGATGGTCGGCTGACCGAAATGTTTCATAATCTCCTGGAATAATGTCGGGTCCAGCTGCCACTGCGACTGATCTAAAGCCTCCCTGCTTAGCCAATCTGCCCACGTGTTGTCCTGTCCGGCCAAATGTTCCACTTTGATGGACCTCAAATTTTGCTCCGCCCAACGACAGAGCCTCTCTGCCTCCTTCATGAGAGTACCCCCTTGCCTGTTTACATGGGCTTTTACTGTAATGTTGTCCATCATAAGGAGTACATGGCAGTTGAAGAGGTAGTGTCTGACTGTCAAGCGTGCCGCTCTCAGCTCTAGCCAATTGATGCACTTCTGTGCCTCCGCCCGTGACCAAACACCCTGCGCCATCTGATTTATTTATTTTTATTTTTATTTTATTAAAATTTATATGCCACCCTTCTCCCGAAGGACTCGGGGCGGCTCACAAGTATAAAATGTCAATAAAAACAATATCACTAAATAGCATTAAAAGTCCAATTTAAAATCCCACAGTTAACCAGATCAGGTAATTTGAGTAAAAAGCCAGGTCTTGAGATCTTTGCGGAAGGAACGGAGATCAGGGGCTGTCCGGAGCTCAATGGGTAATTCATTCCAGAGGGTGGGCGCGGCCACCAAGAACGCCCTCAGTCTGGGGGCCACCAGCCGACATTGTCTGGCCGATGGCACCCAGAGGAAGGCAGCCCTGTGTGACCGCACTGGGCGGTGGGAGGCCAGTAGGAGGTGGTCCCGCAAGTACCCTGGGCCCATGCCATGTAGGGCTTTATAGGCGAGAGCCAGCACCTTGAAGTGGATCCGAAAGGCCACCGGCAGCCAGTGCAGTTTGCGCAGGAGGTGTTACATGGGAGTAATGAGAAGCTCCCGTAACAACCCGCGCGGCCACATTCTGGACCAGCTGGAGCCTCCGAATGCACCCCAAGGGCAGCCCCATGTAGAGGGCATTACAGTAATCCAAACGAGAGATAATGAGAGCTTGAGTGACTGTACGGAGGGCATCCCTGTCTAGGAAAGGGCACAACTGGCGCACCAGGCGAACCTGTGCAAAAGCCTCCCTTGTCACGACCGTCAGATGATCTACCAAGGACAGCCGGGAATCAAGGAGGACGCCAAGACTGCGAACCCTTTCAGAGGGAGTCAGCAACTCCCCTCCCATCTGCAGACATGGGGATACTAGATCAGGGTATGCCGGCATCCACAGCCACTCAGTCTTGGAGGGGTTGAGTCTGAGCCTGTTCCGACCCATCCAGACCTGTACCACCTCCAGGCACTGGGACATCACGGAAAGGGCATCCCTGGATTGGTTCAGGTGGAGATGTAAAGCTGAGTATCATCAGCGTACTGATGATATCTCACCCTGAAACTCCGAATGATCTCACCCAGCGGCTTCATATAGATGTTAAAGAGCAGGGGGGAGAGAACCGACCCCTGCAGCACCCCACAAGTGAGGGGCCTTGGGGAGAATCTCTGCTCCCCCACCCAAACAAACTGCGTATGGCCCGAGAAGTAGGAGGAGAACCACTGTAAAACAGTGCCTCCCACCCCCAACCCCCGAAGCAGATGCAGTAGGATACCATGGTCGATGGTATTGAAAGCCGCTGAGAGGTCAAGTAGCACCAGGATGTAGGAATAACCAACATCCCGGGCCTGCCAGAGATCATTCACCAGGGCGACCAATGCTGTTTCTGTGCTGTGTCCGTGCCTGAAACCTGACTGGTACGGGTCCAGGTAATCCGCTTCCTCCAGGAATTGTGGAAGTTGATAGGCCACCACAGACTCAACAACCTTTGCTATAAAGCGAAGGTTGGAGACGGGACGAAAGTTGTTCAGGGAGGCTGGATCCAGGGAAGGCTTCTTGAGGAGGGGACGAACCACCGCCTCCTTAAGTATGGCGGGGAAGGCCCCATCCCTCAAAGAAGCGTTGATAATCGCCTGGATCCAGTCTCCGGTCACCTCCCTGGTTGCCGCAACAAGCCAGGAGGGACACGGGTCCAATAAACATGTGGAGGCCCTCAATCTACCCACAATCCTGTCCACTTCATCTATGGAAACAGGGTCAAAGTCAACCCAGATATTACCTTCAAGACTAGCTCCCACTTCCTCGTCAGATCCTGCCCAGTCACAGTCCAAACCCATCCGGATCTGAGCGACTTTGTCCTGCAGAAACTGTGCAAAATCCTCAGCAGTGCCTTGAAAGGAGTCCTCCCTCGCCCCCTGATTGAGGAGGGAGCGGGTCACTCGGAACAAGGCTGCTGGGCGGTTTTCTGCAGATGCAATGAGAGCAGCAAAATAGTCACGTTTCGCCGCTGCCAATGCCACAAGATAAGACCTAATGTAGGTTCTTAACTGTGCTCGGTCAGATTCGGAACAGGTTGATCTCCAACAGCCCTCTAGGCGTCTCTTCCGATGCTTCATCTCCTGCAGCTCCACGGAGAACCATGGAGCTACCCGGGATCCCTGTCGGCGGAGAGGCCGCAAAGGGGCGATTCGATCCAGTGCCCCAGTGGTGGCCCGTTCCCAGGCGTCCACCAGGGCCTCTGGTGAATCGCGGGATAGGTCAGTGGAAAATGTCCCAAGCTCCATCAGGAACCTATCAGGGTCCATCAGGCACCTGGGGCGGAACCAACGAGTCGGTTCCGCCTCCCAGCGGTGGGGGTTGACGGATGGGAAGTCTAGCCTAAGGAGGGAATGGTCAGTCCATGACAGGGGTTGGATGGAAAGTTCACCCCTACCCTGAGCATTTATCCACTGCCCAGAGACAAAAATCAGGTCGAGTGTATGTCCACCGCTGTGAGTTGAGCCCTGTACAACTTGAGACAGGTCCATGGCCACCATGGAGGCCATGAACTCCCGAACTAACTCAGATGTCTCACCGGCTGATGGGAGATTAAAATCTCCCACAACCATAAGGTTGGGGAGCTCAACCGTCCGTTCGGCTAAGACCTCGAGCAGTGCGGGCAGGACTGAAGACACGCAGCTGGGAGACAGGTACGTAATCAACAGAGCCGACTGCACTCCAAGGTCCCATTTCAACAGAAGGGATTCACACCTGCCTATTTGAGGGACAGTGACCTCCCTAGGACTAAAACCTTCCCTAATAACAACCGCCACCCCTCCACCCCTCACAAAGAGTCGCGGATGGTGTAGTACACAGAAGCCTGGTGGGCACAGATCAGAGAGGGGAACCCCCCCTCCGGGCCCAACCAGGTCTCAGTGATACAAGCCAGGTCCGCACCCCCCTCTTCAATCGGATCTCGTATGAGGGGAGCCTTATTGACAACGGACCTGGCATTAACATACACCAGTCAAAGCCCCGGGCTCCGCACTCCTACCCCCCCAGGGACACAAGCAGAACCAAGAAGACCAGAGCATCGAACCCGCTGCAAGCTGGCAATGAGCCCCCCATCCTACTAAACTGGCGTCTGTGGTCACTGTGACTCTCTCCTGTACTAGGAAGTAACATCCCTGTGACAGCCATCCGGACATCCACCAGCTCAGGGATGCTCTGACCAACCCCGGAATCCTGACCTTGGTCTGTGACATTGCCCTTCCTGACTTCTGAAACTGTAACATGAACTATTGCAGAGGCCTGGCGTGAAACATCACCCAAGGCACAATCTCTATGCACAAAATCATCTTGCCTAACAGGGTGGAGAGCTGTGCTAAAGTCACTCTGGGTGCCGCCATCACCCGTTTAGTCAAACTCTTGATGTCCTCCAACCTGTCCGGAGACAGGAACACCTGGCACTGAATGGTGTCTATAACTGCCCCTAGGTGAATGAGGCGATTTTTCAGGAGAAAATGGCTCTTCTCTATATTTATAGAGAAACCGTGAACCTGCAGACATTGGACCGTGGTATTCAGATCTGACTCCGCCCGAGCTAGAGATGTTGACTGCACCAAAATGTCGCCCAGGTAAGCCTGGAGACGAATCGGCTTGGACCTGAGTACCTCCCCCAATGCCGCCAGGATCTTTGTGAAGACCCTGGGAGCAGAAGCTAGGCCGAATGGAAGCACTCAGTATTGGAGATGTCTGCTGTCGTAATAAAACCTCAGATACTGTCTGTACTCCCAATGAATCGGAATGTGCAGATATGCATCTGTGAGGTCGATGGAGGTCAAGAAGTCCCCACTCCGAACATTTGCCAAAATTGACCAGAGGGAGTGCATCTTGAACCTCCGATACCTCAAGAACTTGTTTAGGCCCTTCAGGTTTGGAATTGGTTGAAGTCCCCCCAAGGGTTTTTGTATGACAAACAGCATTGACTAATAACCCTTCCCCTGTTCTGATAAGGGAACGGGCTCCACTGCTGCTATGTCTATCGGATGCTGAATGGCTGTTTCCATACACCTTCTCTTTGTTACATCTCTTGACTTTGGGCAACAGACAAAAACCCTTGGGGGAACCGCAAGAAATTCTAGAGCTAGACCTGAAGTGATGGTCTCCCTTACCCATGCATCTGTGGTGGATTTCTCCCACTGGTCTGCAAAAAGGCCTAGCCAGCCACCAATGGGAGCTTCGAGCCTCCAGTCAATGGGATCTGCGAAAGGAACACGAATTCCCTCCACGAAAGGAACGTTTGGGCTGACCTGCTCTGTTCCTATCTGATTGTCCCATCCCCAACTGATGGAACTGCCCCGCTTGACTGCCCTGGCCTTGGTAAAACCGTCTCTGACCTTTATAGAAACCTGCTCCCCCATAGGGATGAAAATAAGACCTCCGATCCTGTGAAGTAGATCGGGTGTCCACCTTTTGTGATAAAGCTGGAAGAACCTTCTTCCTGTCCTTTGGTTCAGATAAAAGGGGATCTAAACCTGACCCAAATAACTTGGACCCTTTAAAAGGAACAGAGGCCAAGCGCCATCTATGCTTGGAATCTGCCTGCCAATTCTTTAACCATAAGAGCATCCTAGCCGTCACCGTAGAAGCGATGGCTCGCACTCCAAATTTTGCTGAATGTAGTATGGCATCAGCTGTATATTCCGCTGCCGCCACTATCTTATTGAAATCCTGATGAGCTCTGAGATCTGAAACCGGTACTCTGTCCTGCATCTGTTTAAGCCACAACAGCAATGCCCTGGTGAAGAAGGACGCTGCCGTGGCTACTTTGATCCCCAGGCCGCCGCCTGCTCTAACTTATGGTCATCCGGTTTTAGCACCTCTTCTGGCTCGGCTAAGGTAGCTGAGGAAGAGGACAATGCTAGCACCGGTTCATCCACATCCAGGATATTCAGGAGCTCCGTGAGAACGGGTGTGGTGTTATAAAATCTCCTTTCATAAGAGGAGCTGGTATGAGTTCCTGGCGAATCCCACTGTTTCTTAATCATGTCTAGAAACATCTGGGGAGCTGGTATAATATCAGTTTCTGCAACCGGTTCTGAAAACAGTAAATCTGATGGATCCTGTTCTGATCTAACCCCCGTCTCTTCTGAAGTACCCTGCTTCGTGGTGACCTTAGCCTTCATGAGCAAAGCCTTAAAAAGATGTGGTCTAAACAACCCCTTGAATACAGGCTGTTCCGGTAACAGACCTTCTTCCTCAGATAATTCCTGATCCCACTGCTCAGAAGCACCTGCTAATGAGCCCTCTGACTCTGAAGAGGCAACTGAGACTTCAGATTCCAATTCTGGCTGTGACCTAGCTGGTCTCTGTTCAGCAGAACTCTGTGACTCCACATTCTTCTGCTGTGATTTTTTAGACCTGGCCTGACGAGCTGCAAAGCCCCGCTGCACTGCCTCAGCAATCCATTGCTGCACAATCGCAGGCATCTCAACCTCTGGTCCAGCGGCATGACCCTCTGGTTGAGCTGCCACCGCAGGTGAAGGAGATAGACTCTTCTCCTGTTCCCCCACTTGCTCTCTTTCCAAAGGTGGAGGAGATAATTCTCTAGACACTAACAAACTGGTAGAAGGCCCTGGTTCCGCTAAAGCAGAATCTTGAGCAGGCTGTGGACTATCTAAATGTCTACGCTTTGCTGCTGCCTTTTGACTCTTTGCCACTTGCTGTTCTAAAGCATCATGTAATCTCTTCTCTGCCCTTTCCCGCGCTCTTGATGGGCACGTGAGAGCCATAGCCTTGGCCTTGATCTTTGCTGCTGCAGTCTGACTGCAAGACTTAGACCCATGGCCACTATTAGCACTGCAGGTAGATCTTCTGTGAGACTCTCCACTGCTCTCCATACTGTATCCAGAAAAACACCTTAAATCTCTATTCCACCAGTATTACCGGACTGGTCGCATTGGTTGATGATCTCTGGACGGCTCGGGACAGGGGCTGTTCCTCTGTCCTGGTCCTATTAGATCTCTCAGCGGCTTTGATACCATCGACCATCGATTGGAGGGGTTGGGGGTAGGGGGCACCGTGTTGCGGTGGTTCTCCTTCCTCTCTGACCGGTCGCAGTTCATGTTGACGGGGGGACAGAGATCGACCTTGAGGCGCCTTGTGTGTGGGGTGCCGCAAGGGTTAGTTCTCTCGCCCCTTTTGTTCAACATTTATGTGAAGCCGCTGGGTGAGATCATCCGTGGTTTCGGGGTGAAGTGCCATCTGTACGCTGATGACACTCAGCTGTACATCTCCACCCCGGACCACCCCAACGATGCCCTTGATGTGATGTCCCAGTGCCTGGAGGCCGTGCGGATCTGGATGGGGAGAAACAGGTTCAGGCTCAACCTGTCCAAGGCCGAGTGGCTGTGGCTGTGGCCGATATAGTCAGTTGGTGCCATCGCTGACTCTTGGGGGCGAGTTGTTGGCCCCCACAGAGTGGGCTCGCAACTTGGGCATCGTCCTGGATACACGGCTGTCTTTAGAAGAGCCTATGATGGCTGTGGCCAGGGGGGCTTTTTATCAGGTTTGCCTGATCTGCCAGTTGCGTCCCTTTCTGGATCGGGATGCCTTACGCACGGTCACTCATGCTCTCGTCACGTCCCGCCTGGACTACTGTAATGCTCTCTACATGGGGCTCCCCTTGAGGAGCACCCGGAGGCTCCAACTTGTCCAGAATGCGGCCGTGCAGGACTCGGCGCGCCCATGTAACACCTCTCCTGCGCGAGCTGCACTGGCTCCCGGTGGTCTTCCGGGTGCGCTTCAAGGTATTGGTTACCACCTTTAGAGCACTCCATGGCTTAGGACCCGGGTATTTACGGGTATTTACGAGACCGTCTTCTGCCACCGATAGCCTCCCACCGACCAGTATGCTCCCACAGAGAGGGGCTCCTCAGGGTGCCGTCGGTTAAACAATGCTGACTGGCAGCCCCCAGGAGGAGAGCCTTCTCTGTGGGGGCACCTACCCTCTGGAATGAGCTGCCCCTGGAGTTACAGCGGATCCCGGACCTACGCACCTTTTGCCGTGCCCTAAAGATGTTTTTATTCCAGCAAGCTGGGCTAGCCTAACACTTTTAAACACTTTTAATTTGTTTTAATTTTAAACTGTTTAATTATGGGTTTTAATACAGGGGTGCTTTTAATTGTGGGCCAAATTAATTTAATCGGATTTTAATACTGTTTTTACATTTTGTATTTCTTGTGTTTTATCTGTTGGCTATTCACCGCCCCGAGTCCTTCGGGAGAAGGGCGGTATATAAATAAATAAATTACAAGGAATAATCCTCAACTGCAGAATAGATGAAACAGCCTCACTTGATCTGATGAAAAACCATCCTTTGAGGCAAAATACGTAGATCAGAAGTGGAGCTGAAGTAAGGAATCAGTCTACTTCTCCAGTTCAAAAGAGGGGAAAAAAGACCTGTACAGACTACACACCACTGCACTATGGCCCTCCCCTTCCTGGTCAGCAAACTGTGACCAGGCCTCCTCTTCACCTTAGGGGAATAGGACCCGGGTCCGGGCTGCTTTGTGCGTCCCTGGGGGCTTAAGCTGCACTAGAGGGCTGAGAACCCGAACCCTATGGCAGCTGCTGCTCCGTGCCTTTAAAAATAGGGGGAAACAAAATGGCCGCCGCATCTGGTGGCCTCCTCAGCACTATTTGGGCGCCAAAATGCCCAAGGTCATCTAAACGGTGCTTCCACCCCCCTCCTTACAGCCTCAGAGGGTAGGTGGTAAGGGCACAAGGCAGGAATAATTGAGTCCTGATGTCCACTGCCTGGTTGGAGCCCACACGCGACTCGGCGCTTCACAAAATGGTGTCCGTTTATTCTAGCCGCCAAACAGTTGAGATTCCCCAGCCTAGCACTCTGCAAGCAAGGCAACAAAAATAAATTTAAGGCTGGGCACGGATGCAGCAAGGGGTCCTCAGCCGAGGAACCCCCCTCCCACGATGATCTTTCTTCAGCGTGCGCGCCCGATAGCCGCCGCCACCAAAGCGCACCGCCGCGACTCTGAAAAACTCTTTAAAACTCAAGGTACACACACAAAGGAAAAGAAAAACAAAAACAAAAAATATAGCAATCAGAAACACTATCCCTTAAGTTTAAACTAAATTTAAACCAGAGAGAACTCTAAATCCATCCAAGTGAGCTCAGGACTGAGTTGAATCTGGAAGCGTGTACAAAAGAGGGTGTCTCTTTAAGATTGAACTCAGTCCATAGAGCCAGAAGACAGAGTGATACCCATGCCTGGAGTTTCGAGTTCCTAGTTGGAAAACTGGAAGAACAGGGGATTGAGACCGATTCGTGTATGTATATGCAGATAAGAACAAGATATGAAAAAGATGTTAAATTATATGGTTTTTATTTGGAAAAGACTGAGTTGGATAGGATACTCACAGGAACGGAGGAAAATTTAATAAAAAAAATTATAACTTTTTGCTGTATATTGAATTGGAGGAGGAGCAAGTAAAAGAAACAATGATAGCTTGGGGAAGAAATTTTGGATATTCAATTGACCTTGAAAAATGGCAACAATTATGGGAAAGGAACTATAAATTAACGATGAATAAATTTAAGATATGGAATTATTTTTATTGTTGGTTAGAAAAGAGATATAAATGATTAATATCATAATTATGTATAAAAACTTGATGACTAGAATATGGTTATAGTAATGAATTGTTATAATGGTTTAGATGAAGATCAAGATTGAAGAAACTTTTGGAAGAAGAACAAAAAGAACTGAGGAAGATAACATCGAGATGTCACAGGGGAGGGATGACTGATGTACTAAATGTTTGTTTGTCTTAAAAAATTAAAAAATTTTTAAAAAGAATAAAAAGATACAACACTTGGTGATAGTCAAGGTTACTAATAAGCTATTAAATCATACTAGGAAACAAAAACAATATAAATTGAAAGATACAAGCGACATGGTTATAGTAATAAGTGGGAAGAGATAGATACTAGTAAGGAAGAGAAGAATAATAGTAATACAGTCTTAGTAAATTATTTGACAGTGTTGTGGGAATTAGTTGTTAAGCAGAGTGATGGCATTCAGGAAAAAACTGTCCTTGTGTCTAGTGTTGTTCTGGTGTGCAGTGCTCTATAGCATCGTTTTGAGGGTAGAAGTTGAAACAATTTATATCCAGGATGTGAGGGGTCTGTAGATATTTTCATAGCCCTCTTTTTGACTCATGCAGTATACAGGTCCTCAATGGAAGGCAGGTTGGTAGCAATTGTTTTTTCTGCAGTTCTAATTATCCGTTGAAGTCTGTGTTTGTCTTGTTTGATACAAGAACAGGAAATGCATCACAGGAACAATAGAGATGAAACCTAGAGTGGCAATGTGATACAGGAAACAACTACAATAGAGAGGAATGATAGAGCTGCATATAAGATACAGGCTCATCCGGCATGTGCAGTCTTCTCCTCAGCCTCCTGTGTATAAGACGCACCTAAATTTTCAAGTAAATATTTTAAGAAAAAGTAGCATCTTATACATGGGGAAAATGGTAATTTTAGTCTGTCATGATTGCCCGGCACTTTTCTAATGGTCTCCAAATTGTGGGGTCCTTGGGCTCTCTGAGCTTGGTGGTTTTCTTGCAGACATTTCAGAACCCAACTAGATTATGTCATCAGCGCTATAAAGAAGTGGGATTTGTGGGGAGGAGGAGGAGGAGGAGGAGGAGAACTGTGGGGTCATTGGTGCTCTTTGAGCTTGGTGGTTTTCTTGCAGACGTTTTGTGACCCAACTAGGCAGCATCATCAGTGCTAGAAGGAATTGTATACAAACAGAGAGGAAACCCCCCCTTCTAGCACTGATGATGTTCCCTAGTTGGGTCACGAAACATCTGCAAGAAACAACCAAGCTCAGAGAGCACCAACGACCCCACAGTCCTTCCCTTTGTCCTTCTTCCTCCTCCTCCTTTCTTCCTCTCCTTCTCCTCCACTCTACAAACCCCCTCCCTCCTAGCACAGATGATGTTCCCTAGTTGGGTCACGAGACGTCTGCAAGGAAACCCCTAAGCTCAGAGAGCACCAAGGACCCCACAGTCGTCTTCCTCCTCCTCCTTTCCACAAATCCCACTTCTTTCTAGCACTGATGACATAATCTAATTGGGTCATGAGACATCTGCAAGCTCAGAGAGCACCAAGGACCTCACCATTCAACCCCAAGCTGCAGATATTCCCATCTATGGTCCCCAAATTTCCCAGAATTCCATTCTTTCAACCCCCTTGACAAAAACATGGAGGTTTGAAGTCAACATCTGGCTCTCAAGAAGATCCAAAGGTTGGATTCTTTGGGTAGTCTTCAAAACTAAATACCAGCGAGATACGGAGTCCTCCTTGACTGCCACAACTGGTGTCCAGGGTAACTTCTGAACTCATTCAAAGTAGAGAAAGGTGATATCAAACTAGGGTTTAGGAAACCAGGTTGGCTTCTACCGTTAGCCCACATTTTCCCCCAAATGAAACCAACCCAGGAAGGTTGAGGAGATATTGCTAGGTGTCCACCAACAGTCCAGCATTTGAAAACTTGATTTACACAAGAATGCCTTTGCCACAACTCAACCGGATGCTGGAGAAAGAGAAGGAACTTTGGGAACAACTGGGAGAAGACCAGGAGGCAGGAGATGTTCCAGGGGTGGGATCCTACCGGTTTAACAACACACTGTGCGTGTGTGCACAGTTTGGAGAAAACTCACCTTCCGCATTGCTGCCAGCTAGGAAAACAGCTGAGGCGTGGCAATCCACTCTGATGCACCGATCAGCTGGGCTTTGGAAACGGAAATATAGGTGAGTATAACGCAGGGGCAAGCAGGCGGGCCCACTTCAAAATCGGAGTGAACCGGTTCGCTCATGGCTGAAAGTTGGAGCTAACGGTTCTCCCGAACCAGTAGAATCCCACTACTGAGATGTTCCCACGAAAAGTCCATCTGTAAGGGTGGGAGAAGTTGTGGTCCTCTATAAGCTATCGAGAGGACAGCTCCCCGGTTCCTCGGCCACTGGGCTGGATAGCTGACCTGCTGGGGCTCTCAATCCAGGCCAGAAGGAAGATCTACAGAAGTTCACAGGCAACGGGGTCTTCTTCTGGACCACTCGTCTTCTGGATGAGAGTGGATCCTTCATATCTAGAGAGAGGTAACCTCCTCTAGATACTCCTTCCCCCTTCTCCACCCCACTCCAAGGAAAATGGTCACTTTACTTGGAGGTTGAATTCCCTCTTCCCTACAGCTGTCACTTTCCACCACTCAAATCAAGGTCCAGGAGAACATCTGCTGGACATGAAGGCTGCTGGAAACCTTAGGAAGGAAGGAGGGATGAAAGGACATCAAGGAGGGATGAAGGACATCATGAGTTCTTTCGGCTTCAACCCAAGGCAACAAAACTGGAATTGAAAAGTTTTGAAGCATCTCCATGGTCAAGTCTATCAAGAAGGCAGTCCATCTGACTTCTGGCGGCGCCACAACCATGTTGAGGACGCTCCAACATGAGCGCCCATTCCGCGTTTCTGTGAAAAGCCTCCGATCAGCTGTCCAACGCTGTCGGAAGGCTTGAAAAGTCTCTCCCCGGGCAAAGGGGAGAGTGAAGAGCAGGCTGGTGGGGGTTGAGTTCCCCAAGAGCCCCCAGAGGAATCGCTGGGGTGCGAAGGGTGAGGACTCCCCAAAAACCAGCCAAGCAGCTCCGGACCAGGAACGACTCTGCATTGGCAGAGCTAAACGCCGCGACCGCATCTGCGGGGGTTTTTTAGGATTTTTTAAAAGATTTTTTCTAACACGCAGGCGAGACCAGCCAGGAGAACCAAAATTGCAAGTATTTAACTTAGCTCCAACTTTTTTGTGTATTGCCTCCTTCGGAGCTTTTAAAGAAATAGATACAAAATGGCGATTGAGGCTTGAAAGGGCGTGAAAGTGAAAGCGACTTTGAAGTGCAGATAGAGCCTCTATTTGTAGCTAAGAAGTGACTGTGTTTTTGTGCTAGAAGGAGGATTTTTTTTAAGGACTGTTTTGAGCAAAGTGAAAAATTGTTTCTTTTATTTGGCTGCTTTTAAATAAAAGGAGAAAAGGGAAGAAAGAAGGAAAGGGGGCAATTTTTTTTTTAACTTTAAGATGGCCACGAGACCTCCAACAGTAAAGACTCTCCCTACAAAGGGGCCAGGCAGTGCTGGCAGTTCCCCTGCTCATACTTCAAAAGCTCCTACCCCTCAAACAGAACCACAGGTTTTAACACTTGAATTGCTACAAGATACTTTAAAAGATGCTTTAAAAGCCACAGAGAAGAAGCTTAAAGCTGTGATTGGGGAGAGGACAGAAGGGCTTACAGCAGTGATTGAGCAAAAAATCAAAGCAGTTTCAGATGATATTTTAATATGAAATAATAAAATTAGGGAAGATATACTCTATGCATTTCAAGGGTTGGCAGCCCAAGCTGAAATGTTGGAAGATAAAATTGAAGAAGTAAAAGAAGCCAGTCAAATTCTGGATAGTAAATTCGAGCAGGCCCAAGGTAAAATTGAGAGATCTGAGGCTGATGTGACCATGATTCAATACAGAGAAATGGAGTTTGCTTTAAGAATAACAGGGGTGAAGGAAAATAAACAAGAAAACCTGAGAGAAAAGATGGTGGCAGCACTGGCACAGTTGATGGGGGACCAGAAGCGCGAGCTGGACTGGCAATTCGACAAGCTATACAGAGTCAACTCATGGGTGGCCAGGCAGAAACATTTACCTAGAGACATTGTAATATATTTTACTACAAGACGTATACGCAATGAAATTTTACAGGCCACTTTTAAAAACAAGCTTCAAGTGGATGGACAAGAAGTGATGACAATGAAGGAGATCCCCCCGAAAATGTTAAGAGCTAGAAGAGAGTACTCTTTCCTGGTGGATGAGTTGAGAAATCACCAGATACAATACAGATGGGACGTTTCAGCCGGTATAGTGGTTAACTATTCTGGAGAAAGATACAGGCTTAATACAGTGGAGAAAGCAAGAGATTTTTACTTAAATGTATTAAAGGCTGGAAGGCCAAAATCGCCTGAAATTAAAGGCAAGAAACAACTAATTGAGGAGAGACCACAGGAGAGAGAAGATTTGCTCGCAATAGCACAGGGTGGCATTGCAATTTCGACTAGTCAAGAAGACCTTCTTCAGATACAGTTGATTGACATACCAGAAGAACCAAAGGATCAAAGACAGACTAGAGCCGCAACAGCTAAACGTAAAGAAGAGCTAAGACTGCAACAACTACAGATGGTACCACAAGAAACCACCAAAACAGAAGCTGTGGGAGGAGCTAGACCCAAAGGTCAATTAAGGCATGAAAACCAGCAAATGCTCCAAAGGCTTCAGAGATTTAAGGATGGGAACTAGGTTCCTAACCTGAAATGTTAATGGTTTGAATTCACCACAGAAAAGAAGAAAAATATTTTGTTATCTTAAACAATTTAAAAATGATGTAATTTGCTTACAAGAAACTCATATTAGATCACAAGATCAAAAATACTTAATAAACACAAGATTGGGTGTACACTATGTTGCAGCAGCGCCAGATAAGAAAAATGGTATAGTTATCTACCTGAAGAAGGACTTAATTGCAAAATTAATTGAAGCAGATGATCAAGGAAGATTTTTAGCAATAGAAGTACTAATAAAAGGGATGAAAGTACTCTTAGTGGGAGTTTACGCACCAAATCAACAACAGGATACTTTTTACAGACTTTTACAAGTAAAGCTGACACAATGGAATTATAAATCGTGCATTTTGCTCGGTGACTGGAACGGAGTTATAAATGTAAAGGAAAATAAGATGGGACCTAAACAAAGTCTTTTACAAGAGCAAAACTGCCAAAATCTTTTTTTGATTTGATGGAGGATTGGGAATTGAAGGATGTTTGGCGGGAGAGAAATCCAACAGAAAAAGACTTTACTTTTTTCTCAGACCGACATCAGTCCTTTTCCAGGATTGATTTTATTTTAATAACTACTGATCTTTTCCCCAGGGTGAAGACTACGAAGATTTTCCCAAGAACGTTAACTGACCACAGTCCAGTCTGGGTAGAAATGGAGTATGGGAAGGGACCTAAACGGTCCTGGAGGTTAAATTAAAATTTGTTTAGATATGAGGAAAATGTAAAGGAATGTAAGAGATTTATGAAAGAATTTTTTGCTATAAATATGCAAAAGGGTACCCCTGTGGAAATGGTGTGGGATGCAAGCAAAGCATACATGCGAGGTATTCTGATATATTTGAATAATAAATTCAAAAAGAAGTAGGGGGAAAAAAGAAAATTGTTAGAGGATGAAATAAAGAAAAAAGAGCAAATGTTGATAGCGAATCCAGTAGATAATAAAATTAAAGAGGTAATTAAATTACTGAAAGGACAATTTAACATGTTGATAGCAGATCAAACAGCAACTAATTTACAATATGCTAAACATAACACATTTTGTAACGCTAATAAACCGGGTAGGTGGTTAGCGTATTTGATGAGAAAAAAGCAGAGCCAAAGGACAATAGAAAAAATAAAATACAAAGGGAAAGAGGTTTTTCAGCAAGAATTGATAAAGAAGTCTTTTTTAGAATTTTACTCAAAATTATATATGGCTGATAAAATTCAAGATATAGATATAGATAGATATTTACAGAAAGAGAATATTTTGTTAGTTACACAAGAACAAAGGGATATTTTAAACCAGCTAATAACTTCTGAAGAAATTACGTCTGTAATTAAAGAACTGAAGTCTGGTAAGGCCCCAGGGACGGATGGTTTGACAGCGGTTTATTATAAAAATTTACAGGTAGAGATGGTGGACCCATTGAAACAATTATTTAATAATATACAATAAGGCGGAGTGGTACCTCCATCTTGGAAGACAGCTTTTATTTCTTTAATACCAAAGGAAGGACAAGATCACTTAGATCCAAAAAATTATAGGCCTATATCACTATTAAATACAGATTACAAGATTTTTGCTAAAGTATTAGCAAATAGATTAATGAAAGTTATGCAACAAATGATACATTATGATCAAACAGGTTTTATAAGTGGCAGACAAATGAAAAGTAATGTAAGACATATTGTAAACATATTGGAGTATTTGGGTAGGAATAACCAGGTCCCTGCAGCGTTAATATTTTTAGATGCGGAGAAAGCGTTTGATCGACTGAATTGGCAATTTTTACTTAATTTATTGGAAAGGATGAAGTTTGGAAATCATTTTGTGCAATCAATTAAGGCAATATATCAGAGACAAACAGCTCAAATAATAATTAATGGAGGCTTAACTGATAATTTTAATATAGAAAAAGGTACAAGGCAAGGTTGTCCCTTGTCTCCATTGTTGTTTATTTTATCATTAGAAATATTGCTGAATAACATACGTGGATCAGAAAGTATAACAGGCATCAAAATTAGGCAGCATGACTATAAATTACGTGCATTTGCAGATGACCTGGTGGTTACCTTAACCCAACCATTACAATCTATTAAGGCTCTGATGGATATAATTAAGGATTATGGACAAGTATCGGGTTTTAAAATAAATACAGCCAAAACAAAGATAATAGCTAAAAATATGATGATAAAACAAAAAGAGGAGATGGAAACTATAACGGGATTTGAAGTAGTTAAAAAGGTTAAGTACTTAGGGGTTAATATCCTGACAACAAATACGAAATTGTATCAGCATAATTATGAACCATTATGGCATAAAGTACAAGTAGAGATGCAAAGTTGGGAAAAATTGCAACTGTCACTGTTGGGAAGGATAGCCGCAGTTAAGATGAATGTTTTGCCGAGGTTTCTGTTCCTTTTTCAAACGATACCTATACTTAAAAATGATAAAAATCTGAAGGAGTGGCAAAAAGGTGTTAATACTTTTGTTTGGGCAGGGAAGAAACCACGAGTAAAACAGAGAATAATGCAGGATGCTAGGGAAAGAGGAGGCCTTAAAATGCCTAATTTAGGATTGTATTATGATGCGGCTGTCCTATCAGCAGTTAGTGATTGAGTTAATTCAACGGAGGAAAGTATATTAAATATAGAGGGGTATGGCCTGGTTTATGGCTGGCATGCTTACCTATTGTATGATAAAAGGGTGGATACTATTTTTAAAAGTCATATATTAAGAAGTGCTCTGTTACGTGTCTGGAAGAAATATCAATATAAATTAAACAATAAGTTACCAATTTGGACAATACCCAGACACATGATAGAGAACATAAGTATAGAGCAAAAACAAGATGGGATTACATATAAAGAACTTCTATACAGGGATGGAAACGTATTTCAATTAAAAACTATTCAACAATTAAAAGAGGAAAGAGTGATTAAAACATGGTTTCAATATGGCCAGCTACAGGCCAGATGGATAGAAGATCAAAAAATGGGTATTTTGTGTCAGGATGAGAACTTAATTAAACAAATTAGAGATCAAAGCCAAAGGCAAAAAAAAAGGATATATAATGCATTAGTGGAAATAGACTCAGAAACTGAATTAGTTAAGGATTGTATGATAAAATGGGCACAAAATATAGGGGAAGTAATACCAATTGATACATGGGAAAGTATATGGGTTAGAAATGTGAGATTTACACAAGCTCAAAATTTAAGAGAAAATTTTTACAAAATGTTTTACAGATGGCATCTAGACCCGAAAAAGTTAGCTTGTATGTATCCAAACCTTCAGCCCAAATGTTGGAGATGTGATTGCCAGGATGCTACATATTATCATATATGGTGGACATGCAAAAAAATTAAGGTGTTTTGGGTTAAAATTTGGTGGGTTATTCAAAATATTTTGAAGAAAAAGATTAAGTTTACGCCACAGTTATTTTTGTTGGGAGTAATGACAGACTGTACAGTAATAGAAACTAACTTGATTTTAAATTTAATAACGGCAGCAAGATTACTGGTGGCACAATATTGGAAGAAGGAAGATATACCCACCATTGAGGAATGGACACTAAAAGTAATACATTTGGCAGAAATGGCGAAAATTTCCACATACCTTAGAGATCATTCGAACGAAAGATATACAGGTGAAACTCGAAAAATTAGAATATCGTGCAAAAGTTCATTTATTTCAGTAATGCAACTTAAAAGGTGAAACTAATATATGAGATAGATTCATTACATGCAAAGCGAGATAGTTCAAGCCTTGATTTGTCATAATTTTGATGATTATGGTTTACAGCTCATGAAAACCCCAAATTCACAATCTCAGAAAATTAGAATATTGTGAAAAGGTTCAATATTCTAGGCTCAAAGTGTCCCACTCTAATCAGCTAATTAAGCCATAACACCTGCAAAGGGTTCCTGAGCCTTTAAATGGTCTCTCAGTCTGGTTCAATAGGAATCACAATCATGGGAAAGACTGCTGACCTGACAGTTGTGCAGAAAACCATCATTGACACCCTCCATAAGGAGGGAAAGCCTCAAAAGGTAATTGCAAAAGAAGTTGGATGTTCCCAAAGTGCTGTATCAAAGCACATTAATAGAAAGTTATGTGGAAGGGAAAAGTGTGGAAGAAAAAGGTGCACAAGCAGCAGGGATGACCGCAGCCTGGAGAGGATTGTCAGGAAAAGGCCATTCAAAAGTGTTGGGGACTTTCACAAGGAGTGGACTGAGGCTGGAATCAGTGCATCAAGAGCCACCACACACAGACGGATCCTGGACATGGCCTTCAAATGTCGTATTCCTCTTGTCAAGCCGCTCCTGAACAACAAACAATGTCAGAAGCGTCTTACCTGGGCTAAAGACAAAAAGAACTGGTCTGTTGCTCAGTGGTCCAAAGTCCTCTTTTCTGATGAGAGCAACTTTTGCATCTCATTTGGAAACCAAGGACCCAGAGTCTGGAGGAAGAATGGAGAGGCACACACTGCAAGATGCTTGAAGTCCAGTGCAAAGTTTCCACAGTCTGTGTTGATTTGAGGAGCCATGTCATCTGCTGGTGTTGGTCCACTGTGCTTCATTACAGCCGTCTACCAGGAGATTTTGGAGCACTTCATGCTTCCTTCCACAGACGAGCTTTATGGGGATGCTGACTTCATTTTCCAGCAGGACTTGGCACCTGACCACACTGCCAAAAGTACCAAAACCAATGACCATGGGATTACTGTGCTTGATTGGCCAGCAAACTCGCCTGACCTGAACCCCATAGAGAATCTATGGGGCATTGCCAAGAGAAAGATGAGAAACATGAGACCGAACAATGCAGAAGAGCTGAAGGCCACTATTGAAGCATCCTGGTCTTCCGTAACACCTCAGCAGTGCCACAGGCTGATAGCATCCATGCCATGCCGCATTGAGGCAGTAATTGATGCAAAAGGGGCCCAAACCAAGTACTGAGTACATATGCATGCTTATACTTTTCAGAGGTCCGATATTGTGCTATGTACAATCCTTGTTTTATTGATTTCATGTAATATTCTAATTTTCTGAGATTGTGAATTTGGGGTTTTCATGAGCTGTAAGCCATAATCATCAAAATTATGACAAATCAAGGCTTGAACTATCTCGCTTTGTATGTAATGAGTCCATCTCATATATTAGTTTCACTTTTTAAGTTGCATTACTGAAATAAATGAACTTTTGCACAATATTCTAATTTTTCGAGTTTCACCTGTATAAGGGAATGGAGAAGATGGATCGATTATATCCAAAACAAATATCAGACTAAAAAACTTCAAATAGCTTATGAATGAAATATTTGACTTTGTTAGTGTTTTATGCGTATAATGTTTTGAGTGCTAGGAGTTAAAGATCTAGGGTTAATGTAGTTCAATGTATTGTTAGCAGATTATAGATTAGGTTTGCTGAATGTTAGACCCTGTGCTGGTCCTGGGAAGTTCAGGGAGGGGGGAGGGAGTGGGGGGGA
>WNWU01012815.1:177643-189790 GCA_012654045.1 Ptyas mucosa | reverse complement strand
GGGAGGGAGGAAGGAAGGAAGGAAGGAAGGAAAGAAAGATAAGAGGGTAGAAGGGAGGAAAGAAGGGAGGGAGGGAGGAAGGAAGGAAGGAGGGTGGGTAGAAGGAGGGAGGAAGGCAAGGAAGGAAGGAGAGGGAGGGAGGAAGAGAGGAGGGAACGAAGGAAATGGAATGGGAAGGATGGATGGGAGGGAGGGAGGGAGCAAGGATGGATGGGAGGGAGGGAGGGTGGAGGGAGGGAGGAAGGAAAGAAAGATAACAGGGTAGAAGGAAGGGAGGGAGGGTGGAAGGAAGGAAGGGAGATGGATGATGAAGGAAGGAAGGAAGAGAAGGAGGGAGGGAGGAAAGAAAGATAGGGGGTAAAAGGAAAGAAGGGAGGGTGGGAGGGTGGAAGGAAGGAAGGAGGGGAGGGAGGAAGGAAAGAAAGATAGCACGGAGGGAGGGCGGGAGGGAGGAAGGAAGGGCCATTCTTTTGCAACCCCATTCTGCATCAACCCCCCCCCACCCCGGGTTAATCATTCTTAACTTCCCCTCCATTCATTCCCAAGTAGGGTTGGACTTGGACATCCAGGGCACCCGGAGACCAACCGAACACTCCATGCAGCTCCTTCAATCCCCAATGCCACACTGTGATGGCCCCACCTCCCATCCCCTCACCCACAGAAGGCCCCCTCCCAGGGACGATTCACCAGAGGGCTTCTTCGGTGGTGAACCAGCTGTGGTCCTTGGGCTGGGCGACATCCCAGTGGTGGCCGCCGCCACTGAAGGCTTTGCGATGGCTGAAGTGGTCTTCACACTTGGCCAAGGGGTGGTCGCAAGAGGAGGCTTGGAAAGGGAGACCTTCTTCTCCGGGCTCTTAACATCGGTCGCCTGGTAAGGAGAAGGAATCACGTCGGAATGAGGAGCGTATTACACGTTCTCCAGAAGTTCCTTCAGGTTGGGAAGCTTTCAACCACATAGAGTTGAGAGGGACATTGACGGTCCTCTAGTCCAACCCCCCTGTGCTCAAGCAGGAGACCCTTACGGAATTACAAAATTGTTCACAGAGTTGGAAGGGACCTTGGAGGTCATCTAGTCCAACCCCCTGTGCTCAAGGAAGAAACCTATTATTAATGCTGTCTTCTTTACAGCCTCAGAAACTAAGGAGAGTCCCTTATGAGCATATTTCTCTGTCCATTATACAGCTGTGGGATCTGCGTTCTCTTATCTGACCGTTCCCTAAGTAGCATCTTTTCACTCTGTCTCCCAAGGTCTTCCTCACATACTAGAATACTACAATAACAGAATTGGAAGGGACCTTGGAAGTCTTCTAGTCCAACCCCCTGCTCAAGGAGGAAACCTACTATTAAAGTTGTCTTCTATACAGCCTCAGAAACTAGGGAGAGTCTCTTCTGAGTTTCTTTCTCCACCCATTATACAGCTATGGCAGGGGTGTCAAATGTGGTTGGATCTGGCCCTCAGGGCCGTCGTGGTCTACCCAGTGCAAAGAGGAAAGATCGGGCCAGTGTAGCTTCGGCCCGGTCTACCCAATGTGAAGAGGAAACATGCCAGCAGTTTGGGGAGTGGCGTAAAGCTGGCCATGCCCACACAGTCGGCCATGCCTGCCCGGCCCCCTGAGGTCAACCACAGCCCTGATGCAGCCCTCAATGAAACTGAGTTTGACACCCCTGAACTATGGGCTTTGGGGCCTCTTATCTGATTCTTTTCTAGGCAGCAACTCTTCGTGGAGTCCCCCAAGGTCTTTTGCACATGCCATTAAAATCATCTTCTTTACAGCCTCAGAAACCAGGGAGAGTCTCTTATGAGTATCTTTCTCCACCCATTATATAGCTATGGGCTCTGTCCCTTCCCTAGCCAGCATCTCTTTGTCAAGTCTCCCAAGGTCGTTTGCACATGGTATTAAAGTCTTCTATAAAGCCAGAGAAACTAGGGGGAGTTTCTTTTGAGTGTCTTTCTCCACCCGTTATACAGCGGTGGCTTCTGCCATCTCTTATCTGCCCCTTCCCTAGCCAGCATCTCTTTGCCGAGACGCTGGAGGTGTTTCCTACGTACAATGACCAGCGTCCAGAATGACTTACAAAGAGAAACCCCATTTGTGGCACGGTCTCTGCCCCGGCATCTCACTGCAATTTTCAGATGGCGTGAAAGTTTGCTTACCTTTGGTTTAACCTCTCGGGGAGTTAAACTGGAGGGTTGCGTGACACTGGTCGATGGGTGTTTGGACGTGGTCGCTGCCGCAGAGGGACCAGCGGTGGCTCTTTTGCTTGGGCCCAGCGTGGCCGAAGCCAGCTGCTTGGCAGGGGGAACACCAGCTGTCTTGGGCTTGGTTTTGACTGCAGCGGGTTTGGCCCCCGCGCTGGTCGGTTTGACGTGGAAACATGCCTGCAAGCCGAACAGAAAACAAAGAGACGACAGAGAAAGAGACAGAACAAAAAAAAGAAAAACAGAAAAGCCAGGGGTTGTAAATGAAAGGCCGAACATAGGCAAAAAACAAAACAAAAAACCAGGCGCAACTCAAATCAATTCTGAATTAAAATAAAGATGGCACGATTCTGTTCTCTGAGGTCAAAGGGAGAACCGTCAAATTTGTAAAATCGGTTTATCAGCCCTCTGGGGAACAGAGGTGGAAGAGGATTTGGGAACGGAGGGAAGGAAGAATGAAATGTCTAGTAATACAATCAGTGATCCCCGGGTGAGCTGGGTGGTTTTCTTGCAGACGTCTTGTTACCCAACTAGATAATGTCATCAGTGCTTGAAGGAAGGAGGGCTTTGTGGAGGGGGAGGAGGAGTGGGGGAGGAGGGGGAAGGAGGAGGAGGAGGATGGGGGGAGGAATACAAGGAGGAGGAGGGGGGCTGGGGGGGTCCTTGGGGCTCTTTGAGCTGGGTGATTTTCTTGCAGACGTTTCATTACCCAACTAGGAAACATCATCAGTGCTAGAAGGAAGGGGGTCTTTGTGGAGGGGAGGAGGAGGACTGTGGGTTCTCTGGGCTTGATAGGTTTTTTTGCCAACGTTTCATTACCAAACTAGGTAACATCATCAGTGCTACTGATGAATCTGGAGCAAGATTGGAGATGAAGATGGATGAACCACATATGGACTTGGTTCCTACATCTCCAAAGGTCCATACATGTTCAAGCTACCAAGCAATGGATGTCCACCTCAAAGCCATAAACGTCCAGAAGTGTTTCTCAACCTTGGCAGATTGACGATGTATGGACTTCAACTCCCAGGATTCCCCAGCTAGAGTGGACTTGATGTCCAGACACCTTTGAGTTACCAAGGTTGAGAAACACCATTCAACAGGTTGCAAGGACCTTCTCCTCAAGGATCATCTCAGAGAACAGACCTTAGCACTAGCTTAGAAGAAGCAGGGCAGAAAATCAAGCATGTCAGAAGCAGGAAACGTAGAAGGATCCTCACCTTGGTCTTCTTCTCAGGAGTCAGTGGAAGGCCCTTGCTGGGAAGGGCAGCTGTGTCTTCTGCTGATGGAACCTCAATAGATGCCTTCACCTCTTCTGGTTTGGCAACACAAAACAAAGACCCAGAGACAACACCATTAGAATTCACAATTCACAATACAACGGGTTTGAAGGCTTGAAGGACCACAACCCAAGTACCTATCACAGTATTGTGTTGGTGGTGGACTTGGAAAGTCTCTCAAGACCTTGGGAGAAGAGTCCACCATCCTTTGAAGTGAACCTCCCACCCATAAGCCCAGGACAACTCTGGGGGTGAATTTATATATTCATTCTGCTTCCCCAGACTTTTGTTTCCATGACGTGAAGGTAAGAACCTGGCTTAGAGACAAACTGGTAGATGTTGGCTTCTAAATTGCAAGCCACGTTCATCAAATATTTTCCCCCAAGATAGAAGAGACTATGTGTAGTTCAAGGTGGAACTGTGGGGTCCTAGGTGTTTTCTGAGCTTCGGCAGACCTTTCATTACCAAAGTAGATAACATCATCAGTGCTAGGAGGGGGGAGGGGGAGGAAGGAGGAACAATTAGGAGGAGGGGGAGGAGGGGGAGAAGGAGGAGAAAGAAGAACAATTAGGAGGAGGAGAAGGAGAAGACGAAGTGCTAGAAGGGAGTAGGGGTATCCAAGGAGGAGGAGGAGGAGGGCTATTTCTTTGCAGATGTTTCATGACCCAACTAGGTAACAGCATCAAAGGAACTGTATATAAATACAGAGCAAACCCTACTCCCTTCTAGCACTGATGATGTTCTCTAGTTGGGTCATGAAACGTCTACAAGAAAACCACCCAGCTGACCTCCAGTTGACATTGTGGCGAGAACAGCTGTAAAATAGTGGGCTCTGCCAAGCCTGGTGAAATCCAGCCGGTAACCGCTGTCGGGAGACCCAACGGGGTCATAGCCACCTTGTAGGGGCGGTGAAGGAAGGAGACGCGCTTCGCTGACCACAAGTAACTCGCAATTTCCTCGTTAGATCCGAAGCAAGCTCTCCCGAACGACAGCCATTTTTGGCAGTCACAAGCTGGGACAACCGGGACCACAAGATTTGGCCTGGAGCAGTTCGTGGACAGAGCATTGAAACTGGGTGAGATAATTACCAACTTTTACTCTAAAGACCTGATTTAAGTACAAGAATTTTAAAAGATAACTTCCAAGCCCAAGAAAGCGGCAGAGAGGGGAAAAAACTGAAAATCAAGAGGCGAAAGAAGCCCAAGGGAAGCTTTAAAGTACAGAAAGCTTGAAAAAAGCTTAAACAATTTTGAAAGGTGATTTTCGGGAGAAACTGTCTTGTTTATTTGTATTTCTAAACCCCCTGGATTTATCAGATAATCAGCTGTTTTTGACAGGCTGTTAAACTTTGGATTTGGGAATAAGAGCCATCTACTGGAAGAAGAGAAGTACTACAGCACCATAGCCCAGTATACTCAGTGAAAGTGAACTCAATACACACAAAGTTTAATACACAGAATAGAAGTAATAACATCTGGAAGACGGCCTGACCTTGACTTTATGTTAGAAGACAACTTGGATAATTCGAGAATATTTAATGAGGGTTTTTTTCCCTTCTGAAGATTTCTAAAAGGAACTAACTTGCAAATAACTAAACTTTATTAAAATTGGCTATTGGATTATGGATCTGAAAGATTGGAGGAATCTAGTGGATTAACTTGGAGTTGGACTATTAATGTTATTCAACAGAACATTCTACAAGACAAAAGAAGAAAGGTGATAGAAGAAAAGAGAAAAGAAGGAAAGTTAAATAAGACTTTAAAATTTGGACAATTGGGAAGATATATAATTGGGAAACTATTTTTCACAAAAACGGGTGAAAAACAGGGCGCGCAGAGGGTTGGGAAGCCTGCAGAGTGCTCCTGGGGGCTGGGGGAGGGCAAAAACACAATTTTTGCAAAAAACGGACAAAAAATGGGCCCGTTTTTGCGAAAAACGGGGCACGCAGACGGTTAATGCATCCTGCCTGGAGGATTCTGGGAGTTGAAGTCCTCCCCTCTTAAAGCATGCCGGCTGGGGGATTCTGGGAGTTGAAGTCCATTCAGCTTCAAGTGGCCAAGTAATCCCCTTGACCTTGAGCCAAGCTGGCAAAAACTTCCATCCATCTCTTCTCATTTCCCAAAATATTGTATTACACCAAGTAATCTGAATAAAATGCATGATGTGCTAGTGTCTTTCCCAGAGGGATGTCTGTCACGGATTATTTGACACATTTGATACTCAAGATTTTTAACCACCCAAAATACTTGCCACAGCACAACCTTATCGCATTCAATTAGATTTTCGCCCTCTATATAAACGGAATTACAGAATTATTTAAAAACCAGAAACAAAAGGAATCAGCAAGTCTTTCACCAAATCCTAGCTCTACCCCTCTTTCTTTACCCAATACAGGTAGCCCTCAACTTACGACTGCAATGCAGCCCGAAAACGACCGTTGCTAAGCGAGACAGTTGTAAGGTCAGTTTTGCCCCAATTTACAACCTTTCTGGCCACCGTTGTTAAGCAAATCACTACAGCTGTTACGTTAGTCACACTTTGCGAATCTGTTTTCCCTATAGACTTTGCCCATCAGAAGGTCGCAAAAGGGGATCATGTGACCACGGGACACTGTGACCGTAATAAGTATGAGTCAGTCACCAACATCTGAATTTTGATCATGTGACCTTGGGGATGCTGCAACGGTTGTAAGTGTGAAAAACAGTCATAAATAGCTTTTTTCAGTGCCATCGTAACTTTGGACAGTCACTACACCAACCATTGTAAGTCGAGGACCACCTGTGATTTAAGTTGGGAAGGGGACAAATCTCTTGCAAGGTCAAGAAAAATCTGCGAATGAAGTTACGACGGATCGTTGAATGATGGTTCAAAGTTATGACAGTGCTGACAAAAAGAGACTCATCATCAGTCCACTCACTCCTGACCATTAAAGGCACAGCCAGGAATTCTGGGAGTTGAAGTCCGGAAGTCATAAAAGGGGCCATTATTTCCCCACCTGTAATTTACCTCACAATGGCCTCTGTAATCCTTTGATAACAACTCTCACACACAGACCCACAAGAAATGGCGGCATCGCAAACCAACAAAAAAAAAAATCCCTCACAAACCGATCTATGACTAGTCTTCGACTTACAACCGTTTGTTTAGTGACCGTTCCAAATCGCCCCGGCACTAAAAAAAGGGACTTAGAGCCATTTTTTTCATACTTACAACCGTCAAAATTGAAAGGTTTGGCAACTGATTCACATTTATGATGGTGGCTGTGTCCCCTTTTGCAAACATCTGACGAGCAAAGTCAAGGCGGAAGCCAAGATTCACTTAATGACCGTGGGACTCACTTAAATACAGTGGTGATTTGCTCATCAACATCAAAGCCAAGTCAAGGGGGAAGGCAGACTCACTTAACGACTGTGCAGCTCACTTAACGGCGGCGATTTGCTTATTAAAGTCAATGCCAAGGAGAAGCCAGATTCACTTAACGACCATGCGACTCACTTAACAATAGCAGTTTATCGCTTATCAACACCAAGTCAAGGGGGAAGCCAGATTCACTTAACAACCATGGTTGCAAATGGGGCAAAACTCACTTGGCAACTGTTTCACTTAGCAACAGAAATTGGGGGCTCCGTCGTGGTTGTATCTTGAGGACTGCCTATGTTGTTGTTTTTAAACAGGTCCTGCATTCAATTCCAAATCTTTGAGAAGCTGATTTTGTATAGCTTGCAATCTGCACAAAAGCTTTGTGGTTTCTTTGCACAATAGACAGCACAAAGTACCTACACCAAAGCTTGACAATCCGCCCCCCTCAGTCCTGAAACCCCCAGCTAAACCTCCAGGGAGTCTCTCTCTCTCTCTCACACACACACACACAGAAACACACACACACACAAGGTTGAAAAAGAGATTTAAGGAGGTGGGAAAGAGGCTGGACAATTGCAAAGTTCCACACAAAAGGCCTGGAGGGTTTCGGAACAGGCTGGTGCCTGGTTTAATGAGGGTGGGAGATGTATGTGGTGGTGGGGGGCTGTGCAGAGGAGGAAGAGGAGAAGAAGGGAGGGAGGAAATGAGAAAGAGGAAACAGAAAGAGGAAGGAAGGCGAAAGAGAAAAAGGAAGGGAAAGGAAGGGAAAGGGGAAGAGAAAGAGTCAAGAAGAGAAAAAGGGAGGGAGGGAGGGAGGGAAGGAAGGAAGGAAGGAAGAGAAAGAGAAAAAGAAAGAGAAGGAAGGAAGGAAGGAAAGGGGAAGAGAAGGAGACAAGAAGAGAAGAATGAAGGGAGAAGGAGGGAGGGAGGGAGGGAGGGAGGGAAGGAAGGGAAGGGAAAGAGAAAGAGAATGGGAAAGGGAAAAGGAAAGAGAAGGAAGGAAGGAAAAGGGGAACAGAAAGAGACAAGAAGAGAACAAGGCAGGGAGGGAAGGAAGGAAGGAGGAAAGAAGGAAGGGGAGGAGAAGGGAGGGAAGGAGGAAGGAAGGGAGGAAAAGGGGAAGAGAAAGACAAAAAGAGAAGAAGGAAGGTGGAGGGAGGGAGGAAGGAAGAAAAAGACAGAAAAAGAAAGAGAAGGAAGGAAAGGGGGAAGAGAAAAAGAGAAAGCGAAAGAGAGAGAAGGAGAGGAACGGAAGAAGGAAGGGGAAGAGAAAGCAATGAAGGAAGGAAGTTGAAAGAGAAAAAGACAGAAAGAGATGGAAGGAAACAGAAAAGGAAGAGAAAAAGAGGATCAGAAGATGGAAGGAAGAATGGGAAGAGAAAGAAAGAGAAGAAGGAGAAAGACAAAAAAGGAAGGGAGGGAGGGAAAGTGAAAAAGGAAGGAAATGAGGAGGGGGAAGGGAAAGAGAAAGTAAGGGAGGTGGGAAGGAAGGAAGGAGAGAAGGAAAGAAAGAAGGAAGAAGGGAGGGAGGGAGGGAGGGAGGGACGGAAGGAAGGCAGGCTTGACTGGAGGAAGGAATCCAGGTTTCTCCAGCTGCAATAGATGTCGTCTCTTGTGCGCAAAACTAGGTCAGAATGCACAAAATGGAGGGCAGGTGACAGACAGCACCCCGGAGCGCAGCAATGGCAAGACACAAAAGCCCCCTTGTGTGAAAAAGGGCAGCTGTGAATAGCTTCCTTCCTTCCAAAGGACTCCAATACCCATGATCCACCGGGGATCCTTCTCGGAGACAACCCAAGCCGAGCTCTGAAAATTCAGTCAAAAAAGCGGCTCAGGGATTTTCTGTGGGTGAAGAGAGGGTGGATTTCCCAGCGAGGGATCCCTTTTCAGCACCTTTTGAGGACCCCGAGGATGTGGATCCAGTCAATTCCCAGATCTGCTTTTCATCTGAATTAAATGAAATCCAGGGTTGGGAATTGGCGCCTTTTGAGAGTCTGGGGACCGAAGCAGGATTGGAACCCAAAACCAAGAAAAAAGAAATAATTTTAGTCCAGATTAACAGCCCCTCCTTTTCTTCCTGTGGGCAGTCCTCATTTTATGACCACAATTCAGCCCATCATTTCTGTTGCTAAGCGAGACCATTGTTAAGTGAGTTTTGCCCCGTTTGACGAACCTTTGACCAAATCCGTACTATCTCCAGCTCGCTTCACCCCAAAAACAGATATTTCCTTGATTTACGGCCACAATCGAGCCCCAAATCCCATCCGTTAAGCAAGATGTTTGTGACGTGAGTTTCGCTCCATCTTATGACTTTTCTTGCCACTGTTAAGCGAATCCCTGCAGTTGTTAAGTGAATCTGGTTTCCCCGTCAACATTGTTGGTCACAAGATCGCAAAAGGGGATCACGTGACCCTGGGACGCTGCAACCGTTATAAATATGAGTCAGTTGCCAAGCGTCTGAATTTTGATCAGGTGACTCACGGGGACGCCGTGACGGTCGTAGGTGTGAAACATGGTCCGAAGTCGCTTTTTTTCTAAGTTTGAGCGGTCACTAAATGAACGGCTGTAAATGTAGGACTTTCTGTAATCCAAAACTGGAGATTGCAAAAGGGGAATCGGAGTCGGATGGATCTGATGGGATGAATCTGATGGAGAAGGAGACTTGCAAGCAGCAACGAGATCCCAACAGAGCAGGCCTCTTTTTTGACTCGACACCGATTGTCATGCAAAAGTTGTGTTGCCCCCCCCCCAAGGGCAAAAGCATGACCCAACCCCCCCAAAATGTGCACTCTCCTCACCAGGGACTAGAAACTTGAGAGATGTGCATGAGCCGTTCGCAGAGGTCACAGGGACTCAATTCCAGCTCTGTTTTTTCTGGTTTGACCGAAGCCACCTAAACTTTCTGTAGAAATCCTTACAGATCACCCCAAATCCCCCAGGGATCGACTTTAAGGAACTATCCCAGAAAAACATGGAATTTGGAAGCAGAAAATGGGCTGAAATTTTAGAGAAACCCCCTAAATCTGTCAGTTTTTGATTCATGGCTCCGATTCTTCCCCACTAGATATAATTATAGGAAAAAAAGAGAGAATTTCAGGTAAGTTGATAGTTCTCTACTTATAACCGTTCATTTAGCGACCGTTCAAAGTGGCCACAGTGCTGAAAAAAAGGGACTTAGGTCTGCTTTTCACACTTATGACCGCCGAAGCATCCCCATGGTCACGCGATCAACGTTCAGATGCTTTGCCACCGACTCATATTTACAACGGTCCCCTTTTGCGACCTTCCAACAAGAAGTCAACGTGGAAGCCAGATTCGCTTAACAACCGTGTGGCTGACTTATCAACTGCAGGGATTCACTGAACGATGGTGCCAAGAAGGGTCATAAAATGGGACAAAATTCGCTTCCCAGCCATCTCGCTCAACAACGGAAAGGTGGGGGCTCCGTTGCAGTCGTAAGTCGAGGACCACGATCGTATTGGTGGATTTTAAGACAATTGCAAAGAAAAAAAATTTTTTTTTCAACTTTTATCCACTCTCCAAATTGGTGAAGGCAATTAAAAACCAGAAATACGATACAGGAAGTCCTCAACTTATGATGGTTCGTTTAGTGACCGTTCCAAGTTACAATGGTGCGGACAAAAGGGACTCACAACTGTTTTTCATGTTTACGACCGTTGTAGCATCCCCGGGGTCAGGTGGATTGACATTCTGATGCTTGTCAACCGACTCATCTTTATGATGGTCGCAGCGTCCCAAGGGTCCCGCGATCCCTTTTGCGACCTTCAGACCAGCAATGGGGAAGCCAGACTCGCTTAATGACCAGGTGACGAAGTGACTGATTGCAGCAATTCGCTTAACGACTGTGGCCAGAAAAGTCATAACAAGGGGGCATAAAGTCCTTAACAAATGTCTCACTTAGCAACCGAAATTGGAGGGTCCGTTGTGGTCATAAGTCAAGGACTGCCTGAATTCGGGATTTTATCCTGTAAATCTGTTTTGGGTTTTTTTGTATTTCTGAGCAAATGGAAGATGATCGTGTCATCTGTCCATCAAAACATCTTTCTTCTTCTCCCAAATCCCAAACCGAGTTCTGGAAAATCGATCCTTGTTTTAAAAGCTATTTTTTTTTATTATTAGAACTTCGTTGACTTTTTAAAAAAATTATTAGAACTTCATTGATTTTCCAAAATAGAAGGTGAAAAAAGGAAATAGAAAGATTTGGGGGGGGGGAGATGAAGAAAAAGAGAAGAGCAAGGAAGGGGAGGGGAAGGTTAGGGGAGGAAGGAAGGAAGGAAGGAAGGGAGAGGGCGGGAAAAAGAAAGAGGGAGAAAGGGAAGCAAGGAAAGAAAGAACGAAAACAGAAAGGAGAGAGAGAAAGAAGGAAGGGAAGGAAGGAAGGAAGGAAAACAGAACGAGAGGGAGGGAGAAAGAAAGAGAAGAAGAGAAAGGGAAGGAGGAAGGACGGGAGAGGAGGGAGGGGAAGGAAGGAAGGAAGAGAGAGGGAGAGAAGGAAGGGAAAAGAGAAAAAAGGAGATGTTGGAAGATATGATTCACCCTTCTCCTAGAAAAAGGAAAAGAAACAAAAAATATTAAAAGAGCAGGAAAATTCCCTAAAAGAAAATAAGCAGAAACTCAGGCAGAAGTTTCAACCCCCACCTTTGTCAATGGGCCATTAAGAAGCTGAAGCCACCCTAATTTCCACAACAAAGGAAGGACAAAACTACAGGGGCCTGCAACATCCAAACAGGTATGGGACACAGAAAAAAGCAAACACCCAAAAAGGAAAAGAAATCAAGCCAAAGTAATTAGAATTTTAAACACATGAAAGGAGATATTCACTAAAACACAGTAGTAACAAACTGATTAATTATAGGGAATGAACAACTACAAAGGGCTAGGAAAAACAGAGATTGGACTATAAAACAATTACTTATTTGCCAGATCCAGGACAGAAGAACCCAATTAAAGTAGGACGTAAAGTGAAATTGAATATAATAGAGTGAAATAATATGGGGTCAGCCTGGATGATCTCTAAAGTTCCTTTAACTAGTAATTATAAAAGACAGTTGCTGGGTTCAAAAAGTCAAACCTCAGGGTTAACTCATTATTCTACCGTTGCAAAGTTCAAGAAGTCAAACCACAGAGGTACCATGTTAAAATGCAGAACTAAACCACATGGATCAGCGTGAAGGGAGGGGGGTGAGCCTAGCACGTAGGTTTATTTCACATTTCCTGTTTTTTTTTCTTCTTTTTTTTATTGAAAAAGTTTTACCAATACAAATTTTTCCCCCTTTTTCCCCCCCC
>WNWU01012815.1:149338-162643 GCA_012654045.1 Ptyas mucosa | reverse complement strand
GTATTAACTTGTTATGCAGATGCAGACTGGGCAGGGGACGTGAAAAGTAGAAAGAGTACATCAGGGTACATACTCTTTCTAAATGACAGCCCCGTACACTGGTATACTGGTAAGCAAAATCTAGTAGCCACATCAACCACCGAAGCCGAGTATATACTGTATGTCTGTCAAAAGCAGCTAATAATTTGGTATGGTTCGATGACCTATTGTCCAACATCTGGACTGAACCTGCATACCCCATCAATATACATGAAGACAACAAGGCAGCGATTGAAATATCGAAGGCAGATGCCATAGGCCAGAGATCGAGACACATAGATATAAAACAAACATGTCAGACAGCTCTCAAATATTGGGTTCATAAAAGTATTACATTGTGAGACAGAAGAACAAACTGCAGACATACTAACGAAACCTCTGTTAAACAAACAGCATGCATATCTGACGTCGAAACTAGGTGTCAAATTGTCTGATACAACGTGTCATAATCTAAACACACATACTCCCATGGTCAGGCATTTAGAGGGGGATTTGTTAGGTATAAATGCCTGCCCTTGAATTCTAGAGATGTAAGGGTTAATTACCCAGGGACCCATTCACCCATTGACCCCTCCTTACCTTTGCTTCACCCCTTGGGTACTTAAGGGTCACCCATGTGGTCTGGAGGCCATTCCAGCTACACACCTGTAAGAAGAAGATACAATGTAAATAAATGACCTTTGAATATACACGTGCTTGTGTATTAGATTTATTGGGCTCGATCCTTGAACAATTTCAACATGTCTGAACCTTTTGACCAAAATAAAAGCTTTTTCTGATCTCGAAATTCATCTCATTTATTTTTCTGCAACACAGTCACAAAAAAGCAGGATTTAAACATAAAACAATCACACACACAAATCAAAGGATTCACATGCCAAATCAAAAGAATTTCAAAAGACTTTAAAGGGTCACATGGAAAAATCAAAAGACCTTTTAGGATATAAAAAAGGGTTTTTCTTACAGCTCAAACAGGTGTTGGAAGAAATATCCTCTGGGTTCTGCTCCAAGTGGGGAAAAAGACACTGGAAACATGGAGACTGCTTGGAAAGATGGTTTAATGATGGACAGGATCACATGGCTTGAGTTCCTGAACAGAAAAAGGGGCAGATACAGCGAGTCTCCAGATTTTTATGCTTTCTCTGCCTTTGAACTTCCTGGGGCCCAGAAAGAGTATCCTGATTGGTTGTCAGACTCCCAGGGGGTGGGGGTGTTAGTTAGCCTTGCTGGCTGACGGGTCACATGTGCTTCTCAGGTCACATGTTTCCCAGGTCACATGTGGTGAGTTTCTGCTGCTATTGTGTTGTAGATGGGTCCTATTGTGTTGTGATGGTCCATTGACAAAGATTGAGTTTCTGCCTCTGGCCCATTAACAAAGGGTGGGGGCAAGAAGGTGGGAGCTG
The DNA here is from genome assembly GCA_012654045.1 of Ptyas mucosa. Lineage (NCBI taxonomy): Eukaryota > Metazoa > Chordata > Lepidosauria > Squamata > Colubridae > Ptyas > Ptyas mucosa. The sequence continues at coordinate 161,201 of WNWU01012815.1, read as the reverse complement.
CTTTAAAACATGCTTCTCCATTTCTCATACAGGGAAGCATAATATTCTGCCTTTTTAATATTTCCCAAAATATTTCATTCTTCCAGGAAAGGGGTGGGTGCTAACTTCCTACACAGGCTAGCCTCAGAACGCTGTGCTTGTATTTGTTTCTTGCCTGCCTTCCTATAAACAATAAACTAATTCTGCTCTCAAGCAGCTGACCTCCAATCATTTCGAAGTAATCTCCCAGCCCGGAGTTTTGAATTAAAGAAGGGAAAGCTCTGCCTTCCAACAATCCTTAAAGGGAAAGGCTTCTTTTTTCCTTCCAACAGAGAGAAAGGGAAAAAGGAAGGAAAGGAAAGAAGGGGAAAGAGAAAGAGAGAAAGGGAAGGAAGGAAATAATGAAAATAGAAAGGGAGGGAAGGCAGGATGGGGGAGGGAGGGAGGGAAGTAAAGAAGGAGAGAAAAGGGATGAGAGAAGGAATGAAGAAAAGAAAGTGAGGAGAGGGAGGAAGGAAGGAAAGGAGGAGGAAGGAAGGAGGCAAGAAAGAAAGGAAATGAAAAACTGAGAAAAATAGAAAAAGGAATGACTTCTGACTTTCTTTGCAAGAGATAGAAATAAAAAGCAAAATTCATCCATCTCTTCCTCCGAGGTCAACCTATATCCTTTCCCTAATTCCCTATCCTCCGAACCATCCAATCCCCACCCACCCACCCCCCAAAAATCCAGATTTTATCTCTTTCCCTTTTGTGGCCAGACGCCCCCAAGAGAGGCATCCCCGTGTCATAAAACGAGTCTCAGCCTTGAAGGTGACGGGAGGAGAACACAAAGGAAGCCGACCTTCCTTTGTTCTCAGTCACTCCAAGGGGGAAATGCCATTGTTTCTCCGGCTAGGAAGGGCAAAAACACATCCAAGGAGGACCTGCTTCTCTTGGCAGACTCATCGGCATGAGACACTGAGGCCCATCAATAACCCTGGCAGTAAATCGAGCCAAGGTGGAAATTCTCTAGAAGGTCCTTTGAGAGAGGGGGAAAGGAGAGGAGGGGGAAGGAAGGAGAGGAGAGGAGAAGAAGAGGGTGGAAGGAAGGAGAAACAGGGAGGAAGAAGGAAGGCATAAAGGAAGGAGAGGAGAAAGGAGGGAAAGGAAAGAAGGAAGGAAGGAGAGGATGCGCAGGAAGGAAGAAGGAGCAAGAGGAGGAAGGAAAGAAGCTGTGAAGAAAGGAGAGAAGGGAGGAAAGGAGGAGGAAGGAGAGGAGGAGAAACAGGGAGGTAAAAGGAATAAAGGAAGGCAAGGAGGAAGGGAGGGAGGGAGCATCAAGGAAGAAAGGAAAGGAGGAGGAAGAACAGGAAGGAAGGAACAAGAGGAGGATGGAAGGAGATGAGAAAGGAAAGAAGGAAGGAGAGGAGAAGGGTGGAAGGGAGGAAGGAGGGGCAGAAGGGAGGAGAGGAGGGAGGGAGGAGAGGAGAAAGGAAAGAAGGAAGGAGAAAGAGAGCAGGAAGGAGGAGAGGAAGGGAGGGAGAGGAGAAAGGAAGAAGGGAAAGAAGGAGGAAGGAGGAAGGGAGGGGAAGAAGGAAGGAAAGAAAGAAGGATGGAAGGAGAGGAGAGGAGGGGAGGGGAGGAGGAAGAGTAGGAGAAGTGTTAGGAAAGGAGGGGAGGAGGAGGAAGGAACAAAAGAATGAATGAAGGGAGGGGATGACAAGGAAAGAAGGAAGTAATGGAGAATGAGGAAAGAAGCAAGGCAGAGAGGGAGGGAGGGAGGAAGAAAAGGAGGAGAAAGGGGGAGGAGGAGGGAGGGAGGGAGGAAGGTCTTTGTTGTGTCTTCTCCAGCTTTTCCAAAGCTTCCATTCTTAACCTGACCTTCTCCAGAACCTCCTTTGAGGTACCTTTCAAAAGTCTCATTTCTAGTATCACAACCTTTTGACTTTCCACTAAGTTCTCCTTCCCAGCTTCCTAGTTTTTCAGGTCATACCCAAAAACAACACAACCAGGGCAGCGTTAATAACCACGGAGCCTCGTTTTACAGTGAGAGGTCATTAATGGGGACAGACGCTCTTTGAAACAAGAGCCGAAGAGATCCAACATCAGGTTCAAAAAATCTCCATGAAGCCACTTCAAGGATGGGAACGAATGCCGCAGCTTGTGTTATTTTCCCCAAAAAACTTTTCCAGCACCGCACAATCCCACTTGCTGTTTTAAAAAGCACCAAACACTAAACCACAAAAGATAGTCAAAACTCAGCACTCAGAAGCCACGAAACAACCCCGATCTGCACAAACCAGTTTAGGAAAAGAAGAAAAAAAAAGAATTTTTTTTAAAATAAGGATCTCTCTTTATTTTCCTCCCTGTCCTGCCCATTTCTGCCTGTGTCGACCCAAAATGAGCCGACAGGATCTTGAGGACTAGAAACTTGATCTGAAATGCCGGTTCCTGCTTGAAAAGGACAGGTGTCTAACGTGCAGGGAAAGATGGAACCCCTGCTTCAGCCTAGCCACGATGACAGCTGTCATCCTGGTTAGGCAGAACAGGAGTACTGTGCTGGCCTCATTAGAGCCATTCTCCGCCTCAACACACACACACACACACAACCCCTCTGCCTACGCACACACACAAACAAATGCACAGCCCTCTGCAGAGAGCAAGACATAAGCACACACACCCTGCAGCATGCAAACTTCAGCACTGCTGATTTTAAAGGTTTTTTTCCTCATTGGCATCCTGCAACAAGCCCATAACTCGAATTTACAACCGGGGGGGGGTGGGGAGGGGGGAATGAATGCAATGTGGGGAGGGGAAAAGAGAGTTATAACTCTGGGCTTTTGGTGGCCCCCCTCCCCTTCCCCAGCCAGCTGAAGCCCCTCATTTATTTTTTTTATTTATTTTGTATCAAATTTATATGCCGCCCTTCTCCTGAGGGACTCAGGGCAGTGTACAGCCAAAATAAAAACATCAAGTACAAATGTTAAAATACAATTAAAAGGATATATATCTATTTGGCCCCAATTAAAAGAATGACAAACCGATTAAAAAACATTTTAAAAATTGTTAAGCCAGCCCGGCTTGCTGGAAAAAGAAGGTTTTAAGGGCACGGCGGAAGGCACCTAGGTCTTGAATTCTCCTTATCTCTGGAGGCAGCTGATTTCAGAGGGTAGGTGCCCCCACAGAGAAGGCCCTCCCCCTGGGGGTCACCAGCCTACGTTGTTTGGCTGATGGCACCCCGAGGAGGCCCTCTCTGTGGGAGCACACAGGTCGATGGGAGGCCGTTGGTAGCAGCAGGCGGTCTCGAAGATAACTAGGTCCAATGCCATGGAGCGCTTTAAAGGTGATAACCAACACCTTGAAGTGCACCCGGAAGACCACTGGGAGCCAGTGCAGTTCACGCAGGAGAGGTGTTGTGTGGGAGCACCATGCAGCTCCTGTAACTACCCGCGCGGCCGCATTCTGGACCAGTTGGAGCCTCCGGGTGCCCTTCAAAGGGAGCCCCATGTAGAGAGCGTTACAGTAGTCCAGGTGAGAGGTGACGAGGGCATGAGTGACTGTGCACAGGGAATCCCGATCAAGAAAGGGCCGCAACTGGCAGATCAGGTGAACCTGACAAAAAGTCCCCCTGGCTACAGCCGTCAGATGTTCCTCCAAGGACAGCTGCATATCCAGGAGGACTCCCAGATTGCGAGCCCTCTCCGCAGGGGCCAGAGACTTGCCCCCAATAGTCAGTGATGGAGTCAACTGACTATATCAGGATGCCGGGAACCACAGCCACTCAGTCTTGGAAGGGTTGTGTCAGCACTCTAAATCATTCTTGCTTCATCGCTGACATGAAAAGGAAAAAAGTTTAGAAGTGGCAGTTTGAAATTTAGCAGCTTGGCTTTTCACCCAGTTTCTTCTGGCAGATAACGTCACCTAGGTGATGGAGGGAGGGGGGACATTCCTGTGATTTGAAGCAGCCGGGATGGATGACTGATTTGGAAGATGGCCAATGAGACACTGGGGGTTTGAGGAACGGAAAGAGATGGTTTTGGGATCAAAGAGTCAGTTTCGGCTGCAAATGAGTTCAGGACAGATCATTATTTTTTCAATAAATGGAAGATCTCATTAAAGACTTTGTGTTTGAGAATGAAATTTATTTGAGATAACGTCGGAACCTGACAGGTTGAGCTTGAGCCTGTTTCTCCACATCCAGATCCGCACAGCCTCCAGGCACTAGGACATCACTTCAAGGGTATCGTTGGGGTGGCCTGGGGTGGCCATGTACAGCTGGGTGTCATCAGCGTACTGGTGGTACTTCACCCCAAAGCTACGGATGATCTCACCCAGCGGCTTCACATAAATGTTGAACAGAAGGGGTGAGAGGACCGACCCCTGAGGCACTCCACATATGTGAGGCCTCGAGGTCGACCTCTGCCCCCCTGCCAACACAAACTGCGACCGGTCTGAGAGAAAGAACCACCGTAACACAGTGGCCCCCATCCCCAACTCTTCCAGATGGTATCAAAAGCCGCTGAGAGGTTTAACAGGGCCAGAACAGAGGAACAACCCCTGTCCCAAGACCTCCAGAGATCATCTACCAACGCGACCAATGCTGTTTCTGTGCTGTGTCCAGGCCTGAAACCCGACTGGAACAGATCTAGATAAGACGATAAGATAATCTATTTCAACCAATGCGTTATACAACCTTTTTATATACATTTGACTTTGATCTCTAATTTGTTTTAGCAAGTTCTCATCCCTTTGCAAGATGCCAATTTTTTGATCTTGTCTCCATCTAGTTTGCAGCTGCACATACTGAAACCATGTTTTGATTATTCCTTCTTCTCTTAGTTGGTTCATAGATTTTAATTGTAGCATACCCTTTTCTTTATTAAGAAGTTCTTTATATGTAATATCATCTTGTTTTTGCTCTACACTTATATTTTCTATCGCGTGCCTGGGTGCTGTCCAAATTGGTAACTTATCGTTTAATTTCTATTGATACTTTTTCCAGACATGTAATAAAGCATTCCTTAATATATGGCTTTTAAAACTCTTATCCACTCTTTTATCATATAATAGATAAGCATGCCAACCATAAAGCAAACCATACCCTTCAATATTCAATATTCTTTCCTCTGTTGAGTTCATCCAATCACTAACTGCTGAGAGGGCAGCTGCTTCGTAATACAATCTTAAATTGGGCATTTTGAAACCTCCTCTTTCACGTATATCTTGCATTATCTTTTGCTTTATTCACGGTCTCTTTCCTGCCCAGACAAAATTACTAATACCCTTCTGCCATTCCTTTAAATTTTTGTCTTTTTTATGTATTGGTATCATTTGAAAAAGAAATAAAAACCTTGGCAAAACATTCATTTTTACTGCTGCTATTCTTCCCAACAAGGACAGTTGAAGTTTTTTTCCAGTTTTCCATCTCTATCTGTATTTTTTGCCACAACAGTTCATAATTATACTTGTATAATTTCGCATTTGAAGTCATAATATAAACCCCTAGATATTTAACCTTTTTTACTATTTCAAATCCTGTGAGTCTTTCTACTTCTTCTTTTTGATTCGTAGTCATATTTTTAGTTATTATCTTTGTTTTACCTGCATTTATTTTAAATCCACATATTTGTCCATATTGGTTAATTATTTCCATTAAACCTATAACCGATTGTACTGGTTGGGTCAAAGTAACAACCAAGTCATCTGCAAATGCTCTTAATTTATACTCATGCTGCCTGATTTTAATTCCCTTTATTTTGTCTAACCCACGTATTTTACTCAGCAAAACTTCCAGCAACAAAATAAACAATAATGGAGACAAAGGACATCCTTGCCTTGTTCCTTTTTCTATATTAAAAGTGTCTGTTAAACCACCATTAATTATTATTTGCGCTGTTTGTTTCTGATATATTGCCTTAATGGATTGTGTAAAATGTTCTCCAAATTGCATCTTTTCTATTAATTTCAATAAGAAATGCCAATTCAATCGATCAAATGCTTTCTCCGCATCAAGGAATATTAGCACTGCAGGGATTTGGTTGTTCTTCCCCAGATACTCTAACAGGTTAACAATTTGCCTTACATTACTTTTCATTTGACTACCACTTATAAAACCAGTTTGGTCATGATGGATCATCTGTTGCATAACTATCATTAATCTATTTGCTAGTATTTTGGCAAAGATCTTGTAATCTGTATTTAAAAGTGATATTGGCCTATAATTTTTTGGTTGTGTGTGAACTTGTTCCTCGTTTGGAATCAAAGAAATAAAAGCTGTCTTCCATGACGGAGGTATCCCGCCCCCAAGTTGTATATTAGTAAATAATTCCTTAAGTGGTTCCACCATTTCCAACTGCAAATTCTTGTAATAAACAGCTGTCAAACCATCCGTCCCAGGGGCTTTACCCACTTTCAGCTGTTTAATTGCAAACAAAATTTCCTCAGAAGTTATCAGTTGGTTTAAACTCTCCCTTTGCTCTTTTGAAATTATATGAATATTCTCTTTCTGTAAATATCTATCTATATCTATATCTTGCATTTTATCACTAGTATACAACCTGGTATAAAATTCCAAGAATGATTTTTTAATCATCTCTTGCTGATAAACCTCTTTGCCTTTATAATTTATTTTCTCTATCATCCGTGATTTTTGTTTCTTCCTTAACAAATATGCTAGCCATCTACCTGGTTTATTAGCATTGCAAAAAGTGTTGTGTTTAGCATACTGTAAGTTAGTTGCAACCTGGTCTGCCATTAACATCTTAAATTGCCTTTTCAATAGATTGATTACCTCTTTTACTTTCTTATCTGCTGGGTTCACTATTAGAGCTTGTTCTTTTTTTAAAATTTCTTCTTCTAGTTCCTTCCTTTTCTTCCCCTGTTTATTTCTGTTTATTATTCAAATATATCAAAATACCTCTCATATATGCTTTGCTCGTGTCCCACACCATTTCCATAGATGTACCCTTATGCATATTCATAGTGAAAACTTCTTTCATAAATTTTTTACATTCTTTTATATTTTCCTCATATCTAAACAAATTTTCATTTAACCTCCAGGACCTCTTATGTCCCTTTCCATACTCCAATTCCATACAAACTGGACTATGGTCCAGTAAGACTCTTGGGCATATCTTCATATTCTTCACCCTAGAAAAGAGATAATTAGTAATTAATATAAAATCAATCCTAGAAAAAGATTGATGCCTGTCTGAAAAGAAAGTAAAATCTTTTTCTTCTGGGTTCCTCTCTCGCCAAATGTCCCTTAGCTCCATATCATCCATCATTTCAAAAAAAGATTTTGGCAATCTTGCACGTGTTAAAACATTTTGCTTGAGTCCCTTCTTGTCTTTTTTAATATCCAAAACTCCATTCCAGTCCCCCAATAAGATGCACAATTTGTAATCCCATTGTAACAACTTGGAATATAAAAGGTTATAAAATTTTTCCTGTTGTTGATTCGGTGCATATAGTCCAATTAAAAGTACTTTTTCTTCTTTTATTAAAAGTTCAATTGCTATAAATCTTCTTTGATCATCTGCTTCAATTAATTTGGCAATTAAGTCTGTTTTTAAATATATAACTATACCATTTTTCTTATCTGGTGCTGATGGAACAAAGTGTGTTCCTAATCTCGCATTGATTAAGTACTTTTGATCTTTTGTTCTAATATGAGTCTCTTGTAGACAAATTACATCATTTTTAAATTGTTTCAAATAATGAAATATTTTCCTCCTCTTTTGTGGTGAATTCAAGCCATTAACATTCCAAGTTAAAAATCTAGTTGCCATCTTTGGCCCTCTGAAGCATTTGGAGCATCTGCTGGTGGTCTTCTCGCATTTGACCTTTAGGTCTGGCTCCTCCCACTGCTTCTGTTTTTGTAGTTTCTTGGGTTACCATCTGAAGTTGCTGCAGTCTTAATTCTTCTTTACGTTTGGCTGTTGCTGCTCGGGTCTGTCTTTGGTCCTTAGGTTCTTCTGTTATCTCAATTATGTCCAAATCTTGAACGGCAGTCAAAGTTTGCATTAAATCTTCTTGGGTATTCGAGGCTCCCCCTTGAGCTTGTGCCAGCAGGTTTTCATTCTCTGGCTTTCTTGCCCCCAACTCTTCCTTCTTTCTTCTAACATATGGGGATTTCAGGGGTCCAACCTTCAGTACATTGGCATAAAATTCTCTTGCTTTCCATACTGAGTTAAGGCGATATCTTTCTCCTGAATAGCTCACCACTAGACTGGCTGGTACCTCCCATCTATACTGTATCTGGCGATTTCTCAATTCATCCACAAAAAAGGCATACTCCCTTCTGGCTCTCAACATTTTAGGGGGGATTTCTTTCATTGTCAGACCCTCCTGGCCTTCCACTTGAAGCTTATTTTTAAAAGTAGCTCTCAGGTATGCCGGGCGGAACGGCAAACAAACACAGCAACAGCCCTGTCAGCTCTCAGCGGAGCGCTGGTTTATTTGTGTCTGCTCCGGTTACACGCTGTGATTCACAGGAACGAATGAAATCGGCGCTACAGACTCCTGGAATGGGGTGTTTATATAGCACGCCCATTCATTACATAGTCAAATACCACACCCGTTCATTACATAGTCAAATACCACGCCCATGTGTCTCAACACGCCCCTTCTTTCCGGTGGATGGCTCCTCCAGCATCAGCAGAGTGCGACCGCACAGCACGTTCCGGTCGTCCTTTGAAAAGTTCCTTAACCCGGCGTAACCCGATGCCACCACCCCTCACCCCGCACGCGACTGCCTACACCCAGTGCCACCACCACCGTGTAAGTATATATCTCCCGCCGGTGGCATGTTGCGGTAGCGAGTGTTGAGCAGGTTGCTTGGCTCGACAGGCGGCTCCCCTTTCACCATGGGTCCGTCTGTAAGAGATAGAGCAACAACATTAGCATCTAGCTGGGGTTTCTGCGGATATTGCCTATGGAACCGTTTGATCAGTCTCCTAGCGGTTATATTGTAATACGGTACCCATGACGCTTCCTCTATTGGATAGCCTTTCCACCTTACTAGATAATGTAGTTTTCCCCTCTTCACCTTAGAGTCTAGTATGGTATCAATTTCATATCGTCCCTCTGTGACCGGTCTACACCCAGTGCCACCACCACCGTGTAAGTATATATCTCCCGCCAGTGGCATGTTGCGGTAGCGAGTGTCGAGCAGGTTGCTTGGCTCGACAGTAGCTTGTAAAATTTCATTACGTATTCTCCTTGTAGTAAAATATATTACAATGTCTCTTGGTAAGTGTTTCTGTCTTGCCACCCACGAATTAACATGAAAAATTTTGTCAATTTGCCAGTCCAGATTAGGTTTTTGATCTCCCAGCATCTGAGCCAGTGCTTCTGACATCATCTCTTTCAAGTTCTCTTGTTTGTTCTCCTTCACCCCTCTTATTCTTAAAGCAAATTCCATGTCTCTGTATTGTATCATTGTTACGTCTAGTTCAGCCCTTTCGATTTTATTCTGAGCCTCTCCCAGCTTGTTTTCCACCATCTCATTAGATTGCTTTAGTTCTTCCACTTTATCATCCAAAATTTCAATATGACCTGCCAGACCTTTAAATGCCAAAATTATGTCTTCTCTAATTTCCTGATTCCTAGTTGAAATCAAATCTTTGATACCAGCCATTTCCTCCGCCACACTCTGCATTTTTTCATCAATCACAGGGGCAATCTTGTTCTCTGTGCCTTTCAAAGCTTCCTGAAACATTTCAAGTGTTAAAATCTGTGGTTCTGTTTGGGGGGGGCAAAAGCTTGGAATTTGGAGGTATGAGCTGGGGAACTTCCAGCACTACCAGTTCCTTTCACATAAACAGTCTTTATTGGTTTTTTTTATTAAAAAGTTTTACAAATTATACAAAGAAATTTCCCCCCTCCCCCCTCCCTATCCCTCCCCTCCCTCCACCCCTCCACCCCATCCCTCCCCTCCCCTCCCTCCCCCCTCCCCCCCTTGACTTCCCGGGATTAGCTCAGGGTATTACATGTACAAACTCAAAACTATAATTAGCTAACAATATAATAGATCATTATTAACCTTGATCTTTAACTCCTAATAATAAAACAATATTCTAATTAATATAACAATTTCTACAAAATATTTCATTCATAAGCTAATTGAAATTTCTTATTACAATATTTGTTTTGAATATAATCTATCCATCTTTTCCACTCCTTTATGTATCTTTCATTTGAATAATCTTTGAGATATGTGGAGATTTTTGCCATTTCTGCCAAATGCACTACTTTTAATGTCCATTCTTGAATCGTAGGTATTTCTTGTTTCTTCCAATACTGTGCCACCAGTAGTCTTGCCGCTGTTATTAGATTTAAAATCAACTTTATTTCTAGTCCAGTACAATCTGTTATAATACCTAACAAAAAAAACTGTGGCGTAAATTTAATCTTTTTCTTTAATATATTTTGAATTATCCACCAAATTTTTATCCAGAATGCCTTAATTTTTTTACAAGTCCACCATATATGATAGTAAGTGGCATCCTGACTTCCACATCTCCAACATTTGGGCTGAATATTCGGATACATACAAGCTAATTTTTTTGGATCTAAATGCCATCTATAAAACATTTTATAAAAATTTTCTCTCAAATTTTGAGCCTGTGTAAATTTTACATTTCTAACCCATATAGTTTCCCATGTGTCCAACGTTATTGTTTCTCCTATGTTTTGTGCCCACTTTATCATACAATCCTTAACTAATTCTGTCTCGGAATCTATTTCCAATAATACATTATATAACCTTTTTATATGCATTTGGCTCTGGTCTCTTATCTGCTTAATCAAGTTCTCTTCATGCTGCAAAATACCCTTTTTTTGGTCCTCTTTCCATCTGGCCTGTAGCTGGCCGTATTGAAACCAAGTTTTAATTATTCCTTGTTCTTTTAATTGCTGAATAGTTTTTAATTGATACCCATATCCTTCCTTGTCCAAAAGTTGTTCATAAGAAATCCCATCTTGCTTTTGTTCTATATTTATATTTTCAATTGTATGTCTAGGTATTGCCCAAATCGGAATTTTATCATTTAACTTATAACTATACTTTTTCCATACACGTAACAAAGAACTTCTCAATATGTGACTTTTAAAAATATTGTCTACCTTTTTGTCATACAATAAATATGCATGCCAGCCAAAAACCAGGCCATACCCTTCAACGTTTAATATCCTATCCTCTGTTAAATTAATCCAATCACTAACTAGTGATAATACAGCTGCCTCATAATATAGCCCTAAATTGGGCATTTTAAGTCCTCCTCTTTCTCGAGAATCCTGCATTATTCTCTGTTTAACTTGAGGTTTTTTCCCTGCCCAGACAAAAGTGTTTATACCTTTTTGCCATTCCTTCATTATTTTGTCAGTTTTAAGTATTGGTATTGTTTGAAAAAGGAACAAAAACCTTGGTAAAAGATTCATTTTTATGGCAGCTATCCTTCCTAGCAGTGACAACTGTAACTTTCGCCAATTCTGAATCTCTAATTGCATCTTTTGCCACAGTAATTCATAATTGTGATGGTATAATTTTGAATTACTTGTCAGGATATTTATACCTAAATACTTGACCTTTTTAACTACTTCAAATCCTGTTTGATTTTCCATCTCTTGTTTTTGTTTGACAGTCATATTTTTAGCTATTATCTTCGTTTTGGCTGCATTTATTTTAAAGCCAGATATTAATCCATACTCTTTAATTATATCCATTAATATTTTAACAGATTGTGATGGTTGAGTTAAGGTAACAACCAGGTCATCTGCGAATGCACGTAATTTATATTCTTGTTGCCTAATCTGAATTCCCTTTATTGCTTCTAAATCTCGTATATTATTCAGCAATATTTTCAGTGATAGAATAAATAATAATGGAGACAAAGGACATCCT
>WNWU01012815.1:129447-149238 GCA_012654045.1 Ptyas mucosa | reverse complement strand
ACTTTCAATTTATTTTTTAAATTCAAACAGCAACCAGAACAAAAATTCCTCAAAGCCCAGAGATTTTTTCCCAGTCCTTTAATGCCTTAAAATCCTTTCTTTCAATACCAAAATCAGTTTTAGCCAGGGGCTGTCGGCGCTAAACGAAACTTTCTTGTTAACTTTCACTTTCCACGCCCCATTAAGTCTCAATCACCATCTTGTTCTCACTTTCCTCTCTTAATAACTCAGAAGGAAGTAATACACATTGGAGTTAAGTTTAGATACTTGCAGTCTGATTTCTCCTGGCTTTGGTCTGTCTGCTTCAGTTTCAGATGTTTATTGCAAGCGTTGTTAGCAGAGGTGGTTGCGGCATCTTGCTCTGCTTTTTAGCAGAGGCGTCCCAGATCCAGAGCTTTGACAGGCTTCCAGGGGGCTCTCACCCTTCGCGCCCCAGAACTGTTCCTGGGGCACTTGGGGAGCTCTACCTGAACCTGTCTGCTCTCCTCTCTCCCCTTTGCCAGGGGAGAAAGTTTCTAAGCCACTAGACAGCTGATTTTCAGCTGTTCTAGTGGCTTTACGCGATCGGGGAACGGGCGCTCACAAAGGAGTGTCTTCAGCGCCTACGATGCCAGCCGGAAGTCCCTCTTTTTCTTTTTTCTGATCCCTTGTCTCGGGAATCAGCTCGAGTTTAGGATGGAACGAGCCCAGGCTGCCCAGTTCTCTCTTGACGGTGTCGCTGCCACCGTCGTTCTGCTGGTCCCTCTTCTTCACAATGGGGCAGAGGGGGGCAGCATTGTCCTGACTGGGATGGTGGGCAGAGGTCTGCTCTTCGGAGATGGTAGCCGATCTTTTCATCGGTGCGCTTGGTTTGCGAGGTGCAATGCTCTGAGAAAGGATGCTCAGCGGGGACTCTTGGTTGGGGACGGTGCCCGGCTCGAGGTATTTGTCTGCCAGGTTGAGGGTGTGGGGGACGGACAAGTGGGAGCACTCCGACATGGCGTGCTGCATCGCCTTCCGCTGGGTGCCCCCCCAACTGAGAAAGCTGCTGTTGGGGGCTGAGTCCAGCTTCTCCTCCAGCTCAGTCAGAAACCTCTCGTCTTCTGTCTCAGGGAGAGTGCCGAATGAGCTGCTGCCCTTCCCATCATCCTGAGCCAGCTCGACCATGGTCGTTGGCGGTACCAGCTTCGGTGCAGAGCCGAAACTGCTTAGGAGCGAACCATCCTTGAGGAGATCCACTGGGCTGTGGGCAAGGGCTCTGTTCTTCAGCCCGGTGGCTTCGGACAAGACCGGGTTTAAAGTGGGGACCCACGCCCAGATCTCTGGTTCCATCAGGCAAGCTGGCCAAACTGAGGATGCCCGGACTCTCTCCAGAATGGCTCTTCTTGGACCCCAGTGTCCACTTCTCAAGGTGACCTGAGGCTGTCTGGCATGGCTTGCTCAGCGCCTTGGTTTCCCTTTTGTCCTTCAAGACGGCTTTGAGATCCTTCTCCAGCTTCCCTTTGAAAAAACACAGCTTGTCCTCGTTGGTGAAGCTGGAGCTTTTCCCCAGCCCATCCTGACGCGGCCCTGCCAAGTGGACGTGGAGCCCGATCTCGCTCAGCTTACCTTCTGTGCGCTGCCACTCGAACGCAGCACCGCCAAATTCCTTCTGAGTGCCCATGCAGGCAAACGTGTCCGAAAAGCCATGAGTGTTGGGGGTTTTGCACAGCTATCTGTATTCAGCGAGGGATGTGGGGGGCTGGTTGGAGAGTGACATTGATGCCTGCCTGCTTGCCTGCTGCTCCTCGCCAGTCTCCTCACCGGAACACCACCCAGCCGGGCTGGCGGGCACCGTGATGCGGTGACGACAGGCCAGGCCTCCCTGCGGTTGCCTTGTAGCTAGCAAACCTTCATACCATTGTCACTCTCGTTTGAAATGAGCATTTGCACAAGATGAGCATTTTAAAAACTCAGATTGGGGGGGATCTCTCCCTAGCCGTACAGGGAAAACAGTGCGTGGCAAAAGGCTTTTATCTTTTAAACCAAGGTTAAGGAGTGGAGGACAACAGCATGGTTTAACGCCCCAGGTACGTGACGTGAGGACTTGAAACCTCCATTTTTCTTTTTTCTTTCACCTCAAGGACCTCACATAACCGTTTTTCTCTTTTGTGTAACCATGAACAAAACATGCCATTCAGAAAAAAACTGTTCAAAGGAAACGGGTGTTTGGGCGGGCCGTTAAATGAAGATTTAATGTGTGAGCTTACAAGAATGGCACCATTGAATGGAGGTTGTGTTTTGCTGGGACAGCTGCGAGCATGGCGGGACATACGGCACAAACAAATAACCCACAACAACTGGGGCACCAGCTTTTTGCAAAGGGGGAAAAGCTCCAGAGGGAGGGGAAGGATAGAGTTTGCGACAGATGGTGCCACCCATGTCTCTTTCCGCTACAACGGCTGCAAATAAGGGGAAGAGACCCCTTCCCAGACTCCCAAGAGCAGCTTCAGAGACAAGAAGGGGATACAGGCAGTCCTTGACTTACAGCCTTTTGTTTAGTGACCCTTCCAAGTTAAAACGGCCCTGAAACAAGCAACAACCATCTGTGGCCAGCGACAGCTCCCCATTGCCCGGTGCGTTCCCACAGGGAGGGCCTCCTTGGGGTGCCATCGGCCAGACAATGTCGGCAGGCAGCCCCTAGGGAGCAGGCCTTCTCTGTGGGCGCACCTACCCTGTGGAATCAGCTCCCCCTGGATCTCCGGGTGGCCCCTAACCTTTGCTCTTTCCGCCGTGACCTTAAAACATGGTTATTTCGCCTGGCTGGTTTGGACTGAAGGGTTTTAAAGGGGATTTTAATGGTCTTTTAATAATCTTATTGGGTATTTTTAACATTGATTTTTGCTTGTTTTCATTGTTGTGAGCTGCCCTGAGTCCTTTGGAGATAGGGCGGCATACAAGTTTAAATAATAATAAATAAATAAACTGAGGACTGGTCCTCGCACTGACGACCATGATAACACGATCAAAATTCCAGCGTTTGGCAACGGGCAGGTTAGGGTTAGGGTTTGGCAAGTTGCAGCATCCTTGGGTCATGTGACTCAGTTGTGACCTTCTCAAAGTCAATAAGGGAATCCAGACTCACTTAATGACCGCACAATTTGCTTAATGACTGCAGGAATCTAGATTTGCTTAACAAGGATGGCAAGGTTAGGACATAAAATTGAGCACAACTCACTTAAGGACCTCCATGCTTACTTAGCAAGGGAAATTCTTGTCTTGGTTGTGGTCGTAAGTCGAGGACTAACTGGAAGAGGAGAATGAGGAGGGACGCTAACTCTTTCGAGCATGTTTCAACTTGGGGTCAAGACACAGGCAGTCTTTGACTTACAACCGTTCATTTAGTGACAGTTCAAAGTTACGACGGCACTGAAAAAATGGGACTTGTGACTGTTTCTCACACTTATGACCACTGCAGCATCCCCATGGTCACGTGATCAAAATACAGACTCATATTTATGATGTGTGTCCTGGGGTCAAATAATCCCCTTGTGAGACCTTCAGACAGGCAAAGTCAATGGGGGAGCCCGATTCACTTAACAACCTTGTTACTCCCTTAACAACTGCAGTGATTCACTTAACAACCAAGGGACAATAAAGGTAATAAAATTGGGTGTGACTTGCTCAACAACCAGCTTGCTTAACAACAGCAATTCTGCAATGTCAACTGGGGTCATGTGATCAAAATCCGGCTGCTTGGCAACCGACTCCTATTTAGCGTACCTGCGAGTCACATAACCGTCATTAGTGACCAGAACAGCCGTAAGTCAACGGGAGAAGCCGGCTTCGCTGAACAACCTCCAAAACTGCAGTTCACTCCAAAACTGCACAGATTTGTTTAACAACCATGGCAAAAAAAAAAAATCAGTTGTGACTC
Source organism: Ptyas mucosa (assembly GCA_012654045.1). NCBI lineage: Eukaryota > Metazoa > Chordata > Lepidosauria > Squamata > Colubridae > Ptyas > Ptyas mucosa. The sequence goes on along the minus strand of WNWU01012815.1, from coordinate 145,343 downwards.
ACTTAACAACCGCCTTGCTTAGTGACCAAAATCTGTGGTCATAAGTTGAGGACCATCTGCATTTGGCATTTTGAGGTTGTACACCAATTGCCTCCTGTGTTCCCAACCCCTTTATAATCACCACCCCTTCCTTGTCACACGAGAATCTTCCCTTTGACCTCTGGCCAGATGCCGCTAGGTGCCACATGCCTGGATTTAATTGCCTTTGAAGCCAGAAAGCACAGCTCAACAATGCTGTTTAAATACAGGTTGGGTGGGTGGGAGAGGGGGAGCTCTTGCCCTTGGAGTGTGGCAACACACACACACAATGCCTGCCACACTCACAACACCTGGCGGTTTGTTTGCAATCAGCTATTTTTATCCCGCCACGCGCCAACGTGGAAAAGCAGCCAGCTGTGGGAGAGATAGCGCGCGCGCCAAGGGCTGGGTGTAGGGAGAGAGAGCAAAGAGCTTCAGAAGTGTGAAATTGTGTAGTCCTTTATACACAATGCTCACGCACACACATCGACATTCCCACCCATCCACCCCTGCTCAAGAGAACTCTCCCTTGGGATTCCAGGTGCAGACTAGCTTCCCGACCACTGACTTAGCAGGTTGAGATGTTCGCTGCAGAGGAGTCTGGGTATTCCTCGACTTACGGCCACGATTGAGCCCAACGTTCTCATTGCTAAGCAAGACAGTTGTTCAGTCAACTTTGCCCCACTTTACGACCTAGCTTGCCGTTGTTAAACGAATCACAGCAGTTGCCCAGTAGCTGCACGATTGTTAAGCGAAGCTGGCTTCCCCATTGTCCGAAGGTCGCTGGCTTCACCAGGGACGCTGCCACTGTCATAAATACGAGTCAGTGGCCAAGCCTCTGAATTTTGATCTTGGGACCTTTGGCAAAGCCGTGACGGTCGTATAAGTGTGAGGACCGGTCCTAAGTCCCTTGCCTCAGGGCCGTCACAACTTGGAGCAGTTGCTAAATGAACAGTCGTAAGTCGAGGACTACCTGTGTATGCAATGGGCCGATCATGTGACCACCCCGGCAAATACACACCGGTGGCTTGTTTTGATCATGTAACTTGGGATTTGTGCAATGGTCGTAAGTGCAAGGACTGGCCGTAAATCTCTTTTTTCAAGGCCATTGAAAAATTGGACGGTCCCTAAACCAATGGTCGTAAGTGCTGTGAAGGTCGTAAGTATGAAAAATGGTTGTTAAGTCACTTTTTTCGCTGCTGTCATATGGTCAAACGGTCATTAAACGAACGGTTGTAAGTCGAGGACTAGCTACAAACAGAGGGCCAGAGCAAGGCCATGGTAAAGCGAGTGAAAAGCAGGCAGAGGAGTGGAATATACATAAGGGCCCAGATATTGGATAACTATTCGTCTAAAACGATATAGGGTTTCCTGCCTTAGCAGGGTGTTGGACTAGAAGACCTCCAAGGTCCCTTCCAACTCTGTTATTCCATTCCATTCCATTTATTTCACTATATTTATTCTGATTTGTGATTAGTTATAAATAAAGTGGCGAACATGCCTCCTTCTCCTTTCTTCCTTCTTTTTCCCCCATAACAACAACCCTGAGGCGGGACTAGAACTCACCGTCTCCCAGTTTCTAGCCTGATGCCTTAACAGCTAAATCAAACTGGGGGGATTCGACCGGAAGCGTTGCGGTGAGACAGACGGGGAATAGTGGGCTCTGATGAGCCTTGCGAAATCCCGGGCTGACAAACTGCTGTCGAGGGGCCTTCGGATCAGATCTGTCCTGTAGGGATGGAGAACGGATGTTGACTTACCTGAACGTCCATTTTCGGTGCACTGCAGAGCTATTCCACGCATGGGTTAATCTCTTATCTATTTGCTCAAGACTGAGTGTAATTTTTTTCTTTTTCCATGACCATGCCTCCTGTTTCCTGTGGTCTTCAGTCTTTTTTATGAAGGCGCAGTCATCCAAGAATCTGTAGTAGAAGGAGACAAAAGAAAAAAACCCCATCTATCCCTGCCAGGGTCAGGCAGCGTACAGGGCAGAATAGCTCCGCAGCGCAACGAAAATGGACGTTCAGGTAAGTCAACATCCGTTTTCCAGTGCGCTGCTCCGCTATTTCACGCATCAGACATACCGAAGCTTAAGAACTCTGGGTGGGATCCTGACTGATCCCCTGGCCCTGGGTGGAAACCACACTTTGCAAAACTCTCCTTCCAAAAGATGCCTCCGCCAAGGCAAAGGTGTCCAATTTGTAATGTCTCACAAATGATGACAATGACGACCATGTGGCCGCCCTATAAATGTCCGAAACTGAAGCGTGAGTGGCCCAAGCAGCCGTGGTGGCTGCGCTGCGAGTAGAATGGGCCAAAATGTGTCCAGGCAAAGGTCTGGCCTTGATTTCATATGCTTTCACTATACAGGCCTTCAGCCACCTGCCCAACGTAGAAAAGGAAACCTTCCGACCCATAGACAAAGGATGAAAGGATACAAAAAGGCTTCGGTCCGACGAAAAGAAGCTGTCTGTCTGATGTACCTGCGGAGAGCCCCTCGAACGTCCAGTGTATGCCATCTTACTTTCATCGGATGATGTGGATCTGGACAAAAATCCAGCAGAATGAGCTCCTGCGCATGGTGAAACCAAGAATTCACCTTAGGCATAAAAGCCGGGTCCATTCGTAAGACCACTCTGTTAGAATGGAAAATACAAAGGTCCTTTTGGATTGATAGGGCTGCCAGTTCCGATATTCTCCTAGCTGATGTGATTGCTAGAAGAAATGCAACCTTGAGAGTTAGAAAACAAAGGCTGACAGAACCCAGCGACTCAAACGGAGAAGATGTCAGAGCCTGAAGAACAAGAGACAGATCCCACGTGGGGTAATGATGTACCACAGGTGGGCTGAGATTGGCAGCTCCTTGAAGGAAACAATGAACCCTCGGATGTTGAGATAAGGAGTTTGAGTTTGAGTTTATTTAGATTTATCTACCGCCCTACTCCCAAAGGACTCAGGGCGGTGAACAGCCATAGATAAAATAGATACAATATAAAATTTAAAAAACAGTTTAAAAACATATTAAATAAATTTGGCCCATACTAATTAAAACACCCCTGTTTTTAAAAACAAATTAAAATTAAGCAATTAAAAAAGAGTTAGGCCAGCCCCGCTTGTTGGAATAAAAAAGTCTTGAGGACACGGCGGAAAGCACGTAAATCCAGGATCCTCCGTATCTCCAGGGGGAACTCGTTCCAAAGGGCAGGTGCCCCCACAGAGAAGGCTTTCCCCATGGGGGCCGCCAGTCGACACTGTTTGGCCATGTCGTTATTGTAGATAAGGCAGCCACCTGCCGACGAAGTGTGGCGGGAGCCAAACCTTTGTCCAGCCCCACTTGTAGAAACTCCAACACATCAGGAACTGATGCCGACGTAGGATCCACATGTTCCTTTGCACACCACCTACAGAAAACTCGCCAGGAAGCATCATAAATTCGGTTTGTCGATGCACATCTGGACGCCTGCATCGTGCGGATCACCTTTCTGGAAAGGTTAGCCTTGCTCAGGAGGACCCTCTCAAGTGCCAGACGGTCAAATGGAGCCATTGTGGCTCCGGGTGGAGAACGACCCCTTGGCCGAGAGAAATCCTGTCCTGTGGAATCCTCCAGGGACTGGACACAGAGAGGCTGACAAGATCTGCGAACCAAGACCAGCGAGGCCAATGAGAAGCGAAGAGAAGAATCTCTGCCTGTTCGACCAACAGCACCCTCAGAATGAGTGGTATGGGTGGGAATGCGTAGAAAAGCCCCTTAGGCCAGAGGCAGAGAAGGGCATTGTGACCCTCCGCTCCTGGATTTGGAAACCGGGAGAAGTACCTCGGCAGTTGTGCATTCTCTGGACTGACAAATAGGTCGAGGATGGGAACTCTGAACCTTTGAGACAGCTCCTGGAATAATTGAGGATGTAAGCGCCACTCGTTCGGATTCAGGCGCGCTCTGCTCAGCCAGTCTGCTGTGACATTGGAAGGTTTTGTTTTTTTTAATTTGATTTATATGCCGCCCTTCTCCGGAGACTCAGGGCGGCTTACAATGCGCTAAGCAATAGCCTTCATACTTTTGTATATTTATACAAAGTCAGCTTATTGCCCCCACAAACTGGGTCCTCAATTTACCTACCTTAGAAAGGATAGAAGGCTGAGTCAACCTTGAGCCTTGGTGAGATTCCCAAGATGTGTTCCGCTTTCACCGACAGCATGTATTTCTCTGCCCAACACATCAGTTTCTCCACTTCGGCCATCAGTGGCCTGGACTGAGTGACTCCCTCTCGATTGATATGTGCCTACGTGGCCATATTATCCGTCAAAATCAAAACATGCTGACCTGTCACCTTGGTCTGAAAGTGGCGAAGGGCCAGGCGCACCTCTCTCAATTCCAACCAATTGATGCTTTTCTTCTTTTCCACTGGTGACCCGTGTCCCTGAGCCACCTGGGACAGAAGGTGCTCACCCCAGCCTTGAAGACTCACATCTGTCGTCAGAACGACCTGGCAGGGCTCTTGAAACACCACCCCCCCCCGAAGCAGAGCCACTGAAGTCCACCAGTGAAGTGAGCACCGAACCCGAGATGTCATGACCACTTTGGCCCTTGAGTTGCTTCGCCCTGCCCTCTGGAAGGGCAGTAAGAACCATTGCAGTGGACGAGCGTGTCTGCGAGCCCAGGGCACAATGGCTATGCAGAAAATCATCTTCCCAAGAAGCTGGGACAGCTGGAGCAAGGAAACTGATCTGCTGGAGAATACTTGTGACGCTAGCTCTTTGATGCTGTGATACCATTTGGGCGACAGAAAAACCTGGCCCTTGAGCAAGTCTATCACCACCCCCAAGTGTAGAATGCGGGTGGTGATAGACTTGCTCAAGGGCCAGGCTCAAGGGCCTCCGTGACTCTTTGGCAACTTGATTGAAAACCCATGGAGTTGCAACATACGAACTACTGTCTCGCTGTCCTTCACGGCTTGTGATAGGGAGGATGACAGAATCAAAATGTCATCCAAGTAACACAGGATGCGGACAGGAACCACCCAGACAGATGCTGCCACCGCTGCCAGTAACTTGGTGAACGTCTGAGGAGCCAACGACAGACCGAATGGCATGACTCTATACTGGAAATGGCGATTGGTGTAAGCAAAGCATAGGAACTTGCAATGTGCTGGGTGGATCGGGATGTACAAGTAGGCCTCCCTGAGGTCCACTGATTGCAATAGGTCCCCCTCCTGTATGCAACCCAGAATAGATTTCAAGGATTGCATTTTGAATCTCCTGTATATGATGAAATGATTTAGTTGTTTGAGATTCAGGATTCCTCTCCAGCCCCCCAAACTTTTGGGCACCAAGAAAAGGATGGAATAGAAACCTGCTTTTTCTTGGCCGTTTGGTAAAGGCTCGATGGCCCTGACATCCAAGAGATGTTGGATCTCAGCCTCCATGAGTAGTTTCTTGTTGGCCTGGTTGGAAACCGGACACTGCAGGTAGCGGTTGGGAGGGCTGGGTCAGAATTCCAAGGTGAGACCAAACTCCACCGTCCGAAGAATCCAAGCATCTGTCGTGGCGGATGCCCACTGGTGGTGGAAATGTTGTAGATGACTGCCGATGGGAAGTGACACCTGTTTTTTGGCGCCCAGCCTAACCACGCACCCAAAAATGGTGGGTGCGATCAGTAAAACCACTTTGAAGCGCTGCGGCAGTCTTCCAAGCCAGAAACAAACGCTGAGGCTAAACAAAGCCTCCCAAAGCTTCCCCTGGTCCTCGGAGTTTGCACCGGCCTCCCGGTCAGTGACTCCGGAGCCGCTTTCCATAAAACTGGAGCTGCGATGGTATCAGGGCTCGGCTGGCAAACCAGCACTCACACCCCCACTGGCGGCAATTTGAACTACAGAGGCGCCCAAATGGGACACAACTCCGGATCACTGCTTCACAAAACAACCAGGGTGGGGGAAGACGACCTGAATTTCCCAGGGACATCTAACCCACCACCAGCAGCCAAGGAGATCACTATCTCCTACCTCCTCCAGATGCGCAACTCCAGATATCCATAAATGTCCAAAATCACAAGAAATCCAAAGGAAAAGGTAAAGAGAAGAAAAAAAAAACAAAAATTGCAAAGAGTTAATCTGGCATCTATTTGCCAGAGAACTGAACTCAGGTCTTGATCGATAGACTGAGTGAAAAAGACTGAAGACCACAGGAAACAGGAGGCGTGGTCATGGAAAAAGAAAAAAAATACACTCAGTCTTGAGCAAATAGATGAGAGACTAACCCATGTGTGGAATAGCAGAGCAGCGCACTGGAAAAGAAGGAAAGGCACCTCGGACGACCAAGAGGAACAGGCAAGTTCCTCGGAGGTCAGAGGAAACTCTTCGACTCGGCGGTGGGGGTGGTGGCCATTGCAGCTGTCATAAAGCTGGGGCAACCGGACTAAGTTTTGAGCAGGAACAGTGATTTGAATGGAGTACTGATGCCGGGTGAGTGATTGCCAGCTCACAGGCAAAAAAAGGAATACTTTTAAATTGTTTTTTTTTTTTTGTAAAAAGTTTTTATTGGTTAAAAATATACAATATTATAGTTTACAATATGTTGAATTTTCAATATCTTTATAAAAAGATATTTCAATTATTATTCTCTTTTTTTAAGTTCTCACACAACAGACATTACTATATTAAATCAAGACAAACAACCAGGTTGTATAAAAGTTATATAAACAAAAAAAAGCAAATAGCCAAAGTGTTATACAAAGTACAATAAAAAGAGGGAGAAAAAAAAGATGTCAAGTAAAAGACATTAAATAATGGATTCCCCTCCTTTCTTCATTTCCTGGTTCTAGCTCTTAAAACCATGGTCTGGCCTCCCCCCTCCTCCAGGGCCGCCACAGCTCCGTCCGCCCCCGCTCCTTGATCATCTAATACTTCCCCCTCTTCGGCTCCTGTACCCTCTCCATCTAGGAAGGATTTATGTTGGTCAAAAAAAGCCTTAGCTTCCACTACATTATTAATTTTCTTCTTACTGTCCTCCCAAAAAATCATCAAGCCCTCCGGAATCAACCACCTAAAACCTACTCCCTTAAGGTACAGCTTGTTTGATAAAAAATAATACTTTCGCCTTAATTCTCGTACCTGTCTGGGAATCTGCTTCAGGATGGTGACCTCCCTGCCCCTGTACACCAGCGCCCCCAGTCTTTGTTTTCTCAATATCTCATCTCTCAGTTCCCTTCTTACAAATTTAATATGAACCTCTCTTGGTAAACTATGTAAAATTGCAAATTGTGAGTTTACTCTATACACCAAATCCACATCCCTTCCAATGGACTCCAAATCTCTTTCTAGAAATTCACCCAACATTTTAACCATCACTTCTCTCAAATTTTCTTGGTCAAGTTGTTCCACGTTTTGAAACCTGAGAAAATAAGACATCTTATCCAATTGTAAAGTTAACATTGCGTTTCCTCTCCCTTCTTCCACCCTCTGGAGTGCCCGTACCTCCCCCTCCAGACCCCCCATCTTCTTCTTGTTTTGCTCTGCCAGCTGTTGAACATCATTTAAATCTTTTTTCATAAGTGTCATTTCAGATTTAATTTCAGATAATCCTTTTTGTAAATCATCCAACTTATCCAATTTCTGATCCAATTTTGCCAGTCTTTCCAAAATTTTTTCCATGTCAGCTGCTGTTGATTTATGACCCTTAGCCATCTTGCAGTAGTAGAAGATGAGAAATCCCAAAAGACAAACCTCCAGGAAAGAAAGAGGGATTGACAGTCAGTGTAATTTTTCAAATATCCACCAGTGGGCGCTCACAGGAGCAATGAGTCCGGAGTATAGAGTAGGTCAAACAGGAAGCCTTAGAGGAGAATGTTGTCTTCAATCATAAATAAAGAAGCAGGAAGTCGGACCGCCGCCATAGCTCACCACCAGGAAGAGAGGCCACCAGACCTCTCCAACAAATTCTGATACAGCCATCCTCAGAAGAAAAGTCAACAAAGTAAGGGGTTTCCTTCCATTTCTTTCCCCCTACTTCTCAGCCACGGCACCTTTCCAGCTACAAGGGGGGGGGAAACTCCAACCCCCCCCCCACCTCCAGGATGCCTGCTCAACTCTCCGGTCGATCAGCTCGGTCCGCTGTGCCTTATGGATAAACGCCGGTCCCCTTAGGCGCTGTGGCGCCTCCACGGCCTCAGAAAAGGCCGCCGATCACCTCCCACCCCCTCTGGAGCCTCGGGCGCGCCAGCATCGGCCTCCCGGCCCCTGGATGTGAGGCAGGGGACCCCTGGCGAGCCGCCCTCAAACGGCAAACGCCCCAAAAATTGGGGCGTTTGGCCCAAAGGGCCTCCAGATGGGGGGGATCAGACACTGGGGCCAGAACTAGCCCGATCAGTCTCCGTCGCCCGCGGGACCGGAACCGGAATTGTTAAAAGGTTAAACTTAAAATTGGAATAACAACAACCCAGAAATAAGAAAATGGTGCAGGAACTAATTGAAATGATTAAAAGGATCCGTATATCACTGAAAATGGAGCTAAATGAAATGATCATAATGATGCATGGAAAACCTAAACCTGATGAACCAGAAACTATGTTAGAATACACTCAAGTGGATAAAGAAACCATGAATGAGAAGCAAGAAAGTGATACTGAAGACAAAGATAAAGATATTGATTATGAAAAATTAAATGATTATGTGGGAAACAATAATGAAAAGGAGAGGAGAACTGGGAGAAAAGAGATAAGTTTAGCAATAAAGGTGAACTTTAAAGATTATATTGGGATTAATGATAAAAATAGAGAGGGTGGAAAGAGACAAGGAGAGAAAAAAGGGGGAATAGAAAAAATTAAAAAAATTAAAATGATTACACTGGGATTAACAGTGGGAAAATAAGAAAGAAGAAAAGGGGATGAAAAGCAATTGGGAATACAGGGCAAAATATAAGAATTCAGGATTTTAAAATGGAGAAAAAAGGGGGATGAAGAAAAAAAATGGGAGAAAGGGAGAAAGAAATGATTGATGGAAAGGGAAAAGAGAAATATGCTGTATACATTTAGAACTAAAAATGAATTGAAGTAAAAATTATAGATATAAATGAATTTTAGAAAACTTAATAGTTGAGATTGTAATACTTGGAATGTTCTTAATTGTAATGATGAAACAATATATGAGATTGGAATATTTGGAATATTTTTAATTGTAACTATGGAAACTGTAATATTTGGATATATTTGAAAAAGCAACTGAAACTTGGATTTACATTAAAAATAAGGAGAATGGAGAAATAGAATTATAAATGAATTGAAGTAAGATTTATGATAATGTATTACGCAAAGTAACTTGACTTATCATTTAATAAGAAGAGACTTTACATCCGAAAAGGGGAAAAGAAATGAATGATTGCAATGTTATACAATTAAGTGACTTTTAGTAAGATAATGGATTGTAATATTTAGATAAATTGACAAAGAAAAATATTAATGATTGGGATAAGGGAATTTAAGGAAATACTGGAAATTATATTATGTTGTGAAAAAGTTGCAATGGGGAAATATTTGAATTAGAGTTAAGGTTAACTATTAGAAAAATGATTGATTTCAAATTTAAGGGTTTTAACTTGGAGAAAGTAAGGAAAAAATAAATTTGATTAAGATTAGAGATTAGGGCGAATGGTAATATTGGCTATTAGAAGAAACAAGGAGAAGAAAATAAAAATTAGAAACAATCATGGCAAAAAGTGAAATATATAAACTGTGTTGGAGATAACTAAAATTGTATAAATTTGTGACTCGGTCAATACTCTGTTCAGAAAAAAATGTATTGTTTTTTTGTTTGTGTAAAAAATAAAAAAAACTTTTATTAAAAAAAACAGCTAGACCAAACTGGATGCACAAAGTTCTGGAGAACTTCTAAGGCCTTCAGCGTTTGAACCCACTCTGTATGGGTCTTATGGCTGAGGATACTGGGCTTTGTGGGAGGCAGAACGATGGGAGAGGTCGACCTGACAGACCTCAAACCCACCTCAAAACCAACTGCTGCTTCAACACACCGCGGTTTCTGTTGTGAGTTGTTGCTTCCCACCCACGGCAGCTTGCTAATACGGATTCTGTGCAACACACACACACACAAACCAGCCAAGGAATGGTTTCCAGCAAGGTCCTCTGTGCATCCGTTTCCAAGACAACCACACCTTGGAGGGAGGTGGAAAGGATCCCTTGCAGGGCCACTAAAATCCACGTGCGATGAGGTGGCACCACCATCTGAGTCAACCAGAAGAATGCTAATGGATGACCTTTAGGGAGAGGGAGTTTGCATTGTGGGTCTCTGGCTTCACAACCACACCCAAGCTTGGACAATCAGCATGGGGGGGATCAATAGTACCAACTGGGGCAGGTGTCTGCAACCCATGGCTCAGGAGCCGCATGTGGCTCTTTCGCCCCCCTGCTGTGGCTCCCTGTTGGCTGAACCCACCACTGTCTGGCCCTGCCCCTCACCCTCCCCTCCCAGTCACTCCTCGCCTGGCCTGAGAAGGTAAGGGTGATGGTGGGGGATGGAGACCCGGTACTTGCCATATCTTGTGGGCGTTTCTTCCGGCCCTTATTGGTGCTGCACGCACCTCGGTCACTCGGGGAGACGCAGAACTTGCTCTCCGCCCTGAGACACTGGCCCAACCCAACTGCGGCTGATGCTCCACGTCATAATGGACTCCAGGAGGAGGAGGTGACGCCGTCTCCCCCATTGTGAAGCGTGCTAAATTTAACTGTGCTGCGCAAGGCACTGAGAGAGCAGTGGGCAGGCTATGGAGGTGGCAATAGCAGCGGCGTCAGCCACAGCCAGGCCAAGCCACTGTCTCGGGGCAGAGAGCAAGTCGCGCATCTCCCCAAGCAACCAAGGTGCACGCAGCAACAACAAGGGCCGGAAGAAGCACCTGCGAGATATGGCAAGTACAGGGGCACTTTGCTCCCGCTCTGGAATATGGAGCAAGTCTCCATCGCCCGCCATTGCCCTTACCTTCTCAGGCCAGGCGAGGAGTGACTGGGAGAGGAGGGCAAGCGGCAGGGCCAGCCAGTGGTGGGTTCAGCTGACAGGGAGCCATAGCAGGGGGACGAAAGAGCTTTATCTGGGAACCTGAAATGACTCTTGATTTAAATCATATGGTAAAAACCACCCAAAGAAGAAGAACATCATCAGCAAAAAAACCCCCACCAACCCTCGCCTGTTTTTGGAAATGGTTCAAGAGGGAACACATACACACACCAGAGAGAGAGACAGAGAGAGAGGGAGGGAGGGAGGGAGGGAGGGAGAGAGAGAGACAACCGTAGCAACTTGAAGATACATGGACTTCAACTCCCAGAATTCCCCAGCCAGCATGTTTTAAGAGGGATGGACTTCAACTCCCAGAAGTCCAAATTGTGTTACCTAGTGCACACATTGTGCATATTGTGACCCAGGGCCCCAGCCATCTCCGCTCCCTCACCAGTTCCATATTGGGAGCGGGAACCAGTTTAACCAGTATAACCCAACCTCCCAACACCTTCTTCATCGTCTTCTCTGAATGTGCTCAACGACAGACAGTCCTCTGGAGACTTCCGGTTTGGCGTCGCGGCGAGACAGTTGGGGAATTAGTGGGCTCCAATGAGCCCTGTGAAAACCCCGGCTGACGAACCGCCGCCGATGGGTCTTTGGACCAGAACCGTCTTGCGGGGACAGGGAAGAAAGAGAGGCACCTCGGACGACCAAGAGGAACAGGCAAGTTCCTCAAAGGTTGGAGGGAACTCTCTGTGACTCGGCGGTGGGGGCCGGCAGCCATGGCGGCTGCTATGAAGCTGGGACAACCGGATCAAGTAATGAGCAGGAGGAAAGTGGAACGGAATGGAGTTTTTTGAAGCCGAGTGAGTGACAGCCAACCCAGGCTTGTAATAACATCAAGGGAAACATCTTTTAACTACAAGACCCCTAGCGATAAAATAGCGGCTAAGGAGCACAGGGGCAAAGAAGATTTTGAAACGTAACTTTAAAGAGACAAAGACCTGATAGAAAATTGACTTTTGAATAAAACTAATTGGAAACGTTAAACCTTGAGACATGGTCAAAGGACTGGAAAGAGTTTAAATTTGGGCTGGACTTTAAAAAAGATTTGATACTTTTAAAACTAAAAAGAAAAAGAGAAGCCAAGTAAGACTGTTATGTAACAAACAAAATGGATACTTGTTAAACAATTGGAAATTGTGAATTGCAGAGAGACACCTTCTAGAGTAAAAAGGAACACTGCAACTTGGTTTTTTGTTTTGGAAAATCGTGAACTTTACAAATAACAACCGCTGAAATGAAGTATACGCAAGCAGACAAGAAAATGAAGAAACAAGACACAACGGCTGGAAATAAAGAAGACAAAGACAATGTGATTAAATATGAATAAGTAATGTACAGGTGGATAGTAATAATAAAAAGGAGGTTTTTAGAGATGATATTGTGAATAACAATAGTTATAAAGATGATTACACTGGGATTAACAGTGAAAGAATTGGGGAATATGGGTAAGATAGAAAAGTCCAGGACTTTGATTTACAAAATAACTATATTAAGATTAATAATGGTTAATAGAAATATGAGAAGAATGTGTTACAGATACTAAATTGAAATATAGATGGAAGCTATAATATATGAGAAATAGACTGTTAAAAGAAAATATATCAATGGACATAATGAATCAATGTTTATTAAGATGATACATGGTATTATTTGAGAATAGTTGATGACTATAAAAACTGGGATATTGTTTAAATACCTATAACAATTGCAATAATTTGAATATTTTCAATAACTTTAATATTTTAATATTTTCAATGTTTTTGATAATATATCTATCTAAGTAAAAAAGAAAAGAAGATTGAAATAATATAGGACTATGAATTACAAATAAGAATTACTCAAACTGGTTTTTATATAAATGATATGGTTAAAGAGATAGAATTGTGGGAAATGATTGAAATTGTATTGTAGTTTTATTTGAATTAAGAACTATGTTTCAATGTTAAATTGCTATATTTTTGGGATTTTTTTTTTATTTTTTATTTTATTTATTTATTTATTTATATTTATATGCCGCCCTTCTCCGGAGACTCAGGGCGGCTTACAATGCATTAAGCAATAGCCTTCATACTTTTGTATATGTTATACAAAGTCAGCTTATTGCCCCCACAAACCGGGTCCTCATTTTACCCACCTTAGAAAGGATGGAAGGCTGAGTTGACCTTGAGCCTGGTGAGAATTGAACTCGCAGTAATTGCAGGCAGCTGGATGTTAAATGCTGCCTTAGTAGGAGGCATTAGGGATTAGAGATAGGATCTAAATTTGGTGAAGTAATAAGGAAATAAAGATTTAATGAGCATTATATGAAGTAATAATAAATGTGGGGAAGTTTTAGAAAGGGAAATAAGATTTTGAAATATAAACATGTGTGACCTGTATTATTAATTGTGAGGATTTAGGCTAAGAATTGTGAAATGTATTATGAGTTATTAATTGAATTGAGATTTAAGGTGGGTTAATAGAAGGGTAATTGTTTTGATTAAATAAATAAGAGTAAACTTTTTATAAGATGGTAATAGGGGAGATAGGTGATTTAAGATTAAGTATTGTTAATAGTGAGGATTTAGGGTAAGAATTGTGAAATGTACTATGAGGTATTAATTGAATTAAGATTTAAGGGGGTTAATAGAAGGGTAATTATTTTGATTAAGTAAATTTGAGTAAATTTTTTAAAGATGGTATTAGTTGAGATAGGTGATTTAAGATTAAGAAATAAGTATTATGGCAAAATAGAATATATAAAATCTTATTAAAGATGATAAAAAATTGTATAAATTGATGACTGGATCAGGGCTCTGTTCCAAAAAGATGTAATTTGTGTGTTGAGAAAAATAAAAATAAAAATAAACTTTTTGCAAAAAAAACTAACAACAGACAGTCCTCGACTTACAACGGGTCACTTAGTGACCGTTCGAAGTGGCAACAGCACTGAGAAAAGGGACCGAAGTTTGTTTTTCACGCTTACGACCGCTGCAGCCTCCCCGTGGTTCATGTGATCGAAATTCAGACTGTTTGGCAACGGACCCGTGTTTATGATGGTCGCAGTGATCCCCTTTTGCGACCGTCGGACCAGCCAAGTCAACGGGGGAAGCCGGATTTGTTTCACAACCGTAGTGACTCACTGAAAGACCACAGGGATTCCCTTAACAATGGGGGCAAGAGAGAGGTCGTCCAATGGGGCTCATAGATGTCTCACTTAGCAACAGACATTGTGGTCACAAGTCGAGGACTGCCTGTACGACAGTGAGGAAGAAAACAGGATGGTGCGTTTTTGACACCTTTGCGTTAAACATAATTTGTTGTTGTTTTTACTTTTGACACCTTCCTTCACCGTGCACACAAAACTCACATAGACTCACAACTCCAAGGAGCAATTTCGTGCAGAAAATACAACTCGCCCCCAAAAGCGACAACTTTGGGGGTTGTGATCAGGTGCAACAGGATTCCCGCATGTTTCTTCCATGCAAGCTAATGTTAAAGAGGTGTTGTTGAATGGTCTACAGTACACAAACACACACACACACAAATGCACACCTCGCTTAGTGACACGCTCAGACCTACATTTTTCTGGAAAAATGCACCTCAACCAGACCACGTTCAACATGAATTGAAGTCTCCTGGGGCTGAAAAAGGAGGGGAGGAGGTCCAAACCCGGCCAAGTGGCCACCTTCAAACATCTCCAGATGAACGGAGAAAGGCCACCACGAGGGAGAAACTCATAGACTTGGGACATTATGGTCCTCCAGCTGCAAAAACTGTTGGATTCAAAAGGAAACCCGCAACCCACTTCAAGGTTGGTCCCTGGAATTGTCTTCTACTCTGATTCACTACCGTGACTCAAGGATCTCCTGCCATGGATTATATGAGATGTTCCTCAGAATCTGTTTGGGCTTTTCTGTTGGATACATCTACTCTAGAGGACAGGGTGAAGGCAGATTCAAATTTATGTTGCTAACAGTCAACGGTGGAACCAAGTTACTCAAGGATGTTTGACCTCCTAGACTGCAACTGAGCAGGAAGGTAGTCAAACTGCCTCAGAAGGTTCGTCAAGAGGTTCCTTAGCTAGAGGACAGTGGCCTACAGCCTCAGAAGGTTCGTCAAGAGGTTCCTTAGTTAGTGGAAAGTGATCTACAGCCTCAGAAGGTTCATCAAGAGGTTCCTTAGCTAGTGGAAGGTGGCCTACAGCCTCAGAAAGTTCCTCAAGAGGTTCCTCAGCTAGAGGAATATGGCCTACAACCTCAGAAGGTTCATCAAGAGGTGCCTTAGCTAAAGGAAGATGGCCTACAGCCTCAGCAGACTTTTCCAACTCCACAGATTCCTTCCCTCGAGGAGCGTTCAAGATTAGTGACCACAAAATACACACACAAGGCTCAGAAGCACACACAGACAGAAGCTTTGGGGTCTCGGCTGCCGAGGTCAGTTCCAGAACGGGGCCCATTAGCACGGTGACACAAAGCAAGCTGGTTGTCAAAGACAGCCCAGAACGCGGTCATGCCAACAAGGTTAGGTGCTCGTGCCAACACAACCAACATGGAGCACGTTCTCACATGCCAAGCTGGATGGAGGATACACTAAGAGGCTGGGAGGCCATAACCGCAAGAACACACACACCTTTGTCTTGCCTGTGGAGAACTGGGCCATTGGGTTTGGGGGGTCTTCTCCTGCTTTGGTCTGGAGCTCCATTCTTCGGGGAAGGAAGAGCCTTGGATAGTACAGTGGTCTAAAGCCCTGTTATTAACATCAGCTGCCTGCAATTATTGCAGGTTCGAATCTCACCAAGGCTCAAGGTTGACTCAGCCTTCCATCCTTTCTAAGGTAGGT
>WNWU01012815.1:74052-92731 GCA_012654045.1 Ptyas mucosa | reverse complement strand
ACACACACACACACCCCATACCTACATTCATACATATACATATTAATCACTGTCGGTTTTGAATACATAGTGGAAAGAGGAAACCTCAGAGTTTGCCTGGTTAATGCTACATGGAAGAAAACTGGGACTGCATCTGGATGTTCTGTTTCAGATACCATGGAACCACCTCCCAGAAGGTAACAAGGAAAACTAGTCGTGGAGAGGATGTATAGCATCCCAGACAATCCTGCTCAAGCATCACTTATATGCCATGTCTTGGAGAAAGGAAGTGAACTACCAATAATCTTTTCCACTGTCCTCACCATTCTCTCTACAGCCTTCCTGTCCGAAGCTGTAATGCTTCCAAACCAGACAGTAATGCAATAGGATGTTCTTAATTATCCCTCTATAGCAGGGGTGTCAAACACAAGATGTGGGCCACACCCACCCAGTCGGCCATGCCCAGTGAGTGGCATCAAGCTGGCCACAGCCACCCAGTCGGCCACACCCGGCCGCCCCCCCGAGGTGAACCACAGCCCTGATGCAGCCCTCAATGAAATTGAGTTTGACACCCCTACTCTATAGAAAGTGGTGAGGAGAGGGATAAACAGATCGAACAGAATAAACAGATGTTTTTAAGCTTCGATAACCCAACTTTTTAGCTTTCGGTGGCTGCTGGACCACGCCTCCTATCATCTCAGGGTTGATGGAAATTGTAACCCAGGGGTGGTAGGTTTGAGGAAGGTCTGAAAGTCTTCACTTTGCTAAAAAGGTTTTCCAGATCTAGGTCATCTCTTTGACCTGGATCTAGACCTTGAAAGCTTCCACTGCAGAAGATCAGCATACCGGCAAGCTAAGATGTCTGAGACACAACTAGGAGAAGGAATGAGATAGATACACAGGAGTAGACTTTTGTCCACGATTGTATAAGGTTTCCTGCCTTGGACAAGGGGTTGGACTTGAAGACCTCTGAGGTCCCTTCCAGCCTTAAGATTCTATGATTCTTCCTGCAAGGTGGAAGTCTCAACTTTAGGGAAGAAGTCTTTTTTCTAGACTTCCATACAACCTATTACTCAACCACAGAAGGTCATCAAAATGTCTCTGAACATCTGAATCTCCTAATGCATCCCAGAGTTCAGAAGATGCATTTAAGGGGAATGATGGACAACACACGGAAAGTCCTCTTTCACACAAGTGCAGGCCAACGTCGTTAACGGACCTGCCCAAAAGTGTTGATCTTAGTGTCCAGTTTCAGAAAGTAGGCTAATGGTTCTCAGGAACCCGCAGAGATAGGTAGATCAAAACAAGGTATTTGGAACTGCGTGGGATACAGGTATCAGGGCAATTAAGATAGAACATCCAGTTTTGGTGGACAACGTTAGCCGGGGCGGGCAGAAAGCAATGAAGGAAGGAGATGTTGTAAGACAGGGGTCTCCAACCTTTTGGATCTCAGGGACCACCAAACTCATTTTTTTAAAATAAATTTTATTAGTTAAAAAGTACAAACAAACATAAATACAACGATACAACATACAAAACAAACAAACATCAATCGAATCTTATGACTTGCTCTTAAAGTTGTTACATCGGTAGACTATTTTTCCCATATTTATCTATATATTTACATATTTACATGTGAAGCATTAATATACGTTCCATCTTTAAATTGTTACATTCCTTAATTGGTACTCAAAATTTTGTCTCAAAAATTGACCTTATTCTTTAGTGTTCCTATGAATGTATTTCTAACTTTTTCTCCAACCAGTTATACCATTTTTGCCATGCTAAGTAGTACTGTGTCATCTTTCTCTTGTAGCTCTTTTGTAAGTTTATCCATTTCTGCGCAATCTGTGATCTTAGTGATTATTTTGTTTTCTGTCGGTATGTATTCATGTTTCCAGTTTTGGGCAAAGAGTATGCGGGCTGCAGTTAGGATGTGGATAATTAAGTATTTTATCTCTTTCTCATACTGTGTTGTGATTATTCCGAGTAGAAAGGTTTCATTTCCAACTTCTGATTTGTAATTTCTTCTATCATTTTTCTTATTTCCTGCCAAAATTGTTTCGCCTTTCGACATGACCACCATAGATGGTAATATGTTCCTTTATGTGCGTTACATTTCCAGCAAATTGGAGAGGTGTTTGGAAACATTTTTGCTAGGCGCGCCGGTGGAAGGTGCCATCGATAGAACATTTTGAACAGATTTTCCTTGTAGGGTATAGACATTGTCAGTTTATAATTTACAGTCCATAATTTTTCCCATTTGTCCAATTCGATACTATACCCAAATTTTTTTGCCCAAGTTATCATGTTTTCTTTAAACACTTCTTCCTCTAATTTATATTTTAATAAGTAATTATATATTTTGGTTATCATTTTCTCGTCTGTTCCTTGTAAAATTTTATCCAATTAATTTGGTTCATTTTGAAATCCGAATTGTACCCGATCTGTTTTATACCTTGATTCTATTTGTAAATATGGCCACCAGTCAATGTCTATACCCTGTTCTTTCAATTCTTGTCTCGATTGTAATTCTCCTCTATTGTTCAGTAGTTCTTTGTAATTTCTCATTTTCTCCGTGTCCATAGTGTTAGGATAAATCAGCACCTCCATAGTCGATAACCATCTCGGAATTTTATTATAATGTATTTTTCTGATCTCTTGCCATGTTCTATATAATGATCCTCTAATAATGTGTTGTTGGAAATATCCGTGATGTTTATCTCTTCCCTCCCACAAAAATGCGTGCCAGCCTCGTTGTAGGTCAAATCCCTCTAGCAGTAGTGTTCTCTTATTTTTCAGATCTATCCAGTCTCTTATCCAATTTAATGATGCCGCCTTGTAGTACAGTTCCCAGTCCAGTAACCCTAATCCTCCTTTCTCCCGGGTGTCTTCCAAGCATTTTATTTTGATTCTGGCCTTCTTCCCCTGCCAAATATACTTTGCTATAATTTTATCGAAGTCTTTGAAAAAATCCTTTCCTGGCCAAATCAGAGTTACTTGGAAGAGGTATAGCAGTCTCGGTAGTATATTCATTTTAATGGATGCAATTTTCCCCAAGAATGACAATTGTAGTTTGCTCCATATTTCCAAATCTTTTTAAATCTTTTTTGTTAATTTAGAATAGTTATCCTCTCTAATTGATGTTGCTTTATTGGTGAGCCAAATTCCCAAATACTTTATTTTCTTTACTATTTGTATTCCTAATTTATCCTCTAATTCTTTCTCCTGTGCCTTTGTCAAGTTCTTCGTTAATGCTTTTGTTTTTTGTTTATTGATTTTGAGACCGGCCACTCTTTCATATTTTCCCTAACAGTTTAGTTCCTGTTGTTTCTGGTTGTTCCACGATAAAAACCACATCATCAGCGAAGGCTTGCAATTTATACTCTTTTTTTATTCTCAGACCTTTTATTTCTTTATCTTTCCTAATTTCATTTAATAAGATTTCAAGGGATATTATAAACAATAATGGAGATAGGGGGCATCCTTGCCTCACTCCCTTTGATATGTCAAATTTTTCTGTCATATCCCCGTTGATCATAATTTTGGCCGTTTGGGAGGAGTATATTTTCCTAATCATGTTTAAAAATTTATCACCAAATTCCATCGCCTCCAATTGTAGTATAAGAAAATTCCAGTTTAAGTTATCAAATGCCTTCTGCGCGTCCAGGAAAATTAGGGCCAATTGTTTGTCCAATTTTTTCTCATAGTATTCAAGGACGTTAATGATTGTTCTCACATTAATTTTGATCTGTCTTCTCGGAATAAAACCATTTTGGTCTGAGTGGATGTATTTATGAATAATTGTTTTCAGTCTCTGCGTAATGACCAGCATGAACAGATTGTAATCCACATTTAACAGTGATATTGGCCTGTAGTTTTGGATTTGTGTAGGATCAATGTCTTCTTTTGGGATAAGTGTAATTATGGTTTCAGCCCAGGAATTGGGAGTTTTTGCTTCTAAGAGTGCATTGTTGAAAACTTGGAGTAAGAACTCGTCCATTGGGTGCTGACAGTTTTTATGCCATCTGGTCCGGGAGTTTTATTGTTTTTTTGTTTTTTCCTTGCTTCCAGAATTTCAGTCATAGTAATTGGTCTATTTAGTAACTCTTTGTGTGTCTCCTCCAGTTTTTGGATATTTGTTTTACGTAGATATTCCTTGATCTCCTCTTCCCTGATTTCTTCTTGCTTGTAAAGGTTCTGAAAGAATTTTTTTGCTATACGTTTTTTGTCTCGATTTATGTGGCATATTTCCCTTACCTCGTCTTGCAGTTGGTATATGTTCCTCTTCTCTTTTTCCTTTTTCAATTTATACACTAACCAGCGACCTGTTTTATTTGCATGCTCAAAGTGTTTTTGTTTTGCCAATATGATTTTCTGTGCAGTTTCTGTTTGTGTAATTAAGTTAATCTTATGTTTAACAAGTTTTAACTTTCCTTTAATTAGTTTATTGTGGGGTTGTTTCTGCAGTTCTGATTCATGTGTTCTGTTCTGTTAATAGGTTGTTTCTTGTCTGTTGTTTATCCTTGTTTTTCTTTGCTGTATACGAGATGGTAAGGCCTCTTATGTAGGCTTTGGCTGTATCCCAGAGGTTTTGGAGTGTTGGCTGTTCTTTGATATTTATCTGAAAAAACATATTCATTTCTTTCTCGATCATCTGTGCGTATTCCTTGTTCTTAATAATTCCAGTGTCCATCATCCACCTTTTTTGTTTCCGATATCCTTGCCATACTATTGTTATTGGGCTGTGGTCTGTCCAGGTATTTGGTGATATTTCTATGACTTTTATTTCTTTCCTAAGTTCTGAGGTCGTCCAGGCCATATCTATTCTGGACCACTATTGGTGTGGGCCAGAATAGAATGTATATTGTTTTGCTTGTTTATTCGCCTCTCTCCAAACATCATGTAATTGTAATTTGTCTGCCATGTCTTTGAATGTATCCGGTAATGTTTTTTTCCTGGTTTTGTTCTTTTTATTGCTCTGATAATCTTTTTCGGTGTCCATGATTGCGCTGAAATCTCATATGATACAGATGTTCTCATATTCCAGATCCTTAGTTATGTTATTTATTTTTTTAAAAAACTCACTTTGATCTCCATTAGGTGCATATATCGATATTAATAACATTTTTTTATTCTGTTTGTATTTCTATAATCAAAATCCGTCCATCTGTGTCTGTATATACTTGCTTTGTTTTTAAATGTTTCTTAACGTATACTGCAACTCCTCTCTTTTTCTGATCCGCTAATGATGTGTATAGTGTTCCTAATCTTTGATTTTCTAATAGTTTTTGATGTTGTTTCTTAATATGGACTTCTTGTAAAATTATGACATCCATCTCCAATTTATGCAATTTTGTGAATATGTGTGTTCTTTTGGTTGGTGAATTTAGTCCGTTTATGTTAATTGAGGTCATCTTTAGTTCTTGTTCCATTATTGTTTTCTATCTGTTTGTTGTTCTTAGTCGTCTTGTGTTTCTTGTAATTACTTGTGTCTTTTCCCTCGCTCCCTCTCTTTCAATTCTTTCTCTTTCCAATCTTCTTTTTTCTTCTTGATCTCTTTCTTCTTTTTCTGTCCAGTGTTCCTCTTGGCTTTTAGTTTCTAATTCTTCTCTGCTTTCCTGTTCCTCTTCCAACACAAAATGCTGATCAAAAAAGTCTTGTGCTTTTTCTAAACTATCAATCTTGTATTTTTTTCCTGCCAGGAAATCAGTAACCCTTCCGGTATTAGCCAGAGGAACAATATTTTATATTTATTAAATTGTGTCGTTAAGAAATTATAATTTTTCCTCTGGTCTCTTATCCTTCTTGGGATCTGTTTGGGGGGGGGGGGCAAGTGGGTCGAAGTGATGGCTGGAAGGTGCAGGAGCAAAGTGCTACTTGCATTTGCATGGCATCAGCATTCTGCCTTCACCGTGATATATTTGCACCAGCTGGTGGCACCAAGGCAGCCCTTGTCTCCTGCCGCTTAGGGTTCAAGAGTGGGCTTAGGCCCAGGATACCTGGCGGACCATCTGCAGCCAGCAACAGCTCCCCATTGCCTGGTGCGTTCTCACAGGGAGGGCCTCCTTGGGGTCTCGTCGGCCAGAGAGTGTCAACTGGTGACTCCCAGGGAGCGGGCCTTCTCTGTGGGCATGCCTACTCTGTGGAATCAGCTCCCCCTGGAGCTCTGGGTGGCTCCTGACCTTCGCTCCTTCCGCTGTGATCTTAAAACATGGCTATTTGGCCTGGCCGGATTGGACTGAAGGGGTTTTTAATGTGATTTTAATGGGTTCTTATATTTGTTATATTTTATAATTGAATTTGTGTATTTATTGTTGTGAGCCGCCCTGAGTCCTTTGGAGAGAGGGCGGCATACAAGCCCAAATAATAAATAAATAAAATAAATAATAAACCGCACCCAGGAAGCACTACAGTTTTTTTCTATTTTATCATTTCTTCCCTACATTACGGTACACTTTTCATAACTGTCCTATTTTAAATTTAATCAGCATCAACCTAGAATCTTAACTGGTGCACCATTATTATTTTTTGCACAACATAATCAAGGCAATGCAGCAAAGAAAACAAAGCTAACAAAACTCAGTTCCCCCGCTTCATGCTAAATTTCTTTTAAGAATTTCTACTCATTCCCATTTTAAATGTATAGGCATATTCATGCCTGGGATTTATCCACCAATCCAGTACAAAGAGAAGTCTTTAAAGCCCGGTGTTTCTAAATCTTTGTTTTTTTAAAAAAAAACAGGCCAAAAAAAAGCAGGTTGGAAGCAAATGAAGGACTTGGGAAAGTAATGGTTAGGGGAAAAAAATCAATGAGAAAAACGGAGATGTCCGGAAAGGGACGGCCAATATAAATAATAATATTTTTTTTTTGGTAATAAAGTTTTTATTGGTTAAAAATAAACAATATTATCGCTTACAATATGTGGAATTTTCATTATCCTTTTACAAAGATAATATATATTTTCTTTTTTTTCACATACAGCAGATCTTCCCTTATTAAAATTTCAAATTTAACAACCGGATTTATACAAAAATATCAGTTCGGTATCCAGAGTAATATTAAAGTTTACAAAAATAAGAGATATCATAAAAGGCACAAAGTAATAGATTCCTCCCACTT
Organism: Ptyas mucosa; assembly: GCA_012654045.1. Taxonomy (NCBI): domain Eukaryota; kingdom Metazoa; phylum Chordata; class Lepidosauria; order Squamata; family Colubridae; genus Ptyas; species Ptyas mucosa. Next base: position 85,629 of record WNWU01012815.1, on the reverse strand, counting down.
CGTCATTTCTTAATTCTAGATCTCAAGGTTCTGGCCTTAGCACCCCCCTCCTCCCGGACCGCCACGGCCTCGCCTGCCCCGTTCCTTGATCATCTGGTACCTCCCCTTCCTCGGTTCCTGTATCTTCCCCCTCTAGGAGGGTTATGTTGCTCCAGATAGGCCTGAGCCTCCGCCACACTATTAATTTTCTTCCTACTGCCCTCCCAGAAAATCATCAAACCTTCCGGCATCAACCACCTGAAGCCAATTCCCTTAAGGTACAGTTTATTTGATAAAAAATAATAATTTCTTCTTAATTCTCGTACCTGTCTAGGGATCTGCTTCAGAATGGTGACCTCCTTGCCCCTGTATTTCAGCGCCCCCGATCTTTGAATTCTCAGTATTTCATCTCTTGTTTCCCTTCTCACAAATTTAATGTGGACCTCTCTTGGGACACTATGTAAAATTGCATATTGTGAGTTTACTCTATAAACTAGATCCATATCCCATCTCATAAAGTCCAAACCTCTTTCAGTAAATTCGCCCAACAATTTAACCATCACTTCTCACAGATCTTCCTGGTCCACCTCTTCCACATTTTGAAACCTGAGAAAATAAGACATTCTATCCAGCTGCGAGGTTAAGATTACATTTCCTCTCATTTCTTCCCTCTTCTGGATTGCCCGCATCTCCCCCTCCAAACCTCCCACCTTTTTCTTATTCTCCTCTGCCACCTGTTGAACAGCAATTAAATCTTTTTTCATAACTACAATTTCAGATTTTATTTCCAGTTGCCCTCTTTGCAGGTCATCAAGTTTCACAAGTTTCTCATCCAATTTTGCCAATTTCTCCAAAATTTTTTCCATGTCACCTGCAGCTGGTCTTTGTCCTTTTGCCATCTTGCAATAATAAAGAATGAGAGGTCCTCAGGTAGGCACAAGCATCCAGAGAGGAGAAGATTCTCTTAAAAATCAGCACTATTTCCTCACGATCCACCAGAGGGCGCTCACAGGAGCAACGAGTCCGGCTTGTAGAGTAGGTCAAACAGGAAACCAGAGGTGGGTGATGTCATCAATTGTGCACAAAGAAGCAGGAAATCAGGCCCCGGCCATGACTCTCCAGCAAAGAGAGGGGCCTCCAGCCTCCCTTCCCGAATTCCGCCTCCACCATTCTCCACGAAAAATCAGCGAGGTAAGAGGTCTCCTTCTTTTTTCCTCCTCTTCCCTCTCAGCCACGGCGCCCTTCCCAGCTACAAGGGGGGGGAACTTCACCCCCCCTCTCACTCGCAGGACGCCTCGTCGCTTCGCCAATCAAGGTCTCTCCTTTTCTACTTATTCTCTGGCCTGCATCCCTTCCTCTTCCGATCGCCTCTTTACCTGCTGCCTTAATTTTGATATACACCGGGTCCTACAGGCACATAGGCATGGAACGGCCTTGGGAATGGCTGCTGCATGCCGCCCACACTCGCCGGAGCCTTGGGCGCGCCAGCATTGGCCACCCAGCCCCTGGAATTGAGGCAGGGGACCCCTGGCGAGCCGCCCTTAACGGCGGATACCCCAAAATCAGGGCACCCGGCCCCGAGGGGCCTCCAGGTGGGGGGGTTCAGACGCTGGGGCAAGAGCTTACCCAGGCAGTGTCTGTTGCCATCCGGAACCGGAAGTGATCTCCTAATAATAATAATTTTTAAAAGTCACAATCAAAGGAGATTTGGGCAGCTAACACTGGAAAAGCTAGCTTTGGAAAGCGCCAGCTGGGTACAAAAAGAGGAAGGGGTCTTTTTTTTCCCAGAAAGAGCCACAGGGAAAGAAGGGGAAAGAGCTTCTTCCTTTTCTTCCCGGCCATAGCCGCCCAACCTCTGAAGATCCAGTATTTCCACCTCATCCAAAAGGCTGGCTGGGGGCAGAAGGATGGAAGGGGTGGCGAGGGCTTTGTGGGGTACCCCTGATGGGGGATGGCTTGAAGTAGAAAAAGGGCTCAACTTTACATACAAGAGCTGGCGCTGGGCTCGACCTGCTGGCTGAAGGGGAGCTGCTGCGGGGGACTGATGAGGGGGCGTTTTGGGCTTGGAGTGCTTGGGGCTCGGAGCTCTTAGGGCTCAGAGCGGTAAACCATGTCCAGGAAGCACTACAGCAGAGAGAAGCAGCCAGAGTCAACCCTGGCTTTGCTGTCCATTGCAGACGCTAGATCAGCCCCCTGCAAACTCTCGTCTCTCGAGGAGCCCGGCCAAAGTTTCCCGTGCCGCTTCACCGAGCGCTCCTTGAGACACGAGAGTTTGCAGGGGGCCGATCTAGCATCTGCAATGGACAGCAAAGGTGGGGTTGACTCCGGCTGCTTCTCTCTGCTAACAGGTGGCCAAGCTAACTGCCTGAAGGACCCCATCCTGTCTCTGGGAGTCAAAGTGCTGAAGCGCGAGCGGCACAGGGAACCTTGGCTGGGGTCCTCGAGATAAATGCAATGATTTCTCTGCGGACCACCAAATTTTTCTCTGGTTGGTGACCACTGTTGTAAGATATTCCTTCCAGAGCAGAAGACCTGAGGTTCCTCGGCAGCCAAGAGAGAAGCAAATTGCAAGGGAGAAAAATTGCATGATGAAGAAGGAAGAGAAGGTCTTCAGAGAAGGTTCAGCTCCTGTTTCTCCATAAGTACTCACCTTCCTGTTCTGGAGGCAGCTTTCCTGCAGATGGCTCCATGGGGTGGGAAGCTGGTTCCTTGGCTTTGACCAACGTGGACTCATCAACAAAGGACCTTGGAGATTCCATGTGGGGCTTCTCCCCAAGTACAGAGCCCATCAACTCTGCTGAAGACAAAAACCAGGGTGACCACCACGAACTGGAGAACTTTCTCCATTGACCAGAAACATCATGGTCTCGTGGCCAAATTCGGGTCGGTCTTGCCCAAAGGGATGTTCTCCAAAGGTGCTAGAAGAACCATCTCCAGAACTTCTGAGCTTCAAAGAAACCTTTCCAAGGATTTCTAAAGGTATGTTCTCCAAAGGTGCTGGAAGAGTCATCTCCAGAACTTCTGGGCTTCAAAGAATCCTTTCCAAGGATTTCTATGGAGAACCTCAAAACCACTTTAGCACTAGTCCAGTCCCAACACAACTGGAGAACATCAAGGAACACCAGGAATTCAATGGTCCTTGACATTTATAGTAGATCTGTCTGCCACCCACACCGTTACATCCAACTTAAGATCTTGTGCTGAACAGCAGGGCGTTGGGACACAACTCAGGAAGCCAAGAGTATACTCTTATGTTCTAAGTGCTCTACCGATCAGTCTCCCAAATATGTCATGGAAGCCCTTCTCGTTGACGTTCTCCAGCCCCCAACTCAAAATCTATCTAGAGCACCCCCGAGAGAAGAGGTTCAGACTTAGAGAAGAGAGGAAGAAAAGAGGTTGACTTGGAATGAGAGAAGATGACAGCCCATCACAAAGCGTTGATTTGTTTTTTTCTTTTTCTTTTTTTTAAAAATATTTTTTATTATTCAAATATACACAGAAATATAAAGACAGTACAAAAACACAGACATTCCCTCCACCAAAAACACCCACACTACATTCCACATATATGCTTTTGTCATCAACAGAGTATATAGTACTACGTTTTACATTCTACTAAATAGTCATTCATGAATTCCTAATTCCGATTCTAACTACTAGGATTATGTTGTTTCTCATCTACGTTCTACCCCTCTTTCACCTCAGTTTCTATTGTGTATGTTATTGTTAGTTTGCTTTCGAGCCATTGATACCATTGGTGCCATACAAGGTAATATTCGCTTTCTTCTTTATCCTGGAGTTCCAGCGTCAATCTGTCCATTTCAGCACACTCATTTATCTTTGTGCTCGGGTTAGTCTGAGTTGCAGGGGGATTTGAGCTGGTGAGCTGTGTTGCTGTTGTTTGGCTTCGCGTTCGTGGTTGTGCCACATCTTCATGGTGGGTGTCAGTTTGCTTCATGTATGGATTGGAGGGGTTTAAAGTTGCTAATGATGCAGCTGTGGTCTGGCTTTTGGTTTGTGGTCGTGGCTCATCATCAGTGTGGGTTTGGGTTTGCTTTTTGCGTGGATGTGTGGTGGTGACATCCTGTGTGGTTTTCGTGAGTGTGGGTCTGGTGTCATTCTTAGTGTTAGAGACTCGTTTGTCAATAAGGGCGGGTTTCCAAATGGCTGGTAGGCGGGAGGTATCATCTCGTTTATTCATGCTGTGTGGGCGTTTTTCTATCTCAATGGCTTCTCTGATTATTCTGCTGTTAAAGTGTTCAGTTTTGGCGATAGTTCTGGTCTTTTTAAAGTCAATTTCATGTCCTGTGGCTTTAAGGTGTTGGACCAGGGAAGAAGTTGGTTCCTCTTTTCTGACTGAGTTCTTGTGTTCTTCAATGTGTGCACTTATTCTTCTGTTAGTTTGTCCGATGTATGTGGTGGGGCAGGTAGTGCATGGGATTTCATATACTCCTTGATTTTCTAACTCAATTTTGTCTTTGGGGTTTCTTAGGATGGTGGATATTTTTCGGTTTGTGCAGAATGCTTTCTTGATGTTGTTGTCGAGCCCAACCTCACGCTCGACAACGCTGACGTGTGCTGACACGGAGGAAGGACCGACACGGAGCGAACCAACACACATGAAGGGTGGAGGTGGCACTGGGTGTTAGGCGGCCGTGTGCAGGGTGTGGGGAGGCGCATGCGCCGGAGGTAGGGGTCTTACATGAAGGGCCCTGGTGCCGTCGCTGCTGGCTATACGGAGAAACGAACGCCACTGCTGGAGGAAGAGAAGGGGGACCGGCGTTCCACATCCCAAAGACGAACTAATAAGCTCTCTGGATGGGCATGCTCATAGGGCGTGGCTACCCAGGGAGGGACATTTAAGCGTCGGAAGCCAGGAGGGTGTAGCGCCGAATTCAAATCATCTTGAGTGCAGCGTGTACCTGGAGCCAGCGCACATTAAACTGGCATTCCCAAAAGAGCTGACTGTGATTATTTCCAGGTCTTGCTGCGCTGTGCTGCATTTTGCCTGGGAACCCTGACAGTTGTGTTTGTGGAGGATCTTGCTGATTCTGTCTGTGGTGCCTTTTATGTATGGGAGGAGGGCTTTGCCGTTTTCTTGTTCTCTGTCTTGGATTTTAGTGGGGGTTTCCTTTCGGATGAGGTTGGTAATCTTATTTCTTTGGAATCCGTTGGATGTTAGTACGTTAGTGAGAATTTGTAGTTCGGTTTTTAGGTATTGTTTGTCAGGTAAGCGTTTTGTTCTGGAGATGAGTGTCTTGGCTACGGAGTTGATCTGTGTTGGGTGGTGGTGTGAGAGTGCGTGCAGATAGCGGTTTGTGTGTGTTTTCTTCTGGTAGATGGTGTGCCCTAGGGAGCCATTGGATTTCTTGTAGACTAAGACATCCAGGAAGGGAAGTTGGTTGTTAGCTTCTGTTTCCATGGTGAACTGTATTTTGGGGTGTAGGCTGTTGAGGTGTGTGAGGAAGTTGTCCAGTTTTTCTTTCCCGTGTGGCCAGATTATGAAGGTGTCATCTACGTATCTGAGCCAGAGTTTGGGCTTGTGATCAGATTTTTCTAGAGCTTGGGTTTCAAAGTGTTCCATGTAGAGGTTTGCAATGACAGGTGAGAGGGGTGATCCCATGGGTGCTCCTTCTATTTGTTTGTATTTTTGTCCGTTATAGATGAAGTATGTGTTGGATAGGCAGTGGTTGGTCAGATCTAGGATGTGCTTTGGGGGGGGGGGTTATATGAAATCCCATGCACCACCTGCCCCACCACATACATCGGACAAACCAACAGAAGAATAAGTGCATGCATTGAAGAACACAAGAACTCAGTCAGAAAAGAGGAACCAACTTCTTCCCTGGTCCAACACCTTAAAGCCACAGGACATGAAATTGACTTTAAAAAGACCAGAACTATTGCCAAAACTGAACACTTTAACAGCAGAATAATCAGCGAAGCCATCGAGATAGAAAAACGCCCACACAGCATGAATAAATGAGATGATACCTCCCGCCTACCAGCCATTTGGAAACCCGCCCTTATTGACAAACGAGTCTCTAACACTAAGAATGACACCAGACCCACACTCACGAAAACCACACAGGATGTCACCACCACACATCCACGCAAAAAGCAAACCCAAACCCACACCGATGATGAGCCACGACCACAAACCAGAAGCCAGACCACAGCTGCATCATTAGCAACTTTAAACCCCTCCAATCCATACATGAAGCAAACTGACACCCACCATGAAGATGTGGCACAACCACGAACGCGAAGCCAAACAACAGCAACACAGCTCATCAGCTTAAATCCCCCTGCAACTCAGACTAACCCGAGCACAACCAAGCCCCCACCCAAACAGAACACACCCCCATCCAATCAGAGCACAGCCAAGCCCTCATCCAATCAGAGCACAGCCAAGCCCCCAACCAATCAGAACACACCTCCACCCAATCAGAACACAGCCAAGCTCCCACCCAATCAGTTCACACCTCCACTGGCAGTTAAAAGGAAGAAACAGCTGCGATCACACATTGCTCCTAGAAGCACGAAGCCGAAAACACCAGCCTGAAGATGACGAATGAGACTTCGTCAAAACGTTGCCAAGACACTTCCATTTTTACGCAGGAGAAAACCTGAATAACCAAAGACATATATATATATATATATTATATATTTGCTTTTTGACAAGAGTAAATTATTTCAATCATCTGTTCAATTTTTTCTCCAAATTTCATTTCTTTAATTTGTTTTATCATATACTTCCAATTTAAATTGTCGAAAGCTTTCTGCGCATCCAGAAAGACAATAGCCATTTGTCTCTCTGGATGGGCCTTGTAATACTCTAGTATGTTCATAACTGTTCTTGTACTGTCTCGGATTTGTCTCAGTGGGAGAAAGCCATTTTGATCAGAGTGGATAATTTCATTTAATATTTTTTTCATCCTTCCTGCTATGACGGTCATAAATATCTTGTAATCTACATTCAAAAGAGAAATTGGTCTATAATTTTGAATTAGAATTGTACAATGAGGTGTTAAACAGGTGTTTTTAGTGGCAATATACGCACCAAATAATAACCAAGAGGACTTTTATGGTAAATTGCACAAGAAAATAATAGAATTAGAGTATGAAAATGTATGTATGGTAGGAGATTTCAATGCAATTGTAGATGCGGAATTGGATTATAAGACTAGAAAAACAAACAAAAAAGCTAGGAAAATACTTCCAAAAACTTTTTTCAAAATGGTGGAAGAATTAGGCATTCAAGATGCTTGGCGAGGAGCACACTGTGAGAAAAACCAATATACATTTTATTCAAATAGACATATGTCTTGGTCCAGAATAGATATGATGTGGACGTTAGCAGAGTTAATGTCTAAATATACAAGAAATAAATATCGAAACAAGTATTTGGACAGACCATAACCCAATAAAAGCTATATGGAAGGGACAAAAAAAGAAGTCAAGATGGACAATGAATCAATCAATATTAAAAGAAAAAGAATTCATTCAATTTATGGAAAGGGAATTGGACTTTTTCTTTAAGGAGAACAGAAAAGAAGATACTTCACTACACAATGTATGGGATACAGCAAAGACATACATCAGAGGATTAACCATAACATACGTGGAAAAGAGAAATAAAAAGAAGAGACAAGATCAAAAGAAATTAGAAGAGGAATATAGGAGGTTAGAGATGGAACTACAAAAAGATCCGTAAAAACAATATAAAAAATCAAATGGACTTAAAAAAAACACAAGTTGAATCTAATAAAGAAGAGCTAGCACAAAAACATCAAAAGATCTAAACAAAACTTCTTTGAAAATGCAAACAAGCCAGGAAGATGGTTGGCATATAGATTGAAAAAGGAGAAAGAAAAGAAACTGATTTATCAATTAATAGATGATGAAGGGACCTCTTGCTATTGAAACAATGATAAAAAGGAAATATTTCATGATTATTATGAAAAACTATATGGACAAGAGACAATTCCAGAAGATAAAATAAAACAATACTTAGAAAAAGCAAAATTACCCACAATACCAGAAACAGTTAAAGCAACATTAGAAGAAAGAATAACAATGATAGAATTAACAGAAGCAATTAAAAGACAAAAGAATGGCAAAACAACAGGCTCGGACGGGCTACTAGCAGAGTTATATAAAACATTACAGGTAAAGGTAAAGTTTCCCCTCACACGTATGTGCTAGTCGTTCCCGATTCTAGGGGGCGGTGCTCATCTCCGTTTCAAAGCCAAAGAGCCAGCGCTGTCCAAAGACATCTCTGTGGTCATGTGGCCAGCATGACTAAATGCCAAAGGCGCACGGAACACTGTTACCTTCCCACCAAAGTGGTCCTTATTTTTCTACTTGCAATTTTTACGTGCTTTCGAACTGCTAAGCTGGCAGAAGCTGGGACGAGTAACGGGAGCTCACCCCGTTATGCGGCGCTAGGGAGTCGAATCGCTGAACTGCCGACCTTCTGATCGACAAGTTCAGGGTCTTACCCACTGAGCCACCACATCTCAATACATATAAAACATTACAAAACTCTATAGGCAATTCAATATTGGAAGTATTCAATGAATTAATGTTATTTTTTTTTTAGTTTTAATTTTTTTTATTTTTAAAATAACATTACAAACAGCATATACAATACTTCACCCTGTGCTATACATAAGAAAGGAAGATTCGGTTCTTCGGATATATCCTCATGATCGCCAAAATCCACGTTCTTGGGGTACAGGTACCGAAGCGTCCAATTTTCCAAAGGCATATTCCACGAATGGTTTCCAAATTTTCCAAAAAATATCTTCTTTATAGTTACCATTTCTAATTTTAATATCGCATGTCATTTTATCATTTAAAGCTAATTTCCACATTTCACAATACCACTCTTCTATTCTAAAATTCACATCTAATTTCCAATATCTAGCTATTATAATTCTACCCATTATAATCATAAGTCTAATCAATTCTTTCTCATATTTTGTTGGTTCTATTTCCTTAATTATCAACAGTAATATAGTTTCTGGTCCCAATATTATTGCTTTCCCCATCATTTCAAATATGATTTTCTCCAATTGATACCAAAACTTTTTAACTTTATCACATTTGTACCACATATGTTCGTAAGTCCCTAATTCCATATCACATCTCCAACATTTTTTACTAATTTTATCATCCATCAGTGACAATCTTAATGGAGTCAAATACCATTTCCAAACAACCTTATAATTATGCTCTTTAATCCTTACAGATAAAGTCTTCATAATTCTACTCTTCCAATTCACATTCCAATCTAAATCTGATATTTTAATATTAAGTTCTTTTTCCCAATTCATCTTCATCACCCTTTGTGGTTTTCCATCAAAATTTATAATCTTATAAATCTTACTAATGAGTCCCTTTAGCCCAATTTCATCTTTCATAATTTGAAATACTAAATGTTCAAATTCAGTTTTACTTCTACTTATCGAACAATTATCTCTTACTTTCTTAGTCCATTTTTCTATCTGTGTTTTTTCAAACCAACCTAAACCCAATTTTTCAATAATTTCTTTTTTCCTCCTTTCATTTTCTAAAATTTTTAACCAATTTATTATAATTTCTATATTTTCATTTTCAATTACCTTATCACGACTTATGTTAGTTTTAATCGGCCAATTTTCAATTGTCTTCCCCAAGAAAATTATATCTGGAATTAAAATTTTAACAAATTTATTCCAAATTTTACTCAGTCCTTTTAACCAATAGCTATTAATTACACATTTTGGTTTTGCTTTATCTAAAAACCATGTTGAGCCAAATCTCTTGATATCTTTTAATTCTAAGTCTCTCCAATGACTATCTTCACCTTTAAATATTTTTACCACAATCCGAATAGCATAGGCCCAATAATAATTGAGTAATTTGGGGATTCCTAATCCACCTTCCTTTTGATTTTGATACCACATTTTCTTCACTAATCTAGATCTTTTCCCACCATTACAGAATTTATCCAATTTCTTCTGATATCCTTTAATATCTTTCTCTGTCAAATTTAACGGTAGCATCTCAAATAAAAAATTAAACTTTGGCAACAACATCATCTTACACATTGCAATTCTACCAAACCAAGACAACTTTATCATTTTATATTTATCTATCTTTTTCTCAATTTCATTCATCACCACATCACAATTTAGTTTTTTCATTTCTTTAACTTTGAGTGAAAGTGTTATGCCCAAATATTTCAGTGTATTTTTTAATCCTTATCCCAAATTGTTCTTGCATATTCTTCCACTCATTATCATTATTATCCATTAATAGTTCAGATTTTGACCAATTTACTTTCAAACCTGTCATTTCCTCAAATTCTTTCAAATGCTTATGTATCTTTTTCAAATCTTTCTCTATGTCCTTCAAAATAATCAAAGTATCATCCGCATACAAATTTATCTTATATCCCTTATACCCTTCCAATTCCTCGTCTTTTTCTATCATTTTGGTCAAAATTTCCATAGCTAATAAAAATAATGTTGGAGACAAGGGACATCCTTGTCTCGTACCCGCTTCCAATCTTATCTCTTCTGTCAACCTTCCATTCACCTTCACTCTTACACTACTTTTTTGATACAATTTTGACATAACATGTATAAACTTATTACCAAAACCTAATACCTCAACGATTGTTTTAATAGTTTCCCATTGTACAGAGTCAAAAGCTTTAAAAATATCTAATGATACTATACCTATTTTGTCACCATTATATTCAGCAACATCTGTAATATTTAATACTCTTCTAACAATATCACTCATGTATCTACCCTTCACAAAACCTACTTGATTATAACTTATATATCTATCTATAAATCTACTTAGTCTATTACTTATAATGGCGGTAAATATCTTTGCATCTTGATTAATTAAGGAAATGGGCCAATAGGACTCAGTCCTTTCTAAGTCTTTATCTGGTTTAGGGATTATGGATATCACCGTTCTATTCCATGACAATGGAACTTCTCCACCATGTAAAATTCCATTAAATAATTTTTGCAATTTTGGTATTATTATTTCCTTAAATTCTTTATAAAACTCAGCAGATAATCCATCTTCACCTGGGGCTTTCCCTAATTTTATTTTTTGTATTACTCCATTAATCTCATCTTGTGTTATATCTTCTTCCATCAAGTCTTTATATGTTTGGTCAATTTTCACAACATGTTTTTCTAAGTAACTTCTCAGTTTTTCCCGATCAATTAATTTTTTTGAATATAAATTTTGAAAAAAGTTCCTAACCACTTCGCATTTTTCTAACTTTTTATAACATCTTATACCTTTATCATCTATCAAAGCTCCAATTTCTCTCTTCTCTCTTTTATTCTTCGCCATCCTTGCCAGTAACTTAGAGTTTTTATTACTAAATTCAAAGAAATTCCTGTTTAGATATCTCATATTCTTTTTTACCAATTCTATATCCTCTTCTATCAATTTATTTTTTAGCAAATTTAGTTCCTTCAAAAAAAATTTTCTTTAGTAAGCAAAAATTGATTCTCCAATTCTTTAATCTGGCTTTTATCTTTTTTGATTTTATTTTTATAATTTCTATATTTTCTGCTT
>WNWU01012815.1:41843-61952 GCA_012654045.1 Ptyas mucosa | reverse complement strand
CCCCCCCCCATAAGTGATGGCGAGCCTGTTCACGGCTCGACAGTCGGCTCCTCTTTCACCAGGACCCACTCTGGAAGAGGCAAAACAAACAAATTAAGTTACAAGTAAGGTTGATATTACGGGCCCGGCCTCCCTGGGTAGTGACGGTGGTAACGTCGAACCAGGCGCTCGGCCTGTACATCGGACGCAACCACCCAAGAAGCTTGAGCTAGCGGGTAGCCCTTCCATCGTACTAAATATTGGAGCTTTCCTCTACGGATTCGAGAATCCAATATTTTATCAATCTCGTAGTAGTCAGCATGGCTAGGTCCTGGAGGGATAGGGCTGGACCCTACTTTGTCTACGGACACGGGTTTTAAAAGACTGCAATGGAATACGGGATGTATCCGACCAAGTAGCCTGGGTAGGTGTAGCCTGACTGTCACTGGATTGAGGACCTGTGTAATCGGAAACGGGCCTATGTATTTCGGACCAAGCTTTCTACTAGGTAGGTGTAGACGTAGATATTTGGTGGATAGGAAAACCCGGTCCCCGATTGCAAACGGTTTGGGGTTCGTTCGTTTCTTATCTATATATGTTTTGTATTCCTTAGCCGCTCGTCTAAGTGTCTCTTTTACGGTTTGCCATGTTTGTTGGATTCTTCTAGCCCACTCCTGGGGTGTGGTGGGGTTTGACGATGGTGGCTCGACTTCTGGTATGGCATAAAACTGTTGGCCATACACTATCTGGAAAGGTGACAGTCCAGTGCTTCGATGACAGATGTTGTTATACGCTACTTCGGCGAATGGGATAAGAGCCGCCCAGTCTGTCTGTTGATAACTCACGTAACAACGTAAAAATCTCTCTACGGCGGCATTAGCTCTTTCGGCTGCCCCGTTCGTGCTGGGATGAAATGCCGAACTCAAACCTTGCGTAGATCCTATACGCTGAAGAAACCCTCTCCAGAATTTCGCCGTGAATTGAACTCCCCGATCTGATATGATGCGCTTTGGAACTCCGTGTAACCGATAGATGTGTTTCACGAACATGTCAACTAACCGGCGAGCGGATGGAAGACCCCGGCAAGGAACAAAATGTGCTTGCTTGGAGAACAAGTCCACGACTGTCCATATTACGGTATATCCATTACTGGAAGGGAGGTCCACAATAAAGTCCATTGCCAGTTCCTCCCAGGGTCGGCTTGGATCGGCTACAGGTTGTAAGAGTCCTATAGGTTTCCCAGACCATGGTTTGGCGGATGCACAGACCGAACATTTCCTTACGTACTGCTCGATCTCTTTCCGCATTTTAGGCCACCAAAATTGGCGTCTCACTAAATGAAGGGTTTTTAGAAACCCGAAATGGCCTGCTACTTTCTCATCGTGGCATCGTCGCAACACTGTTGACCTCAGCGTTGGTGGAATGTACATCCTATCACCAAACCAGGCTAAACCATCTCGTAAAGTCAGTGCCGCCCGGTTGTGTGCCAGCCACGTATCTTGTTGAAGCGCCGTTTGTAGTTCGTGTAGGAATGGCGATTCCGTCTGCAATGCAGCCACCGCCTCTGTAACAAGCGATGTAGTGGCTGGGATTAAAGGCTCCACCACCTCCTCCCATTGACTATGGTACTGCGGCATCCGTGAAAGGGCATCAGCCAAGAAGTTTCTGCCTGCTGGGATGTGTCGTAGTTGAAATCGAAACCTCCGGAAATACTGCGCCCATCTCAGTTGTTTAGGGGACAGACGCCGTGGTGTCTGCAGAACCTCAAGGTTTTTATGGTCTGTCCAAACTTCAAATGGCTTTGCTGCTCCTTCCAAGAGATGACGCCATGTTGTGAGAGCCCACCGTACCGCGTAGGCTTCTTTCTCCCATATTGCCCAGCTTCGTTCTGTCGCACTGAATTTCTTAGATGTGTAGGCACACGGGCGCATCTGACCTTGTTGGTCCTTCTGCAGCAATATTGCTCCTACCGCTACATCGCTAGCGTCCACCTGTACTACAAATGCCTGTGTTAAGTCAGGATGTTGTAGGATTGGTTCCTGAACAAAAAGATGCTTAAGCTGTTCAAAAGCTGTTTGGCATGAGGCAGTCCAAGGCAATTTTTGTGTGGGCTTGGCCCTCCCTCCGACGGACTTGGTGCGCAACAAGTCTGTCAACGGTAATGCAATGGAAGCAAAGGCTGGAACAAATTGACGATAAAAATTAGCGAAGCCTAAAAAACTTTGAAGTTGTTTCCTGGTTTTGGGGGGTTGCCATTCGACGATCGTCTTCACTTTATTTGGGTCCATCTCTACCCCCTCCGCCGATATCCGGTACCCCAAATAGTCTATTTTTGTTTTATGGAACTCACACTTAGACAACTTCACGAACAGCTTTGCCGCTAGCAATTTCTCTAGCACCTGCCGCACCAACGCCGTGTGTTCTGTTATATCCCGTGTATAAATTAGGATATCATCAAGATAGACAAGAACGCCTCGGTATAAATGTTCGTGTAAAACCTCGTTGATGAGTTGCATAAACACCGCAGGGGCGCCTTGCAGACCGAACGGCATAACTCTGTATTGGTAACTGCCCAGGGGACAGTTGAACGTGGTCTTCCACTCGTCCCCTGGTTTTATTCGCACACGGTAATAAGCTTCACGCAAATCAAGTTTAGTGAATATCCGCCCAGTAGACAGTGCAGCCAGTAGATCTTTCATTAGCGGAATCGGGTATATTGGCTCCACACTAACGGCATTCAAGCCACGAAAATCCACACAAAGGCGTAGCCCTCCGTCTTTTTTCTCACGGAAAAACACAGGTGCTGCCATCTTCGCCCTACTGGCTGTGATGAACCCTCGTTTTAAATTTTTATCTATATACTGTCGCAACTCCGCTAATTCTGGTTGGGTCATGGAATACATACGAGGTTTAGGGAACGTGGCCCCAGGCAATAACTCGATGGCACAATCGGTGGGTCTATGGGGCGGCAATGCTTCGCATTCCTCCTCGTCAAACACTGCTGCCAGATCGTGATAGACCGCCGGATACAATTGTTGTGTTGACCCTTCCATCGACCTATAACTCTCCTCCCTGGCCTCTGCTGGTTGGGAAGAACCTCCTATACGGCCTGAGTTCTGTGCCTCTGACCTCAGCGGGATTCGTAGTTTCCGAAACCCATCCTCCCACCAAATGTGTGGCTGACACCTGTCTAACCAGGTAAGACCTAGTATAACGGGCTCTATCATATGGTCCACAACAATAAATTGGATGGTTTCTTGATGGTCCCCAATCTCTAGGAACATTGTTTCTGTAACCTGTGTGGCCGGAGCCCCCCCCAGCAAGGACCCATCCATTTGCTCGAATTTCACCGGGTTCTGTAACGGTCTTACTTGTACCCCCAAAGCGGTAGCCACCGTTTTGCGAATAAGACAGCGGGTACAGCCCGTATCCACCAAAGCCCCATATTGTAGGCCAGTCGGACACTTACGATTACGAAGAACCACAGGTATCACAAAAGGACATACAGACTCGCTCACCATAGGATCTTCCGGGTCCTCATCATCACTATCTCCCGACACCACAGGAAACTTACTCGCAGACGATGCCGAGTTGTACTTTTGCGCCTTCCGGACTTCCTGTTGGTCCGTGGACCCTTGGACAGCTTGGGTTCGGTCTGAGGCCACGACATGTCCTGCTCCTTTCGGAACAATCCCCATTCTTGCCGCCTGTGGTTTGGATTGGGTACGAGGAACTGGAAGGAGGCAATCCGCTGCTCGATGACCCACTCGGTTGCAACGGAAACACCGGAATGACGGCTGTGGCATTCTAGCAACCGGAAGGACGTCGGATGGACGATCCGAACGCCGGACCACTGGGACGTTGTCTGGCACCACCTCAGACGGCACCTTCCTTTGCCTAACAAAAGAGTCCATGCGAGGACGAAATTCTTGAAGGGAGATGTCCAGCTCTATGGCGGCCTTAAACCAGACGGACAAGCGAGGCGGCAACCCGCGATAGGCACAAGCCTGCCTCAACTCGCGGTCCAGCCCCATTCGAAATTGTTGTACCAGCATACGTTCCGGCCAGTCCACCAGACGACTGGCTAATTTGCGGAAACTGTGCACATAATCCTTCGCAGGCGAGCCTTTTTGCCTAAGCGCCATCAGTTCTCCCTCCGCCACTTGAACACTCGATTCATCTTCAAACACCACACGCAGAGCTTCCAAAAATCTTCCCACGTCCACAAGCTCACGGGCATGATGCCTATGTAACCCAGCCACCCAGTCTGCGGCCTCTCCCGTTAACACCGCCGTTATATCCACAATCATGGCCCATTGTGAAGCATACAGGTGGCCAAAACGATCGAGGTGGTTGAGAACCTGACTCAAGAACAGAGCCACTCGATCTGAGCTGCCGTCAAACGAAGCCCGTAATGGAGGTGGACCCCATTGATAGGGAGGTTGACCCCATTGAGGCGGAGGCAACCAGGGACCTTGCCCCGGGGCCCATGCTGGTCCATGATCAGGCACTCGACGCCGATCCCCTATGTCTCTTCTTGCCGGTGGGCAGACCCTATCCCCCTGCCCACGGTGGGTTCTCTGCTCCGCCCCCACCTCTCTCGTAGGTGGTGGTAATCCAGGAGCCCGGTCCCTTACCGGCCCCCGAGCTGGTCTCAAGTCCCAGGTTTCCGTTTCCACCCGGCCTGGCTCTTTGCGGTCTCTCCCCAGCTTAGGGCTCGCCATCCGAAATTTCACCTCCGGGCTAGCCCCTGCTGTGCCCCCGTGCTGCCAAGACGTACCCTGCATTGACTCCACCCCTGTGGCCCAGGGTTGCCAGGAGGGAGCATCCCTGAAACTCCCTTCTCCAAATCGATCCCGCAGGGCGTCCAAAGCACTTGATCCAGATGACAACAATCCCCAATCTGTATCATCCTCCTCCATCCAGCGGTGCTCTCTCCATCCCCTGAACGCCGGCCCAACAAGTGAAGACTGCGAAGACTGTGCCTCTGCGTGCGTGGAACCTGGCCACCACTCCCCCTCACCGGTCTGCTCTGAATAGCCAAGTCCTTTCCCAACAGCCTCAATGGCCACCCCCTTTTCGCAGACGTCCTCTATGCGCTGCCGCTGCTTGGCACGCACCACGGGTTGGTCTGTAGGGGCACTCAAGGGGACCTCTGTCTCTCCAAGCACTTTTTCAGCCACGGCCTCACCCAACGCTGGCTCCAGCAAGCCTGGCTCCGTCCCCTCCGCCATCCGGACTGCCACACCACAGAACAAGAAACTAAGAGATAATGTATGAATGGGAGCGCTGACTTTCTCTCGGCCTGTCGTCCCGCCCAAGCTTGAGGTGAAAAAACGACTCCACACTTGAAGGAGTAGCCAGAACTCTTTACTGGAACACAGCCAAAAGCAGCAAGGCAAAGTAACGAACAAGCCGGAAAAATTAATAAAGTCAGCGCTACCGGAGGCAGCCAGGTGGCGCTATATATCTGAACTTGGCATAAAGCAAACCTAACATCCGGCAAATAAAAGAACCTCGGGACATTCCCCTCCCTCCACAGCTGTTTGGCAGTACCGCGCCTCTGTTCACGTCACAGAAGCGCATTTAGGAAAACGTTAACAGCCACGCCTCCCTGCCGTTGTCTCCGCTGCTCCTGGTTTTGTTTGTAGCTGCCTCCTGCTGTGAAGTGTCATTGTGAGTGTCGCTGTAACTCTGTAAGTCCGACAGCTCTGGCTGCGTTCTGCCTTTTCCAATCTCCGTCCCCCCCCCATAAGTGATGGCGAGCCTGTTCACGGCTCGACATAATCTTCCTCTTTAGTTTTTAGTCTTTAATCTTTCTCCATAAATCCAATCGCTGCTTTTTAACATTTGGAGATCATTTTTTAGAACTTTTAACTTAGGTAACTTTCTAAGGTAACAGTTGGAAATTTTCTCACTCAGTTTCACTGCTCTCTCCACACACCACTCCAGCACAAGATCTTAGTATCCTGGTTGTCCCAGCTTGTGACTGACCAAAAATAGCCATTTTTTGGTGAGTGAGAAAGGTCGTGAAACAGGGCCAAACTCAAGTTAGCCAATGTTTCCCTTAGCCAAATAAATTTTCGGCTCCACTGCAGTTGTAACTGGAGGACAATCTGTGCTGTGCAGATTTGCTAAGGAGCTAGTCCTCAAGATCTGAAAAAATCTTGATTTGTTTTTCTTCTTTTTTTTTTTTTGGCAAGATGGTTAAATTCGGAATTTTTGGGGTGGAGATGCAGAAATGGAGCCTGACGTCGCTATATGTGACATCTGGCTCACCTTACCAGGAAGAATGATTGACAGCTGACTTACCTGGGCATTCAAAGAAAGGGGCGGAGCCTTGTCCCTCGGCCTGGTGATAAGTGCCCAACCAGAAGTCTTCAGGAGGAGCCACGGGTTCGGATGATGCTGAAAGAAACACGGAGCATGCACAAAGAGCTTCATCAGGTGAGTCACGCAATACAGGAGACTCCTCAACTTACCACAGCTCGCTTAGTGACCCTTCCAAGTTACGACGGGGCCAACCCCCCTGCCCAAAGGCAAGGAGACCTTCCTTTGAAGGCAAACTTGATGGGAGAGAAGATGATGACAGAGCGAGGAGAGGACTTCACCCCAGATTCAAATTTGCGGGACTCCATTATGGCTAGTCCTCGACTTACGACCGCAAGGCAGACCTGCATTCCCATCACTAAGCCAGACTTACAACCACCACGAAAATCAGAATTTGCACTGCAAAGCGAGGTGGTGCTTCATTCCATACGGCTCCATTAGACAAGCCATTTTGCCTGCTGTTGTTAAGTGAATCACCGCCATGAAGCGAATCGCATGGTCATTAAGTGAATCTGGCTGCCTGGGTTGAGTTTCCTTGTCGGAAGCTGGTTAGGAAGGTCACTAATGATGATCACGTGAACTATGATTAATGCATGCTGGTTAATAAGCCTCCGAATATCGATCACGGGACCCCGGGGACGTTAAGAGTGAGGACTCATTCTACATCGGGTTTTTGAGGGAGGTCGTAACTTGGAATGAAGTGTTTAGTCAAAGACTGCCTGAACTTTCTGGGCCGGTAGCCTGAAAACCCTCTTTGGCTGGGGCATAAGTCCCCGGTCGTAAGTCCCTTTGTCCGTGCTGTCGTAAATGTTGTTGGGTCAAAAGAGTGGAAAAAATACAGGTAGTTCACTTAGTATCTGTTCCAACTTATGATGGCACAGAAAAAAGGGACTTACAACCGTTTTTCACACTTTAGGACTGTCATAGCATCCTCGCGGTCATGTGATCGAAATTCAGACCCTTGGCAACCGACTCGTAGTTACGACGATCTCAGCGTCCCTGGATCACACAACCTGATCCCCTGTTGCGACCGTCTGATGAGCAAAGTCCATGGGGAAGTCTGGTTCACTTAACAACCTAACAACCGCAGAGATTCACTTAATAATGGAGACAACAAAGGTCGTTAAATGAGACAAAACTCACTTAACAAGTCTTGCTCAGTAATAGAAATTCACCAGTGAAGTCAAAAAGGGGGAAGCTGGATTAGTTTAATAACGGTGGCAAGCAAGGTCGCAAAACGGGGCAAAACATTAACACTGAACCAATGTTTCACTTAGCGATGGAAATTTTGGTCTTAAGTCGAGGACCACTTGTGTTTACTTCCCAACAAAAACAGATCCAGAAGATTTTTAGATTCTGAGATTCTTAGGTCGCGGCAGGGAGTCCTCAACTTATGACCAAAATGGAGGCCTACATTTATGTTGCTCAGCAACAGAGTTGTTAAGTGAGTTTGGCCTCAGTTTACCATCTTTCTTGCAATCATCGTTAAGTGAATCACAGGTAGTTCTCTCCTTACAACACTTCGTTTAGCGACCCGTTCGAAGTTACCACAGCACCAGAAAAAGGGACTTAGTTAGGACCGTGTTTCACACTTAATGACCGTCGCATCCCCACAGTCACGTGATCGAAATTCTGATGCTTGGCCACTGACTCATATTTATGATGGTCGCAGTTTCCCCGGGTCACATGATCCCCTTTCCCAACCTTCCAACGAGCAAACGGGAAAAGCCAGATTCACTTAGCAACTGTGTGACTAACTTATCAATGGCAGTGATTCACTTAACAACTGTGCCAAGAAAGGTCACGAAATGAGGCAAAACACTTCTATTGGAAAGCCTTTTCTCAAACATGTTTCACACTTACGACCGTCGCAGCATCCTCAATGTCGCACGATCAAAACTGGCAACCGACTCGTAGTTATGATGCTTGCCGTCTCTTGGGGGCTGCGTGATCCCCTTTGGTGGCAGTCTCACGAACAAGGTCAGCGGGGAAGCCGGATTCGCTTAACGGCCTCATCACTCATTTAATAATGGCAGCGATTCGCTTAACAGTTCGGGCAAGGAAGGTCATAAAAGTGAGTCAAAACTCACTTAACAACTGTCTCACTTAGCCACAGAAATTTAGGTTTCAACTGTGGTCGTAAGCCGAGGACTACCTCTACAGCAGTGGTTAAAATTAATAACACGGTTAAATGAACCCTGGCTCGCTTTGCCATACGGAAGACAATTTGAATCCTGTAACCCAGCATCCAAATAAACCTCAGGCAGTCCTCGACTTACAACTGTTTGTTTAGTGATGGTTCGAAGTTACAATGGCACCGAAAAAAGTGACTTAGGACCAGTTTTCACACTTAATGACCATTGCAGCCTCCCTGTGGCCACATGATCAAAACACAGATGCTTGGCAACTGACTCATATTTATGACGGGGGTTCACGTGATTCCCCTTTGGCGACCTTCAGACAAGCAGAGTCAATGGGGAAGCCCGCTTTGCTTAACAACCGTGACACTAACTGAACAACTGACACGATCCACTTAACAATGGGGGCAGGAAGAGTAGTCAAAGCAGCTTTTTGTGACCTTTTGACAAGCCGAGGATGAAAGCATTCATGTCACGACCACATGATTCACTTAGCAGCGGCTGTGATTTGCTTAACGATGGGGTCCAAAAGCCACTGCCTGGCTGAAATTTTGCGGGCTCAATTGCAGTCGTAAGTCAAGGACTGCCTGTATTGCTGATTTTTTCCCGCCTCCCTTTCCAGTCCCGGGTTTACCTGCTTGGCTCTGATTCAGCCCAGGGCCAAGAAAGGACAGGGGTTCGAGACCAGCAACCGTTGGATGAGTGAATCCCAGAGACAGATGTTCAGACAACTCAGTTGTTCTGAAAGGACCTGGAAGAGACAAACCTGAGTTTGCAACAAGCCACCTTTTCTTTCGCTGTGAGCAGAAACCGAGATTAGAAAAGGGGGAAAAAATAGAGTTTTATATCAGAGTTTGTTGCAAAATATTAAATCCAGAAAGCACACACAGGCAAACTGATGCAGCAGGATTCATTAACTTCTTTATATACATAACAACACATGAAGTAATATATACAATACTAAGAGTGGTTCTTCAGTTTCAGATCAGTTCAGAGAGGCAGACTAGACTAGTTCAGACTTGTTTGCAGCTTCAGAGCTCAGAGCTTAATACGTAAGCCACGCCCAAACTTCTTAAGTTTCTGTTTCCAAACAGCTCTCATTGGCTGACCCAGTTGCTATGCCTATTCATTGGCTGACCTTGTTACCATGTCTTCCCAGTCATGAATATTCTGACATTTTATAGAATCCTGACTACATCGAGGAACAAAGGAGGTGCCGGAATGGAATCCACCGGCTTGGTAGGTTCAGCAAAGAGAGGGTTCAGGCCGCTGTGAGAAGGTGGAGGAATTGCCTCAGATGAACGGGAACCAAGCTGGGCTGCATTAGATGCCTTGAACAATAAAGACTTGAAGATGGCCTGGGGAAAAAGGCCAGTAAAAGCGGGCTGTTCCGGGGGAAGGCCTTCATCATCAGAAAGGTCTGATTCCCAGGGCTCAACCTCCCCAAGAAGTGATGGGCGGCTTCCGTGGGAAGGAGCCGGGGAATCCAGATCCTCAGTAGATAAAGAGTCCTCCTGGTAATCCCTATCAGGAGAGGCCGATGAGAAGGATCGCACAGAAGGTTCCCTGTTGGGAGGCAGGAACCCTGCCGACAAAGATTGTTGAATAGCTGTCCCAATAATGTGGTGAATGTGTTCAGGCAGAAGATGATGGCAAACCTGGTCCTGAGAAGGTCCGGTTTCCTGAGAAGTGTGGACAGAAGAAGTATCCTGGCCCGTGGTGGGAACAGCCGCAGCCGCAGAAGGGACCACAGGGGCAAGAGCTGTGGTTAAACTTGGCCCCCATAATTTAGAAGTTGGGATGGCCACAAGACAGTCTCGGAGAGATACTTGGTCTGGGGTGACCGCAACAGTTCTTTCCTGAGATAGCTCAGTGGTAGAAGGACCAACTCCCTCCATAGGCGTAGCTGCTAAAAGCAGATGACCACTGGCCTTATCACAATTTTTTTTCAAAGCTTTATCCCTGCGCCTCTCAGCCTTCAAAGAGGCTGAAGTATGCTTGGAGGGCTTGTGGTGAGGACGTGCGTCCTTGCCCGCTGAGGACTTGCCCTTTGGACAGTAGTCCTGAGAAGATCTGGGAACAGAGTCCCGTGGATCCACTAAGTGCTCACTTGCCCCAGCCTTCTTGCTATGCTTAGATTTGGCTAAGGCCTTGGGCATGATTAGGTGGTTTGCTGCTGCCCCTGGAATCTAAAGGATAATTAAGGGCTGTGAAACAGCACCATGCTGCTCAAAATGGCCTACAAAAGGTCCTGCACACTATCTAGGCAGCAGAGGAAAATGGCCTCCAAAAGACACAATTGTCAATGTCCTAGCCACCAGAAAGGTGGATAAACGGGTCAGTCCAGAGCAGAGACACCCAAGGTGGCTAATAAAGCCGCAATTCAATCAAGGCACAGACCTAAGTCTGGAGGCCAGCTGAAAAAGTGCAACCGCGCTATCTTAAATGCAGGCAGCAAAACAAAATGGCGGCCGCCAACAGCCTGCCACAATTGGGAGCACGAAACTCCTCCTAATGGCCGCTCACCGCCGAAAGATAAAGGCTGGAGAGCAAAGCTCCTGAAGCCGTCGGCACAAAGCTGGGAGGAAAAGCGGCTTAAAGAGCCGTCACCAAGTCAAGGCAGGCCCGCGAAAGTGGAGCGCAAAGCTTCCTCGCTAAATAAAACGTCGGGCATCCGCTGTCAGTTGTTAGATCAAAAGGGCTGCCCAAGCCATCTATGGAGGAGCACAAAGCTCCACACAAGTTTCCTCCAGCCGCTGGGAGTGCGAAGCTCCGCTAAGCAAAGTCCCAGCTCCTCCTGGGAGCGTGAAGCTCCACACTGCTCCAGAACGTTGGACTGGTCAACAGAGGGAAATATCAGATTTAAAGAGAAAATAGGGAGCTGGGAACACCCTGAAGCAGGGAAGCCGAAGCTAGCTGCAGGGGAGGGCACAATCCACAAAGGTGGAATCAGCCCTGGCACTCACAAGTTGAAGAATCAACCATCCAAAGTCCAAAGTCAAAAGGTGATTGAAGTCAGAGAGATAGTCCCATACGTCCGTCCAGTCTGAAGGACTGAGTCAAAAGCTGGGAGCCCCTAGCAACAAGGGTGGGACTTAACAATTATGACAAACTCAGTCCTTCAATCTGAACAGACGAGTACAACCCATGCCTGGCTGCTGTCTCCACCCACAATGGAGAATAGCAGGCCCCAGAAGAAAGAGATATGAACCAAAGTTTTCAGCTAGGATGGTTTCAAAATGTACCAGAACTATTTGTAATCCTGCTGAGCCGTTGCTAACTGTGAAACATGTTTTTGCAAAGTATGCACTTGTATGGATACATTTAAAACAGGAAGAATGAAACTGTTGGAAATGAGGAACGGAAAACAGGTGTTTATGGAAATTGATAGTGAAGTTGTGAAACGTGTATGTGGTTAGAAAGAGTATAAAGGATAGGGTTAGCGATCAGCTCGGAGCCCTTTGATTTATAGCAGTCCTTGTAGGACTTGCTGTATATCATTGGACCCCATTACAATGGCTTGTTAATACAAGTGTATTACTGCTATTATATCTTTTATATCTATTCATTTCTTATGTTCCAAATTATCAGAAACAATAAATCTCTGATCTTAAGGTAAGAATTATTGCTTGTGTTGTTGTCTTTGTTTCCTATTGGAATTTTCTTATGACAGCTCTAACCGGGACAGGAGTACAGAAAGTCCTTGACTTACAACTGATCGCTTAGTGACCATCAGAAGTTTCCACGGCTTTATCTGGGACAGGAATACAGGTCGTCCTCGACTTATGACCACTGTTGATCCCAACATTTCTGTCCCTAAGCGAGACATTGGTGAAGTGTGTTTTGTTCTATTTGGCGACCTTTCTTCCCACAGTCATCCAGCGAATCAGCACAGTCATTCAGTTAGTCACACGGTTGTTAAGCGAATCTGGCTTCCTCATTGAAGTTGCAAAGCTCACAAAAAAAGACGATTGCACAACTGATCTCCAGACATCGCAAGCGCCATAAATACAAATTGGTCGCCAAGCAGCCAAATTTTGATCCCAATGCTGCGACAGTCCTTAAGTGCACAAAAACAATCGTTCAGTTCCGTGCCGCACTAACTTTGAACAGTCACTAAATGAACTGTTGTTCAGTCAAACGCAAACCAACGAACAGGCCAGGTTTCTAACTGGAAGCAGAGAAAGTTCTCCAAAAAGAAATCACTTATATATATTCTCAAAACAATCTTATATTCTCAAAACAAGGATGCCAGCTGTTGTTTTTTTTTTTTAGCCTCGTTTCTAACTCGACACCCATCCCAACAATTCATCCGGATAGTTCCTGACAGCTATCTTAGGACACCCTTGATGAAACGGAGGCAGTCAGGTGGGCAAACATCCCCGCCGCGACCTTCAGGTGGCTTGTCTCTTTTTTCTCCCCAAAATGGAGACTCTGCCCTGCAGCTGGCCGGTGTTGCGAGACGCGGCGGAAGAAATTTCCATTGGCAATACTCGAAAGGAGACCTTTGATGCTGAGACAACGGGGTGGGAAGCAAGTTAGCAAGACGAGAGGGGGGGAAGCAGAGACAGAGGGGGAGGGAGGGAGGGAAAAAGGGAGAGAAAGAAAGAAAATGCAAAAGAGACAGAAAAATGAGAGAGTTGGAAAGTGAGAAAGGGACAGAAGAAGAGTGTGAGAGAAAGAGAGGGAGAAAAATGAGAGAGACAGACAGAGGTAGAGAGAGAGAGAGAGAAAGAGGCAGAAAAATGAGAGAGACAGGTGGAAAGAGAAAGGGACAGAATAAAGAGAGAACGAGAAAATGAGACAAAAAAAGAGTGAGAGAGAGAAAGAGAAACATGAGAGAGACAGAAAAAAGTGTGAGAGTGAAGGAAGGAGAAAGAGAGAGAGAAAAAAGAGGGAGACCGACAAAGGTAGAGAGAAAGAGAAAGGCAGAAAAAAGAGAGTGAGAGAGAAGGAAAGATAAAGAGAGAGAAAAGAGAGAGAGAGTGCCTTTGCAACTCCGGGTGGGACTGGGGGGGATGCTTGGGGCTCTCTGAGCCGGGGGGGATGTTTCGGGCAGATATTTTGTGACCCAACTAGGGAACATCATCAGGGAAGGAAGGAAGGAAGGAAGGAAGGAAGGAAGGAAGGAAGGAAGGAAGGAAGGAAGGAAGGAAGGGAGATAGTGGAGGAGGAGGACGAGGAGCAGAGGGGGGAGAGGTTTCACAGCCCAACTAGGGAACATCATCAGTGGTTAGAAGGAATCATATATAAACAGAGAGTAATCCCTCCCCACAGCCAAGCTTAGAGAGCACCAAGGACCCTCCAGTCCTCCTTCTCCTCTTTGTCGTCCCCCACCTCCCCCTCCTCCTCCCTTGAAACCCCCCTACCTTCTAGCACTGATGACATTCCCTAGTTGGGTCATGAGATGTCTGCAAGAAAACCACCCAGCTGAGAGAGCACCAAGGACACCCATAGTCTTCCTCCTCCTCTTCCTCCTCCTCCCCTCTCTGCAAACCCCACTCCCTTCTAGCACTGATGACATTTCCTAGTTGGGTCACGAAACGTCTGCAAGAAAAAAACCCCAGCTCAGAGAGCATAAAGGACCCCATAGTTTTCAACCTCTCTCACATGGGCTGCTTCAGTCAGATCTGTCACTGGCTGAGCCATAGTTTTTGACCATGCCCCTTGCTCCTCCCTTTGGGGCCCAGTTTAGGTTCAGTCAGTCTGAGAGTAACATCTCCTACAGATCTGGCTGCATTTAAATTGTAAGTTATCCATTTGCAAGTAAATTAATTACTCCAGCTACTCCTGATTCTGGCAGACTTGTGGCACCAGTTCATTCTGCAAAGGAGTCGCCCTTGCAAGAACAGACTCCAGAGGACCTTTTTGAAAATTTGCCTGAAAGATTAAAAGATTAAAAGTCTTAATTGATCGGGCCATCGCCTCTCGGGTGGCGGATGCCTGTAAAAGCCATCATTCTGGCTCAATAATTTCTGAGCATTCCACTCATGCTAGAGTCTCTCCTGCAGTTAGCCTCACTGGCTCTCATTCCCCAGCAGCTTCTAGAGCAAGTGAATCCTTTTCATTGGAGGGGGATCACCATTCTGATTTATCAGATGATGAGGGCGTAATTCAGGATCAACCTGCCTTTACAGGTTTATTTCCCCCAAACAAATTTAAGTCTCTGTTACATAAGGCACACATTACTGCAGCTCTAGACAATGATGATTACATTAAGGAAATGCAAGATCACCAGGGTCATAAAAAAGGACTTTTTTCTGAACCTACTCCTGAACAATCCTTTGTTCCAATTCCTCAATTATTCACAGACATGGTTAAGAAACAATGGTCTAGCCCTGCAACCATGGCCTCTGCCCTTGCCTCAGATAAGAAATATTACACAGTTGCACCTAAATTTGCTCAATTGTTGCAAGTGCCCCCAGTGGACAGCCCTGTAGCAGCTCTCTCATCTCCCTCCTCATATGTGACAGGGGATACTTCCGAAGGTCTACGACCAGAGGATAAAAAGTTAGACTTCCTGTGCGAAAAGAACCACCAGGCTGCAGCATGGGCAATTCAATCGGCTGCCTCAGCCTCCTTTTTCAACTGATCAACCATCCTTTGTCTTCAGCAATTGCAAGCAAGAGTGCCCCCTAGTGAGGTTCGCCTCCATCAGGATATCAATAAAATCATAGCTGCTACTCAATTCTCAGCTGATGCCACTCTAAATTCGGTCAAATTCGCCTCTAGAGCCCTAGCCTCTACTGTATCAGCCCGCAGGATGATCTGACTCCGTCAGTGGCCAGCAGATCTTTGGGCCAAATGGCATTTGGCTGCAGCTCCATATTCTGTAGAGAAATTATTTGGTGAGTCACTCGATCCTCTCCTTATTGAAACACAGGACAAGCGTAAGATTCTGCCTTCAACATCTATGCGTGTTGACAGACGATCCTCTCCTTATTACAGGAGGGCATCCTTTCGTCCCTATTACCAAGGAAGCACCTCCCAGCAGGGTTACCCTCAGGGATCAAGCCGGTCCTCGGACCGTCAGTCCTTTCGGGACAGGGGCAGGCAATTCACACAGTCTAAGTGGCCCTTTCACGGCTCTGGCTACCGCCAGTCCTGCAACCGTAAGTGATTCATTGCCAAATTCTCCCATTGGAGGCCACCTGGCTCTCTTCACAGACAGGTGGAAAGACTCAACCCCAGACCTCTGGGTCCTCTCTATAGTAACATTTGGCCTCCCTCTGGAATTTCTCTCCACACCTCCGACCCATTTCATTCAATGCCCACCTTACAGCAGCGAGTCCAGACGCCAACTGATGGACCAAGCTGTTCAGCACCTCCTGCATATACACGCCATAGAGAAGGTTCCCCAAAGCGAATGGAAGCAAGGATTTTACTCTATCCTGTTTGTGGTTCCGAAATGGCCGGGAAGGTGGAGGGCAATACTAGATTTAAAATCTCTCAATTCTTACATAGTGTATTGCAGATTCAAAATGTGTTCACTAACCTCTATTCTTCAGGGGATTCGTCCCAACGACTTTCTAGTTTCCATAGATCTCATGGAGGCTTACCTTCACATTCCCATTCTGCCAAAGCATCGACAGTATCTCCGCTTCAGTTACGCAGGAAAACATCTACAATACCAAGCCCTCCCCTTCGGACTAGCATCAGCCCCGAGGGTCTTCACAAAGGTCCTGGCGGTCGTAGCAGCTCACCTGAGACAACAACCGGTAAGGCTCCAGGCTTACCTGGACAATATTTTGATTCTAGCTCACACTCACGACCAAGCCTTACACGATCTAAACATCACAATTCAAACCTTGAACGAACACGGGTTCCTGGTCAACTACAAAAAGAGCCAATTAGTACCAGTCCACAGACTTGTCCACCTCGGTGCCATTATAGATACACATCAGGGCGCAGTCTACCTGTCCTTGGAACGACGAGCCAACATTAAAGACATGATAGCTCACATTCACAAAAATCCTTCTGTTCCACTGGCCACCTTGTCAAAACTTCTAGGCAAAATGATCTCCTGCATTCAGATCGTCCCCTGGGCGCACCTTCATGCCTGACACTTGCAGTGGTTTCTACTTCCTTTCCAACGGAAGCGACAAGCTCACACCCTGGCCACTGTCAGCGTCCCACTCTCTGTCAGGCGATCACTACACTGGTGGACATGGACTTCTCTAGACAAGGGATGTCTTTTCATGGACCAGAACAGAATCACCCTCACGACAGACGTCAGTCTCCATGGCTGGGGAGCGCATCTCGAATCGCATGTGGCTCAGGGTCATTGGTCTCCATCAGACCTGACCAACCCCATAAATTGGCTAGAACTGAAGGCCATCCGCCTGGCTCTTACACAATTTCAACAGTTTGTTCAAAACCATCATGTTCTGGTGCTGACAGACAACATAGCTGCAAAAGCACATGTCAATCGTCAAGGGGGGACTCGCTCAAGACGTCTCATGGAGGAAGCCTTTCGTCTAGGCAAGTGGGCTGAGCAACATCTCCTCTCCATCTGAGCAGATCACATAGCAGGGACGGAGAACACCCAAGCAGATTTCCATCCAGAACCTCAGTGGCTCCAACTGACTGCTTGGCACTTGAAAGGGCCCTCCTAAAGCGGGACATGTATTCAGATACGGTGATTCCTACTGTACAGGCTTGTAGACGCAGGTCCACAGTTAGGCTCTACAACATCACCTGGGTTGCTTCTGTAAGATGGTGTAGGTCCCACCAGGTCAATCCTCTTTCAGCCTCCCCTCCCCAGGTCCTAGAATTCCTGCAGGATGGCTTGGACTGCGGTCTGGCCCACAACACCCTTAGAAGGCATGTGGCGGCACTGTCTACGGCCTTATCCAATCCCTCTGAACAGCCACTCACTCACCACCCTGTTATTAAAAAATTCCTAAGAGGAGTCAGGCTCTTACAGCCTTCCTCAATTCATAGGTATCCCACTTGGGATTTACCCAGAGTCCTTGACACCTTAACTGCATCTCCCTTTGAACCCCTCTGCACGGTCCACCTTCGTTTCCTCACCCTTAAAGTAGCCTTCCTAGTGGCCATAACTTCAGCTCGCCATATTTCAGAGCTGGCAGCTCTCTCTGTTAGAGAAGATCTCTGAATCTTCAGATCTGACACTGTCATCTTACGACTGGATCCCTCTTTTATTCCCAAAGTTAATTCCCTTTTTCATAGGACGCAGGACATCATTCTCCCCAATATTTGTCCTCGACCTTCCCATAGCTTGGAGCGAAGGTGGCACACCTTAGACGTGCGGAGGGCTCTAAAAACATACATTACACGAACTGCCCCTTTCAGAAAATCCGAGGCCTTGTTTGTATCCTTTTTGCCAAGTTCCTTAGGGCATAAGGTTTCCTCTGCAACTGTTGGTCGTTGGATCAGAGCATGCATTGCCTCAGCATATCAGGCCCAGGCGGTCCCTATTCCCGGTCGAATTACTGCTCACTCCACCCAGAGTGTGGCTACATCGGCGGCCTGGGCAACTCAGGCTTCCCTCGAGGAGGTCTTCAGGGCAGCCACCTGGTCCACCCCCTCACCATTTATTAGACATTACAAGTTAGATATCTTTGCTTCTGCGGAAGCGTCATTTGGCAGGAGGGTTTTGCAACAGGTGCACTGGTCAGGGGTCTCCCCAGGCCCTTCATCATCCCGTCCTTAGGACTGCCAAAACTTTGGTATGTCCCATGTCTGGACGATGACACAACCAAATCAAGGAAATTGGGCATTGGTCTTACCTTGAAGGCCAAATTTCTTGATAGTTGTGTCATCGACCAGCCCCTCCCTCTGTCTCAGGGCCTGTACAGTTTGTTTGTTAATGTTAAAGGAGTTTATTTTTCAGTTGTCCTGTTGGACCAGTTTTCTATCTCTGACGGTGGTGGTTCCTGTTGGAGATCTTTCCTGTGGCCTCCTTCACTAAACTGGGCCCCAAAGGGAGGAGCAAGGGGCGTGGTAAAAAAATATGGCTCAGCCAGTGACAGATCCGACTGAAGCAGCCCATGTCTGGATGATGACACAACTATCAAGAAATTTGGCCTTCAAGGTAAGACCAATGCCCAATCTATCGCAGCTCCCAGTTGATAACATACTTTGCATCTCCCATAATATCTATGTCTATCTTTTTTTTTTTAAATTGATTTATATGCCACCCTTCTCCGGAGACTCAGGGCGGCTTACAATGCGCTAAGCAATAGCCTTCATACTTTTGTATATTTATACAAAGTCAGCTTATTGCCCTCACAAACTGGGTCCTCAATTTGCCTACCTTAGAAAGGATGGAAGGCTGAGTCAACCTTGAGCCTGGTGAGATTCGAACCTGCAATAATTGCAGGCAGCTGGTGTTAATAACAAGGTATCTATATCTATATCTGTTCTGTCCCCCTTCCCACACAGGCAAGCATACAACCAGGCACACCTGCCAAGATTTTATTAAGCAATCAAACTAGAAACCCTTGCAGATAAGAGTTTTGGCAGTAAACTGCGAAATACCTGCCAAGTCAGTTTTCACTCACAGTCAGCAAGAGTGAGTTTCTCCTCAGTCCAGTTCAGTAGCAAAAAGTAATCCACGAAGCAAGAGTTAGCCAAGGTCCAATCCAAATATGCACAAGCCAGATTTCAGGTAACGCGATGTGACTCTCAGGTTTTTAACTTTGACCGTCACAAAGCCTGAAGAGCAATCACACCCACTTTTTTTTTTTATTGAAAAAGTTTTAAAAGTTTTACATACATTTTCTCCCCCCTCCCCAACCGCCCCCCCGACTTCCCAGAGCAAATACAAAATAAAATAGAATACAGCTCAAATTCTCTAAAACTCCATTTCACACTTATCATAATCATAATCAATAAACAAATAGATAAAAGGAAAGCAAGTCTTCTTTCTTCTTATTCCATCTAATTCAACAAAATTAATATCCATTCATAATTACAACAGCTAATAAAACAGTTAAAGATTACCTAATTAAACCTATCTTTACTCAATTTAGCTATTTAACAAATTATTAGGTCTATACAATTTAACAAGATATTTTATAACTTTTTTCTTGTTTATAAAAAGTTTTTATTGGTTAAAAATATACAATATTATAGTTTACAATATGTTGAATTTTCAATATCTTTATATAAAGATATTTCAGTTATTATTTTCTTTTTTTTAATTTCTCACACAACAGACATTATTATCTTAAATCAAAACAAACAACCAGGTTATATAAAAATTATATAAACAAAAAAAAAGTGTTATACAAAATACAATAAAAGAAGAGAGAGAAAAAAAAGTGTCAATTAAAAAAACCTTAAACAATAGATTCCCCTCCTTTCTTCATTTCCTAGTTCTGGCTCTTAAAACCATGGTCTGGCCTCCCCCCCCCTCCCGGGCCGCAACAGCTCCGTCCGCCTCCGCTCCTTGATCATCTAATACTTCCCCCTCTTCGGCTCCTGTATCTTCTCCACCTAGGAAGGATTTATGTTGGTCAAAAAAAGCCTTAGCTTCCGTTACATTATTAATTTTCTTCTTACTGTCCTCCCAAAAAATCATCAAACCCTCCGGAATCAACCACCTAAAACCTACTCCCTTGAGGTACAACTTATTTGATAAAAAATAATATTTTCTTCTTAATTCTCGTACCTGTCTGGGAATCTGCTTCAGGAT
>WNWU01012815.1:11298-36175 GCA_012654045.1 Ptyas mucosa | reverse complement strand
TGAGAGATCTAACAGGACCAGAACAGAGGAACAACCCCTGTCCCGGGCCCTCCAGAGATCATCCACCAATGCGACCAATGCCGTCTCCGTGCTGTACCCAGGCCTGAAGCCAGACTGGCACGGATCTAGATAGACGGTTTCATCCAGGTACTGTGGGAGCTGGCGCGCAACCACACTCTCGACAACCTTCGCAATAAAGCGAAGGTTGGAGACCGGACAGTAGTTTGCCAAAACAGCCGGGTCCAGAGAAGGCTTCTTGAGGAGGGGCCTCACCACCGCCTCTTTCAAGGCGGGAGGCAAGAAACCCTCTCTCAAAGAAGCATTTATAATCCTCTGGAGCCAGCCTCGTGTTACCTCCCGGGTGGCCAGTACCAGCCAGGAGGGACATGGGTCCAATAAACATGTGGTTGCGTTTAACCTCCCCAGGATCCTGTCCACGTCCTCAGGAGTCACAGGGTCGAACTCGTCCCAGATAACATTCTCAAGACCAGCTTCAGTCATCCTGCCGGGATCTACCCAGTCAGAGTCCAAGCCTTCCCAAATCTGAGCGATTTTATCGTGCAGATACTGTGCAAAATCCTCAGCCTGCCCTTGCAAGGGGTCCTCCCGCGCTCCCTGATGTAGGAGGGAGCGAGTCACCCTAAACAAGGCGGCTGGGTGATTATCTGCTGATGCAATAAGAGCGGAAAAGTAATTACACTTTGCCGCTTTTATCGCCACTAAATAAGTCTTAATATGAGACCTAATTAGTGTTCGGTCGGATTCGGAGCGACTAGCCCTCCAACTACTCTCTAGGCGTCTTTTCCGGCGCTTCATCTCCCTCAGCTCCTCGGAAAACCAAGGAGCCGGGCAGGCTCGGCGCCGGGTCAGAGGCCGCAAAGGCACGACTCGGTCCAAAGCACCAGCGGCCGCCCTATCCCAGGCGGCCACCAGGTCTTCAGTCGAGTCGTGAGCCAGAGTTTCAGGAACTGGCCCAAGCTCCCTCTGGAACCTATCAGGGTCCATCAGGCGCCTGGGGCGGAACCACCTAGTCGGTTCCGCCTCCCTGCGGTGGGGTGCAGCGGTCAAAAAGTCCAGCCTCAGGAGAGAATGGTCTGTCCATGACAGGGGTTCGATAACTATATCCCCTATATCCAGACCACTCAGCCACTGACCAGAGACAAAAACCAAGTCCAGAGTGTGTCCTCCCACATGAGTAGGGCCAAGAATTAATTGTGTCAGGTCCATGGCTGTCATGGAAGCCATAAACTCCCGAGCCATCCCAGACGCCTCACCGACAGACAGCAGGTTGAAATCCTCCATGACCAAAAGTCTGGGGGTATCGACCGCCACCCCGGCAATAACGTTGAGAAGCTCGGGCAGGGCTGCTGTCACGTGGCAGGGAGCCAGGTACGTGATCAGCAAGCCCACCTGCATCCCATGGCCCCACTTCACTAGGAGAGACTCACATCCGGCTATCTGAGGTACAGTGGCTTCCCTCGGATCAAGACTTTCCTTTATAACGACCGCCACCCCCCCACCCCTGCCCTGGGCCCTTGGCTGATGGAATGCGTGGAAACCTGGCGGGCACATCTCTACGAGGGGAAACCCCCCCTCTTGGCCCAACCAGGTTTCAGTAATACCCGCCAGGTCCGCACCCCCCTCTTGAATTAGCTCGCAAATGTGGGGGGCCTTATTAACCACGGACCTGGCATTGCACAACATCAGCCTAAGGCCTGGGCTCTGCAACTCTGGACAGCCCGGGGAACGAGAAGAGTCATGGGGGCCGAGGCATGCCACCGCTTGGAGATAGCGAGTGCGTGCCCCCACCACACGATGTGGCCCCCTACTCCCACCATATCTGCCCCTCCCAACCACGGTCCTGATAGAAGCGCCCACCTCCCTATCAACACTGAGCTCCTCCACACCCCGCTCCCCGCCTTCCGTTCCATGCCCCTGTGTCGAGCCTGACCTATACCCCTCCCTCCCCACCCCCTGCCCCAAACCCCTTAAAAGATTACAAAAGGACAATTTTAAAAAACCCCACAGCCCCCTCTTTGCGGCACACCACCTCTCGGGGTTCCAAAACCCGTCATCGAGGTAGGCCCTCGATAAAGTGGAGGGCCAAGCCTGCGAGAGGGGGGAGTCTCGCAGACCAAGAAGCTCCGCTGCTGAATACATCTTGACCACAGTGGATAGGAGGACCATATCCTAGGGGTCCATATAAAAAGGTCCAGGGGAGGAAACATGGAATGGGAGTCTCGAAAGCATTTTCACAAGACCATGTCCTCGGTCCCCTCACAACAGAAAACAAAGTCCAGTTCCAGGTTGACCACAATCCAAGGGGGGGGGGAATAAGTCCATCCATCCTCTTACGGTGGTCTGGTCAGCTGGTCAGCCCCCTCTTGTGGTGAGATGGCAGCAATGAACCAATGCAAACAACCCAGCACCCGGGCTCAGGTCCAAAACCGCCCTCTCACGGCGGATTGGTCCGATGGTCCAGTCCCCTCTGCTGACAAGTGCAAGATTTGAATCATCCCAGTTCAGCTCCCAGGGGCCCCGACACCAGAGCCACCCTCTCACAGCGGTTTAAAACTGATTTGCAACATTCCCAGCTGGTTTCCGACATGCCATGTCAATGGAGGCAACTGGATTGGTTTAACGACTGTGTGATTCGCTTAACGGCCATGTGATTTACTTAACAACTGCACAATTCACTTAATGACCACAGTCATTCTCAGGGAATTGAGCTCTTGTTTTTTTCAATGCCACTCCCTCTCACCTGCCACGTTCATTGGCTTAAATCTGAGCTGTGACTCAAAGCCACGGCTGCTGTCATTCATCGTCCACGCGTCGTTGTGATCAAGGAATTCTTTGTACAGCATTTGTTCCTCCATTATTTTTCTGGAAGATTCTAGAAAATGGGGGGGAAAATAATGGCAGTCCTGTTATTGGTACTCAATATGTTCTTCAAATGCCTTAAGAACAGGCAGTCCTTGACTTACAACAAGAAGGGAGCCTCAAATTCCTTTCGTTAAGTGAGACAATTTTTTAAGGGAGCTCTGCCCCATTTTACGACCTTTCCTGCCACTGTTGTTAAGTGAATCACTGAAAATAGTCTCCTGGTTTTTAAGTGAATTGGGCTTTCCCCCCATTGACTTTCCTTGTCAGAAGGTCGCAAAAGGGGATCATGACCCTGGGATGCTGAGATGGTCATAAATATGAATCAGCCATCAAATGTCTGAATTTTGATCACATGACCACAGGGATGTTGCAAAGGTCCTAAGTCCCTTTTTTCAGTGGCGTTGTAACTTTGAACAGTCACTAAATGAACCATCGTAAGTCGAGGACTACCTCTAAACCCAAAAACCCAGAAGAAAAAACACGACTGGTGTATACGTAGTCCTTGGCTTACAATGGTTCATTTAGTCAGTCACGCACTGAAAAAAACAGACTTAGGACTGCTTTTCACACTTACGACCATCATGGTACCATGATCAAAATTCAGGCGCTTGGCAACAGATTCATATTTATGAAGGTTGCAGTGTCTCGGGAGCATACAATCCACTTTTGCGACCTTCCGACAAGAAAGGGGGAACCCGGATTCGCTTAACAACCATGTGATGAACTTCACAACTGCAGTGATTCGCTTAACGATGGTCGGCAGAAATGGGACAAAACACATTTGACAAATGTTTCACTTAGCGACATAAATTGGGGGGCTCAATGGCGGTCATTAAGTTGAGGACTACCTGTACAACATAGGGTGCACGGATTGAAAAGGTCACTATGTGAGACAAACAGGCAGAAGACTCTGAGAACAAATCCGTGAACATGAAGTAACAGATACCATAGAAGACATGATGAAAAACTCTTTAACTTCATGACCTAAAGACAGACTTAACCATAGTTTCAACTTGGGAAACTGTGACCATTTTAGAACAAGCCAAGTTCAAAAATGCTGGGGAATTCCTCGGATAAATCAGCCATCCACAGACACAGTGCAATCATTAACATTTACCTGACATTGAAAAAGAGACAATCAACCAGCTGAAGATCCAAACACCTCCTTGCCTGAGATTAAAACCCAGATAAACTGGGATTGACACCAGACAAACCATCAAGAAGCAAACAATAGTCCAATGAAACAAGCTAACAATCGAACAACAACCATTGAGAATAGAATAGAGCAGTGGTGAAATCTGAACCGGTTTCCGGTTCACTGGCCGTGCATGCGCAGTGCGCATCAAACACACACTGCGTGCAGTGCGTTGCACGCCAAACACGCACTGCACACACATGCACAGTGCACACCAAACACACACTGCAGTATGCGCCAAAAGGAGGCTTTGGAAGGTAAGTAGAGCAGCGGGGGGGGGGAATCAGCTGTGCCACACAATTTAGATTCACTAGAAAGCAGGATTTCCTGCTTTCTAGTGATTTTACATCGCGCGGTACAGCTGATCGTCTGAAATACCGGTTCGAAGGAACTGGTAGCTTTTTTTTACTACCAGTTCACTCGAACTGGTAGTTTTTATCAGTACCGGTTCGCCCAAACCGGTGCAAACCAGTAGCATTTCACCACTGGAATAGAGACAATATCAGGGTTGGAAGGGACCTTCGAGGTCATCTAGTCCAACCCCCTGCTCAAGCAGGAGGCCTTCACAGAGATACAGGTTAACAGAGTTGGAAGGGACCTTGGAGGTCATCTAGTCCAACCCGTTGCTCAAGCAGGAGATATTTACAGAATAACAGGGTTGGAAGGGTCCTTGGAGGTCATCTAGTCCAACCCCCTCCTCAAGCAGGAGACCTTATACCGTTCTGGACAAATGGCTGTCTGGTCTCTTCCTGAAGACCTCCAATGATGGAGCACCCAGAACCTCTGGAGGAAAGTCATTCCACTGGTGAATTGATCTGTGATTACAGAATAACAGGAGTTGGAAAGGTCCTTGGAGGTCATCTAGTCCAACTCTTCTCTTCTTTTTAATTGTTTATTTATACATTTTTTCTTCTTTAAAATACCTAAATGCTTAATGAACAGTGTTTTGTCTGGATCCATTTGTTCATACAAAATATTAATACGCTGGTATCATTGGCATCCTTTAGTCTTAAGAGACTATGGTATTGTGCTCTGGAAAGAGGTCCTAAAACAGCATCTAGTGTGACTAAAAAGCCCAATTCGAGAGTGGCAATCCCTTCCACACTGAGGGCAGATACATTCTGTCCCCTGCCCAGCCCCCAGTTTTCTCTGGTTCCGGGACTGCCTTTTTGCCTCAGCCTGCCAAACAATTGTCTCTTCGAATGAGAGAAGGCCATGCTGCGTCTTTAGCCTCCAAGATGAATGATCGGAGGTCAAGGTTTCCCAGTTGTTAATATCCATTCCCAGGGCCTTTAGGTCCCTCTTGCAGATATCTTTATATCGCAGCTGTGGTCTCCCTCTGAGGCGCTTTCCCTGCACTAATTCTCCATACAGGAGATCTTTCGGAATCCGACCATCAGCCATTCTCATGACATGCCCCAGCCACTGTAGACGTCGCTGTTTCAATAGTGTATACATGCCAGACTTCCAGTTTGGCGTCACAGCGATGCAGTCAGGGAAACCCCGACTGGCTAACTGCCGCTAACAGGTCTGCGGACCTACCCTGTCCTGAAGGGACAGGGGAAAGAGAGGGACCCCTTGGGCGGCCGAGAGGAACGGGCAAGTTCCTCGGAGGCCGGAGGCAACCCTCTAAGTCAGTGGCGGGGGACGGCAGCCATGGCGGCTGCCTCGAAACTGCGACAAATCGGGACAAGCAATGCGCAGGAGGAAGGAAGAAAGGACGATGTGCTTCGGAGCCGGGTGAGTGACACCAACCCAGGCGAGAAACAACGTGTTAATAAGGATATTTACAAATAAGACCTCCAGCCTTACCTAGCGGCTGAAGATCTGAGGGGCTTGAAGATTTTGTAAAATAAGGGAAGAAGTTAAAGACCCTTTAAGAACTTTACTTCACCACTGATTGCTTGGAACGAACTGCTTATTAACTAAATAGAGCTGGATATTTGAACTTTCTTGTTAAAACAGAAATGAATTTGAAAAGAGAAAAGCGATAATTAAGGATTTGCCATCTCTAAAAGCCAGACAAAGAGATCAAACGGATTGCTACATAAATGTTTCAAAATGGTGATTGAAGCTGTGACTAAGTGAAAGTGTTGATTGCAGAAACTTGTTTTTTTTCTGAAAAGAACCTATTTGACTTGCTATATATTGTGGATTACTTTGAAAAGAACTATGGTTTTTTTTGAACTTTGGAGATTCCTATTCTGTCGTTTAATGGCTTTACAAAGAAAGAAGAAATACAATGACTAATAAACTTTTAACTAACTGGCACAGCAACAAAAGGTTTGGTGCAGGAACAGAAGTGGAGAAGCTGATGTTTTACTGGAAACAGACTTTATAATAGAATTAAAAAGGATATGCAGTGTTTTAAGCGTGGATGTAATTGACTTTGAATTGAAATGCTTATGGACAGATAAGGAAATGAAGAAGTAAAATAGATAAATCAAATAGCAATGTTTGAATGTTTAATTGTTTAAATGGTTCAAAGTTTAAGTGAGCTTTAAATAAAAACAAGAAGTGTTTATGGTAAATAAAGATAGAAAGATAATTAAAATAGAAGTGGGAAGTTAAGGTGACTAAAAGTGATATTTTCATAAAAGCATAACTTGTAACACATTTTAGTTTTATTATTATTATTTATTATTTATTGGATTTATACGCCGCCCTCTCTCCAAGGGACTCAGGGCGGCTCACATCAAATGAAACACTCCCAATAAATACAATTTAAAACATACTAAAACAGACTAAAAACCAATTTAAAACAGTAAACCCCATCAGTCCTGGCTAGGGTGTTTAAACAGCCAGGTCTTAAGCTCGCGGCGGAAGATACGAAGGTCGGGGGCCAACCGAAGACCCACGGGAAGTTGATTTAATTTGATAACAAAGTGGTGGATGATAATTATGATCAATTGTTAATGATTATAGATGATATACTAAGGTACACAGATAGAAGTCATAATTGTGATTGCATTTAACACATGTTGGAAATGATTAATATTAAGAAATAGATGGGGACACACCCTGGAAGAGTATAGTTGGAAACAGTGGATTAATAGACAACATATTGAAAAAGAAATTTTTAAATAAGTTAGCAGAATAGTAGTTGGAGTTAATGGAGGAGAATATGCTGAGAACTCAGCCAAAATAATGTAATGCTGGAAATCAGCCAAATAATAGGTGGAGTTATGGAGGAGAATGCTGTTAATCAGCCAAAACAAAGCATGCTGGAAATCAGCCAAAACAATGGAAAATGCTGGTAATCAGCCAAATAACAGGTGGAGTTATGGAGGAGAATATGCTGAAAACTCAGCCAAAATATGTCATGCTGGAAATCAGCCAAATAATAGGTGGAGTGATGAAGGAGAATGAAGAGAATACATTTATTTTATTTATTTAAATTTATATACCGCCCTTCTCCTGCTGGACTCAGGGCGGTGCACAGCCAGAAATAAAAAAAAATTGAAGAATAATTATTAATAAGGGGTGAAAAAGAAAATGTTGGGTGATAATTAAGATGAAATGGTAAATTTTGAGATGTCTGTGTAAAAGTTTAAGAACATGATAGGATGAATTGGGTCTAGAAAATGAGAAAAACAGAAAGAAATTTTAATTAATGAATTTAAATAAAAATTGAGTTGTATACATTTGGAAATTAAGATTTGTGGTGGCAGAAGGCGGTCTTGAAGATAACTAGGCCCTATGCCATGAAGCGCTTTAAAGGTGGTGACCAACACCTTGAAGCGCACCCAGAAGACCACTGGGAACCAGTGCAGCTCATGCAGGAGCGGTGTTATGTGGGAGCGCCATGCAGCTCCCGTAATTACCCACGCGGCCGCATTCTGGACCAGTTGGAGCCTCCGGGTGCTCCTCAAGGGGAGCCCCATGTAGAGAGCGTTACAGTAGTCCAGGTGAGAGGTGACGAGGGCATGAGTGACTGTGCACACGGAATCCTGATCAAGAAAGGGGCGCAACTGGCGAATCAGGCGAACCTGACAAAAAGTCCCCCTGGCTACAGCCGTCAGATGTTCCTCCAAAGACAGCTGCGTATCCAGGAGGACACCCAGATTGCGCGCCCTCTCCACGGGGGCCAAAGACTCACCCCCGATAGTCAGTGATGGAGTCAGCTGACTATATCGGGATGCCGGGAACCACAACCACTCAGTCTTGGAAGGGTTGAGCTTGAGCTTGTTCCTCCCCATCCAGATCCGTACAGCCTCCAGGCACTGGGACATCACTTCAAGGGCATCATTGGGGTGGTCTGGGGTCGAAATGTACAGCTGGGTGTCATCAGCGTACTGATGGTATCTCACCCCAAAACCATGGATGATCTCGCCCAGCGGCTTCACATAAATGTTGAACAGAAGGGGCAAGAGGACCGACCCTTGTGGCACTCCACAGATGAGAGGCTTCGAGGTCGACCTCTGCCCCCCCGTCAACACAAACTGCGACCGGTCGGAGAGAAAGGATGAGAACCACCGTAAAACGGTGCCCCCCATCCCCAACTCTTCCAACCGGTGCAGCATGATACCATGGTCGATGGTATCAAAAGCCGCTGAGAGATCTAATAGGACCAGAATAGAGGAGCAGCCCCTGTCCCGAGCCCGCCAGAGATCATCAACCAATGTGACCAATGCCATTTCCGTGCTGTGACCAGGCCTGAAACCCAACTGGAACGGATCTAGATAAGACGTTTCCTCCAGGAATTGTGGGAACTGTCATGCGACCACACTCTCAACAACCTTCG
Source organism: Ptyas mucosa (assembly GCA_012654045.1). Lineage (NCBI taxonomy): Eukaryota > Metazoa > Chordata > Lepidosauria > Squamata > Colubridae > Ptyas > Ptyas mucosa. The sequence goes on along the minus strand of WNWU01012815.1, from coordinate 27,353 downwards.
CCACAAAGCGAAGGTTGGAGACAGGACGGTAGTTAGCCAATACTGCCGGGTCCAGGGAGGGCTTCTTGAGGAGAAGCCTCACCACCACCTCTTTCAGGGCAGCGGGAAAGTGGCCCTCACTCAACGAAGCGTTAATAATTCCCTGGAGCCAGCCTCGTGTAACCTCCCGGGAAGCCAGTACTAACCAGGAGGGACACGGGTCCAGTAAACATGTGGTCACATTAAGTCTCCCCAAAATCCTGTCCACGTCGTCCGGAGTCACAAAGTCAAACTCTTCCCAGATAACGCTCTCAAGACTATTCCTCGCCATCCTGCCTGGATCTACCCAGTCAGAGTCCAAATCCCCCCGGATCTGAGCGATGTTGTCATACAGATATCATCCAAAATCCTCAGCCCTGCCCTCCAGGGGGTCCTCCCGCACTCCCGGATGAAGCAGGGAGTGGGTCACCCTGAACAGGGCCGCCGGACAATTCTCTGATGACGCAATAAGAGCGGAAAAGTAATTAGACTTTGCCGCTTTTATCGCCACTAGGTAGGTCTTAATATGCGACCTTACCAGTGTTCGATCAGATTCGGTGAGACTGGCCCTCCAACCACTCTCCAGGCGTCTTTTCCGGTGCTTCATCTCCCTCAGCTCCTCAGTAAACCAAGGAGCCGCGAGGGATCGACACCGGGTCAGAGGCCGCAAAGGCATGACTCGATCTAAGGCCCTGCTAGCGGCCCGATCCCAGGCCGCCACCAGGTCCCCGACCGAGTCATGTGCTAGAACCTCAGGAAATGGCCCAAGCTCCATCTGGAATCTATCAGAATCCATCAGGCGCCTGGGGCGGACCCATCTTGTAGGCTCCGCCTCCCTGCGGCGGGGTGTAGCAGTTCGAAGATCCAGGCGAAGGAGCGAGTGGTCAGACCATGGCAAGGGTTCCATATCTATATCCCCTATAACAAGACCACTCAACCACTGGCCAGAGACAAAAATCAGGTCCAGAGTGTGATCCACCCTGTGGGTAGGGCCATGAACTAACTGGGTCAGGTCCATGGCCGTCACGGAAGCCATGAACTCCCGAGCCATCTCAGATGTCTCACCAACGGATGGCAGATTGAAATCACCCATGACCATAAGCCTGGGTGTATCGACTGCCACCGCGGCTATCACATCGAGTAGCTCGGGCAGGGCCGTTGCCACGCGGCAGGGAGCCAGGTACGTGAGCAACAGGCCCATCTGAACCCCATAACCCCATCTCACAAAGAGGGTTTCACACCCGGCAATCTGTGGCACAGTGGATTCCCTCGAGCCAAGATCTTCTTTAATAATAACCGCCACCCCCCCGCCCCTCCCCTGGGCCCTCGGTTGATGGAACGCTCTGAAACCCGGTGGACACATCTCGACCAGGGGGACCCCTCCCTCCGGGCCCAACCAGGTCTCAGTGACAGCTGCCAGGTCCGCTCCCCCCTCCTGTATAAGATCATGGATGAGGGGGGCCTTATTTACCACGGACCTGGCATTGTATAGCATCAGCCAGAGGCCCAGGTCCTGAGTATCTAAGCCACCTAGTATCTGAGTGGAGTCTTGGGGACCGAGGCGCGCAATTGCTCTCAGCATGTTTGAAGACTGCACTATTTGGAACTTTGTCCTGCCAGGTGATGCCAAAAATTCATCGCAGACAGCGCATATGAAAGGTGTTCAACTTTCTCTCCTGCCGTGCGTAGAGGGTCCACTGGTAATGAGAGTAATATTAATAATAACAACCATAATTAAGATACTAATCATTGCTTATTTGTGCTAAAATTCTTACATCATTTACTTATAATATACAATAATGATAGTATTGGTAATAATGATACTAATAACTGTAATATTAATACTGTTTGCTTGTGTATAATACAATTTCTTGCATTTTCTTATATGTATCGTTAATCTTTCATCTTCTAATTTCCACCTCTTTTATCCAACCACTGATAGAACATATCCCATGTTAAAAAGTATTTTCTTCCTTATCCATTATGATTAATGTTAATCTATCCATCTCTGCACAGTCTATTATTTTTCTAGTTATACTTTCATCAGTAGGTGTGTCTTCATTTTTCCAATGTTGTGCAAGTACAATTCTCGCTGCCGTCAACACATGTATAATTAAATATGTAGTCCCTTTGTTATAATTTCCTGGTAATATACCTAACAGAAATATTTCTGGTTTTAAATCTATGTGTTGTTTTATCATTTTCTCTAACCATGTATGTATTCTCGTCCATCATTTTTTTGCTTTTGGACAAGTCCACCACATGTGGTAGTAGGAACCCAGTATCTAGTTACATTTCCAACATTTTGTGGACATATTTTTAAAAATCTTTGCTAGTCTTGCTGGTGGCAAATGCCACCTATAAAACATTTTATACAAGTTTTCCTTGTAAGTAGCTGCCATTGTTAATTTGTAATTTCTATCCCAAAGTTTTTTCCATTTATCTAATTCTATGGTATATCCAAATTTTTCAATCTCCTCCAATGATGGACCTGGACTCTGATTGGGCAATTCCGACCAAGATGACGGGGACAGGTCTTAGTCCTATTGTGTGGGATGAGTTTGAGCCTGTGACTCCTGAGGAAGTGGACAAGGCTGTAGAAGCGATGAGTTCCTCCACTTGTTTGTTGGACCCGTGCCCCTCCTGGCTGGTTTCGGCCAGCAGGGAGGTGACACGAGGCTGGCTCCAGGCTTTAGTTAACGCGTCCTTGAGGGAAAGGGCCTTCCCGCAACCATTAAAGGAAGCGGTTGTAAGGCCCCTCCTCAAGAAGCCTTCCCTGGATCCAGCAGAATTAAAGAACTTTCATCCAGTCTCCAACCTACCCTTTGTGGGAAAGGTTGTAGAGAAAGTGTTGGCACTTCAGCTCCTGCGGTCATTGGAGGAAACAGATTATCTAGACCCTTTTCAGTCTGGCTTCAGGTCTGGCTACAACACGGAAACTGCTTTGGTCACGCGGATGGATGATCTCTGGCGAGCCTGAGATGGGGGTCATTCCTCCATCTTGGTGCTACTTGACCTCTCAGCGGCTTTCGATACCATTGACCATGGTATCCTTCTGGGACGACTAAGGGAGCTGGGAGTGGGAGGCACCGTGTTATGGTGGTTCTCCTATCTCTCTGGTCGGTCACAGTTGGTGTTGGTAGGAGGACAGAGGTCGACCCCTAGGCCCCTTGTTTGCAGGGTGCCTCAGGGCTCAGTCCTCTCTCCCCTCCTATTTAACATCTACATGAAGCCGCTGGGTGAGATCATCCGACGATACGGGGTGAGGTATCAGCAATAACAGAGCCTGTAGTACAGTGGTTTAAAGCACCCTGTTATTAACATCTATTAACATCTGCTGCTTGCAATTACTGCAAGTTCGAATCCCACCAGGCTCAAGGTTGACTCAGCCTTCCATCCTTTCTAAGGTGGGTAAAATGAGGACCCAGATTGTGGGGGCAATAAGCTGACTTTGTATAAATATACAAAAGTATGAAGGCTATTGCTTAACGCACTGTAAGCCGCCCTGAGTCTCCGGAGAAGGGCGGCATATAAATCAAATAAAAATAAAAAAATAAAAAAAATACACGGATGATACCCAGCTGTATATCTCTACCCTGCGTCAATTCAGTGATGCGGTGGATGTGATGTGCCGGTACCTGGAGGCTGTGAGGGTCTGGATGGGAGTCAACAGGCTCAGACTTAACCCAGACAAGACCGAGTGGCTGTGGGTATTGCCTCCTAAAGACTATGTCGACTGTCCATCCTTGGTTCGGGGGGGGAGAAATTGTCCCCCTCAGAACGGGCTCGCACTTTGGGTGTCCTCCTAGACTCACAGCTAAGATTAGAGCAACATCTAGTAGCTGTGGCTAGGGGGACCTTTGCACAGGTTCGCCTGGTGCACCAATTGCGACCCTACTTGGATCAGGAGGCTCTCCTCACGGTCACTCATGCCCTTGTCACCTCACAGTTAGATTATTGCAACGCACTCTACATGGGGCTACCCTTGAAAAGTGTTCGGAGACTACAGCTGGTCCAGAACGCAGCCGTGTGAGCTGTCATGGGTGCACCTAGATACACCCACATTACACCAATTCTCCGCAAGCTGCACTGACTCCCTATTGGTCTCCGGGCACAATTCAAGGTGTTGGTTATTACCTTTAAAGCCCTACATAGCTCAGGGTCAGGTTATCTTCGAGACCGCCTTCTACCACATAGCTCCCAGCGACCGGTAAGATCCCACAGAGTTGGTCTCCTCCGGGTCCCGTCAGCTAAACAATGCCAGCTGGCAGGCCCGCGGGGGAGGGCCTTCTCTGTGGCTGCCCCAGCTCTCTGGAACCAGCTACCTCCTGAGGTCCGGACCATCCCCACCCTATTGGCCTTCTGAAAAGCAGTGAAGACCTGGCTTTTCCGGCAGGCCTGGGGCTGTTGATCTCGCTCTTGCGATCTGGCGAGATCCGGCCATGAATGGTATGAATGAGTTTTAATGTTCTAATGTTTTTAATTTTTAAATGTTTTTATTAGGATTTTAAATGTATTGTGAGCCACCCTGAGTCTTCGGAGAGGGGTGGCATATAAATTGAAAAAATAAATAAATAAAATAAATGAATACAAAATAACAAGAGCTGGAAGGAACCTTGGAAGCAGGGGTGAAATGCGCCTGGTTTGGACTAGATCACCCGATCCGGTAGCAATGGAGGCGGGTGGTTCGGAGAACCAGTAGTAAAAATCCCTGCCCCCCCCCATGACCAGCTGAGCCGCACAATCATCAGAGGCTTTTTTTTTACTTTTAAAAGCATTTTTTTACAACCTCTTCAGACAATAAAATGCTTTTAAAAGTAAAAAAAAAAGCCTCTGATGATCACGCGGCTTAGCTGGGATCGTCAAAGGCTTTTAAGAGAAAACCCCCCTTTTTTTTCTTTTAAATGCCTCTGACAATCCCAGCTGAGTTGCCTGATCAGCTGGGATCGTCAGAGCCTTTTGAAAGCATTTTTTTGCAACCTCTTCACCGAAGAGGTTGTAGAAAAAATGGTTTTAAAAGTAAAAAAAAAATGGCCACGCCCACCCAGTCACATTACCACCACCACCCCCACGCCACGCCCACAGAACTGGTAGTAACAAATTTTAGATTTCACCACTGCTTGGAAGTCATCTAGTCCAACACCCCACCCACCCACCCCCAAGCAAGAGACCTTATACCAGACAAACGGCTGTCCAGTCTCTTCCTGAAGACCTCCAATGATGGAGCACCCACAACTGCTGGAGACAAAATATTTCACTGGTTTATTACAGAATAATAACAGTTGGAAGGGACCTTGGAGGTCATCTAGTCCAACCCCCTACTCAAGCAGGAGACCATATACCATTTGGACAAATGACTGTCAAATCTCTTCTTGAAGACCTCCAATGATGGACCAACTAGGACTTCTGGAAAAGAAGCCATTTCACTGGTGAATTGATCTGTGATTACAGAATAACAGGAGTTGCAAGGGTCCTTGGAGGTCATCTAGTCCAACTCCCTCCTCAAGCAGGACACCTTATACCATTCTGGACAAATGGCTGTCCGGTCTCTTCCTAAAGACCTCCAACTTGTGGAGGGAAGCCGTTCCAGCCATTAATTCTTCCCTCACTCAGGAAATTTCTCCTTAGTTCTAGCTTGGATCTCTCCTTGATAAGTTTCCGTCACAAACAGAATCACAATGTCAATGTGACACTCAACTTTGATCCAATTCTTTCTAAGCAAGAACTTATCTCAATAACTTCTCCACTCATTTTTTTTTTCCTTTCTACACTTCGGGGTCCTTCTTTTCTCTTGAGAAGTCCTCTTCTCCTTTTTGGCCTCTTCCTCCATAACCTTCAACTTCTGCATTCCCATTATTGGTGTATTTTTTTTTCCTACAGCAAGTTCTCCAGAAGTTCATGAGATCATCCAAATTAAATTGGAAGACAAGGCAATTGAGGACATCAGAATAACCTCAGGTTTCTATTTTCTTCTAAAAATATCCATCCTCCTGACAGGTCAAAGGAGAGGACAGTGCTGGAGAGCAGAGAAGAAAGAACTAATGGAGTTTCTTCTGCAGGTCCCATTAAGTAATAACCAGCTATCTCATTGAGTGCTCCAAAATGGACATCAGAGAACGAAGTAGAAGATGAAGTCCACGGAGAAAGGAGGTGGACCGACCAACCATGTCCAAGCAAGGATACTCCTTGGTCACCCAATGAGAACTGATTTGAAAGATGAGGATCCCACCATTGTGAGGTCCTTGGTGCTCTCTCGGCTGGGTGGTTTTCTTGCAGATGTTTCATGACCCAACTAGGTAACAGCATCAGTACTAGAAGGTACAACCATACTCCCTACTAGCATTGATGATGTTACCTAGTTGGGTCATGAAACGTCTGAAAGAAAACCACCCAGCTCAGAGAGCACCAAGGACCCCACAGTCCTTTTCTTCTTCCTCCTCCTCCTCCCCCTCCTCCTCCATTTTATCACTGATGATGATCCCTAGTTGGGTGATGAAATGTTTGCAAGAAAACCACCCAGCTCAGAGAGCACCAAGGACCCCACAGTCCTCCTCGTTCTTCCTCTTCCTCTTCCTCTTTCTCTTCCTCTTCTCCTTTCTCTTCTTCCTCCCCCTCCTCCTCTCTGCACACCAAACTTCCTTCTAGCACTGATGATGTTCCTTAGTAGAGTCATGAGTTGTCTGCAAGAAAACCACCCACCTCAGAGAGAACACAGGACCACACAATCCTTCCTCCTCCTTCTCCTCTCTAGCACTGACGACATTCCCTAGTTGGGTCATTGAAACATCTGCAAGAAAACTACCCAGCTCAGAGAGCACCAAGGATCCCAAAATCCTTCCTCCTCCTCCCTTCCAGCACTGATGACGTTCCCTAGTTGGGTGATGAAACGTCAGCAAGAAAAGCACCCAGCTCAGAGGGCACCCAGGACACTTCGTTGAACCCACACACCTTAAAGTGGCCAACATTGAGTAACTCTGTTCCAGATCATGGCTATTCCCATTTTCAGCTCTTCCAACCTCTCCCAACGCCGATCTTGAAAAATCTAACCCCTTTCCTTTCAGTATCACAACGGAGAACGACACAATCACACCATGAATACACCCGTGCAAACCTAAGCTCACGGGCGGGGAAAGCTCGACACCGTCTCCGCAGCCTGTGGACCCCACAGTCCTACCTGGGTGTGTCCGAACGACAACTTTAGTCGATTTTTAATTCGTAAAGCGACACCATCTTCTGTTGTGTTCCAGTTGCAGGTTCTTTAATGGAGGTTTGCCATTAAAGCTGAATATTTCTTTGCTGGATTTGCAAGATTAAAAGGGCACCCTAAATCCGATGACGGGAGTTTGGGGGTGCCACAATGCACCCCACACAAAGCCGCACATCACAACCAGCAAAAACATGCACTAAAGAGACTCCCTCAGCCTTTTAAAACAGGAACAAAAAGAATTGTGTTTGTGATACTGGTGGATTTTCCCTGCCTCTGTTTTTAAAAATCCACTATGCAAAACATAAAACTCACTACAGATTTCTTACTCACAAGACCATCTGCTAAAAATTAAGCAACGTTTCTTTAAGGAGCAGCTTTCTGTGATCTCACACACACACCCCTTTACAAACACGGAGGCGATTCTAACACAGAAAGAAGCAATTTCCCCGGAGCCATGGATTACCAAAAAAACCAAATGGAAGAAGCTGTTATAGAAATGAAAGACTGAAAAACCTTCCTGGGTCAGACACATACATTTATTTGCGCAAAGGTTCAGTGCGATTTTGGTTCCAGCAAATCTGAACAAAGAATGATTCTGATTTCTCTGTTTTTATACATTTCTAAGACACAGGATTCAATGAGCTCATTCATTCTCCATATATGGTTACATAGTTCCGTTACATTATAATCATGTTATACTTCCATTATACTTTACTAATTATAAAACCATTACATACAATATACTTTACTAATTATAAAACCATACATTATACTTTACTAATTATAAAATCATTACATACAATATACTTCACCATACATTATACTTTACTAATTATAAAACCATACATGTTAGTTAATAACTTTACTAACCCATCACTTCATAGTTTACAACTTTCCTTTAAAAGCTGTAATGGTCAAATGCAGAAATTTATGGCTCTATCTTAAGTATAAGTAACCTTGTTTCATATGCATTTCCCTTCCATATGGCTGTATTTCTGTAGTTTTGCTTCTGTGTAGAATCAGTGTGTTTGACACAGGGTCATAGGTCAGGTAACTATGAAGAACTCTATAATGTAATTGCTTAGCTTCTTCTCATTATCAGAGTCGGTCATCTACCAGAATACTACACTTAACTTTCCTGATGGGTGACAGCTAAGCCTCATTAGAAGATATATTACTACCAATGGGGTTCAGCTGCCTTTAATATACTTTTCAACCAGCACGTTTCTCTTTTATAATAATGTGAATAGAGAGGGTCTTTTAGAGTTCATGTATCTGACTGTTAGGTAAATGTCTAACCCCACCCAGGTAAATGTTATCACCTCCCCACTACCCATCATGCCTCCTTACCTTTGGCTCCTCCCACGAGGTATAAAAGGGGTCAGCACGTGTTATTCCAGTTGTTCCAGATGAGTACCTGATAAGAAAAAGGGAGATCAGTGACTCTCTCCTCGATGAGGTCTAGCAACTTGATAAAATCAAAATAAAGGATTTAAGAAAAGATTTACTTGACATCGTGAGTTATTGGGTTAGATCCTAAGCTTAACAAAATGGTAGCAGAGGATGGTTACCCATAACCCTGGAAGATGTCTGATGCAGTAGTTTATTCTGAAAAGGAGAACAGAATAAACACCCGAGCCTACACTAAACTAATGGCTGAATTACGGGCACTCGAGGATGCCATGGCAGGAATCGCCACGACGGAAAACGAGCACGATGAAGACATCCATACATTTCCCAGAGAAGAAGAGCCACCAGAGGAGGACGACTTCAGAATGGCTCTACAGGAAATGATGGAGGCACCCATCGGCAAAATGGAACTCATCGCGAAACTCCAAGGCCTTCTTGAAAACCATGGAGCAGCGATGAGCAGCTACGATGAAAACCGGGAAACCGCAAATCCGGTAAGAAAAAGAACACCCCTCACCATAATAACGGGCATGGGTGATTTCAGTTTTGCGCCACAACCCCGGCGGCCATCTTGGAATGGCCAACCACCAATGAGCAGCCAGGATTCAAAATCCATGGCGCGAAACTGTCCAGGACTGGACTTGGAAGAGGGGCAACCCGAGGAAGAACATGGGGGACGAGGCCCACACGGGTCAAAACTGCCCACCAGGCCTGAAATAAAAAAATCCATGGAGACCTTAGCAGCAGCGTACGGCTCCACTTTCAGGCTTCCCACCTCAGCCGCAGGCCGCGGAAGGGCCTACAGCAACCAGAGGGGAAACGAGACAGGCACACTGACTCGGCTATCCATTGGGAGAGGGACCCCTCCGCACGCTGCACAAGGGACATCGACCGCCTACGGGCGCACCCCAGGGCAGGACTCGAACCCATCACCCTACCTAGCGCGAAGGCCAAGCCCAAGGGAAAGCAACCGGGGCTTCAACTTACCTGCTCCGCCGGGCTTCCCCGCTCGCAGCCGCGAATCCGATGCCACCGCCGATGCAGCCGTTGCCACCGCCGATGCCGCCGCCGCAGTCGCCACCGCCACAGTCGCCGCCGCCGATGCCGCCGCCGCAGTCGCCACTGCTGCCACCGTCGATGACGCTGCCGCCACCACCGCCAGGACTCCGGGCTCGTCGACCATCTCTCCGGTCCCTGCGAGAGAACCAGCAGCCCAGCAGCGTTCCCGGAGCCGCGACGAGGGAGACAGGCAGGCCAGGGGTGGATTCGGGCCTCCTCTGAGCAGCCTTGGCCTGGGCCGAAGAGCAGCAGCAGAGAGCTCCTCACTCAGAGACTTCCAACGACGAATGGACTCCACGCATGCGCAGTCTCCACCTGCAGAAAAAAATGGAAGAAACATAGATACAAATCACTACAGAGTTGCTACTTGCATACCAGAGCCATATTGCGAGTTCCCTCACTCAGAACACCATGGACAGCTCCCTGCAGTGAGTAATCACAATAATAACTATGGGGCAATGCCTGTTGTTTCCACAAAATTACAATTAGATGGGGGGAACCTCATAGATTGGAGCCAGCAGTTGCAGATCACTTTTATGAGGGAGAACTTACTTTTCTTAATCTCAAACCCTCCACAAAAACCATGGACTTTAGAGATTGACTGCAACCATCATAGGGCATTTTGTATTCTGTTAACAAGTATATCACCTACCATGTACCCCAGCATTGATAATCATATGACTGTGCATGAAGTAATTCAAAAAATCTACAATCTGTTTTATAGTAAGAGCAGGGCCACGACAACCAAAATTTCCAGAGAATTTTATTCTGCCAGGCACAAAGCAGGGGTGCCTATGAGTGAACACCTATTGAAGTTAAATGCAACAAGGGCAGAATTGATGCATAGGGGTGAGGTAGTGACTGAGGAAAGCATGCTAAGTATAGTAATAAACTCACTGGATAGCAGCTGGGACAATTTCGTGATGCAGCTAGACAGTCTCAGTCTAGAGCATCTTACACTAGATACACTAAGCAACCGCCTGATTGCAGAGGACAATCTGAGAAGAGATAGACACACTTCTAGAAGGGAACCCAGGCCCATAAGGAGGGTAGAATTTCAAGATAAGGTCAAAGGTAGCCCGGAATGTTTTTCATGTGGGTCCAAGGGCCATCTAAAGAGAGATTGCCACAAGAGGAATAGGGACAAGGGATACAGAGAGAGGCGCTCACCAGAGCGCGGAATTTTCAGGGAACGGGGCTGAGGGTGGTCACCCAATCCAGGAAGGAACAATGAACGCAGGGATTCATCCAGGGATAGTAGCTCAGGTACAATGCATGGGCTTAGCCATAAAGGAACTGGCCCCAGACAAAGAACAGATAGAGACACGTGGCTTCTGGACTCAGGAGCCTCCAATCATACCACAAATGACACAGACCTATTTGTTTCTTACAGAGAAACGAACTCCACACTTAGAATGGCAAACCAAAGCACAGCTAAGGTCTTAGGGGAAGGAGATGTATTCGTTTCAGGAATTGGGAAAATTGAGGGGGTACTATATGTACCCGAAATACCTCTCAATGTACTAGCCATCACAAAACTCACTATGAACACACCTATAGAGGTAGTGTTCAAGAAAGGCGAAGTACAACTACTAAACCAAGGCAAAAGGGTTGGTAAGGTAATTACAGGTGATGGTTTACCACACTTCACACCCTATAAAGAAAAGGAAGAGAACACCAACACAACCAACACCGAAGCAGCAGAAGAACCACAGGGAGAAACAGAGCACACACAAACAGGAAAGAGAAGGGTAGCCATCGGAAAGCCCATCCACGATAGTTGCGCCCACCTCTTACATCAAAAGCTAGGGCACATCAGTTTCCCTGTAGTGACAAAAATGCTAGAGTGTACTGAAGGATTAAAAGTAAAGGACTGTAAAAACTATTTGGATTGTGCGGTGTGTAAGTGTTCTAAAATCAAGGTAAAGGCAAAACCAAAAAGGTCAGAACGCACTACAAATCACACAATTCAGCTTGTTCACATGGACCTAGTGGGACCATTGAGACCTTCCATTGGGCACAAGAAAAGGTATTTTTTAACCATAGTGGATGACTATAGTAGGTATGGTTTTGTGTATTCCCTTAGAAACAAAAGTGAAATATTTCAAAGATTCAAGGAATTTTATAAAAGGGTAGAAATGCAACATGGAGCAAAAATCAGGCAAATAATGACAGACAGGGGCACAGAATTCATGACAAAAGATCTGAGGGGTTGGTTGAGAGAGAGAGGCATATCACATTACACATCCAGCCCTTTCTCACCTTTCCAAAATGGAGTCGTAGAGAGGAAGAATGGGGTACTACAAACGATGGTCAGGTGTGTGCTAGAAGATGCTGGGATGAGCCAATCGTTTTGGTCAGAAGCACTGCACTATTCCAATTACACGCTTAACCGATTGTGGTCAAGCTCAATCAATAAAACACCATATGAAATCATGCACAATAGAAAGCCAAATATAGCTCACCTACACGTATTTGGCGCCCCAGCCGACATACATATTCCTCGACAATTAAGGAGAAAGGGGGACAAACTATCCAAAAGATTAAAATTCGTTGGTTATGAACCAGGAACCAAGGGCTGCAGATTTGTGGACTGTAATAACAAATTTGTTGTATCCAGATCTGCAGAGTTCCACGAGCACTCGAACTGGTCGAAGATCCACTCCAACGACATCTTTCCTGACAGGGGCACGAGCGACCAAGGCAACAAAGAGTCGAACGTTGAAGAAGTGAAGGAAACAAAAGCAACCAAACCAAAACAACAAGAGGTGAGGACTGAAGGGTGGAAAGAAGGGCATCCCACCCTGAACATAGACAGTCTCACTGAAAAGGAAGCCGAATGCCTCCACAAGACAGATACGCCCCCTGACAGACCCACCAGATCCAGCAGAAACAAATTACCAAAGAGGTTCAAGGACTATGTCATGTCCATGCAGACTGAACACACCACACCCAACTCCTATGAGGAAATACTCAAGCTTCCCAGGGGAGAGAGAGAGAGATGGGAGCAGGCCATGGAGAAGGAGATGGAGAGTCTACGGAATCTGCAGGTGTACTCACCAGCCACGATACCAGAAGGCAAGAAACCCATTGGGACAAAGTGGGTGTTCAAAATCAAGACCCTCGAAGACAACAAAACGTTCTACAAAGCGAGGCTGGTGGCGCAAGGGTTCGCGCAAAGGTACCCGGATGATTACACGGACACTTACTCCCCAACCATTAGGGCCGAAAGCATCAAGAGCGTGCTAGTGATGGCTACTGTACTGGAACTGGGAGTTTTCCAATTCGACGTACAGACAGCATACCTTCACGCAGAACTGGACAAAAGAATATACGTGAAGGCCCCACCAGGGTACAATGAGGGGGAAAACACCACGTGGCTCCTGAACAAGAGCTTGTATGGACTCAAACAATCAGGTAAAAGATGGTATGAGTGCCTAGCCAAAGCTCTTAATACCATGGGTTTCAAAGCCACATCAGCTGACAAATGCTTCTTCACAAAGAAAGAAAATGGGGCATTTGAAGGAATCCTAGTCTACGTGGATGATATCCTATACATAGGAAAACAGAAGACCAAGTGCGAGAAATTTGCCATAGAATTAGGAAGCCATTTTTCACTAAAATCATTAGGGAAAATAGACAGATATCTTGGTGTACAAATAACCAGAACAAACAAGGGCTTCCGACTCTCGCAAAAGGACAAAATCAACGAACTATTGTTGAAGTGCAACATGTCTGGGGCAAAACCTTGTGAAACGCCCATGCAACAAGACTTTGTAAAAGGCATGTACAACGAGGCCGAACCCTTCACAGACAATAAATTATTCAGATCCACCATAGGCTCACTGCTCTATATTGCCAACTGGACCAGACCGGACATCGCCCTAGCTGTCAACCTGTTATCCAGGCATGTGAGCAAACCCACAACTTTACACTGGGAAGCCATCAAAAGACTCCTCAGATACCTGAAGTACAGCATCAACGCCCAACTTTGCCTAGAACCAGACCCATCCTTGAAACCAAAACTGAGCTGCTACGCGGATGCCGACTGGGCCGGAGATACCGAGAGCAGGAAAAGCACATCAGGATACGTGCTCTTCTTAAACGGCTGCCCCATACACTGGTACACCAGAAAACAAAAACTAGTAGCCACCTCTACCACTGAAGCCGAGTACGTTTGTCTGTCCAAGGCTGCGAATAACCTTGTATGGTTCGACGACCTACTCAGCGACGTGTGGACTGAACCATTATACCCCATTGTGATTCATGAAGACAACAAAGCAGCCATAGAAATTTCAAGGGCAGACGCAGTGGGGCAAAGATCTAGACACATAGACATCAAGTATAAGCACATTAGACAGTTTTCAGAAATGGGTTTCATTAGGGCAACACATTGTGACATGGAGGAACAAATTGCTGACATACTCACAAAACCACTAGCACAGAAACAACACACGTACCTCACCTCAAAAATATGTGTATATTTGTAGATAGTATTCCTTGTATATAGCATGTATAACTATAGTTAGAATGTAACTAACTTCGGTTAGACATTTAGAGGGGGTTTGTTAGGTAAATGTCTAACCCCACCCAGGTAAATGTTATCACCTCCCCACTACCCATCATGCCTCCTTACCTTTGGCTCCTCCCACGAGGTATAAAAGGGGTCAGCACGTGTTATTACAGTTGTTCCAGATGAGTACCTGATAAGAAAAAGGGAGATCAGTGACTCTCTCCTCGATGAGGTCTAGCAACTTGATAAAATCAAAATAAAGGATTTAAGAAAAGATTTACTTGACATCATGAGTTATTGGGTTAGATCCTAAGCTTAACACTGACTTTATGTATTTGACTTTGTATGATTTCTACTTTTATTCACATTATTTCTTATTTATTATAATTCCTGCTTTATTCACATCAAAGCAAAGAAAGAGAAGTAAAAGGGCAGGGATTTTAAACAGATTAAGGAATAGGAGAAATAAAACTCCTCTGCCTTCAATTTTCCTAACCAACGTACAGTCACTTGCTAATAAGATGGATGACGTACTCCTTTTAAACAGATACAATTCTGATTTTTACAATTCAGCAGCCCCAGGGGTGAAATGCTCCTGGTTCGGACCGGCTTGGGCGAATAGGTAGCGGAGATTGGGACTGGTTTGCAGCAATGGCTAGCTGGCCACGCCCCCAAACCGGTCCATGGCCCGCAGTTCTGCCATGCTTGCCTGCCTTCCACGCTGCCTTCCTGGCGTCCCGGTGGCCAGCTTGCGAAGGCAGGCAAGCGGAAGCCCATGTGGAAGGCAGGCAAGCATGGCAGGGCTTTGGGGAAGGAGCTAGCAGCTTACTTGCCCACCCCCACCCCACTCCACTCAAGTAGCCCCGACAAGCTATGCATCCATAGCAATGGGGTTGTTTTGTTTGCCGCAGTGGTGCTTCGAGAGGGCAGGTGGACATATTCATTATAGTTGTCAGCTGCAGACGTCCGCCTGCCATCCTGAAGCACCACCGCGGCAAACAAAACAACCCCATTGTGCCGCGCCTCCTCCTTCAGCCAAACACGCCCAGCCGTGTGTGCCCTTTCCTCAAATGAGCTGTGCATGGGACGCTTGGAGAGCGAGCGAGCAAGAGAGCTCTCCAACCTCTGTGTGTGGGGGGGGAGGGAGGGAGGGAGGGATCTGAAGCTGAGGCACCCAAACTTCTGGCAGCGGCGGGGGCAGCTTCTGAGCAGCCCTAAGTCAGCCAGCTCCACCTGACCTACTCCCTGAGTCTCGCCGTTCTCCTGCCCCTCCCCCACCCTACTCAAGCAGCGGCAGGCTCTGCAAGACAGCAGGGCCTCTCATTTTTCCCATGGCACGGCGTACGCTTGCTACCTCTGCTTGTCTGCTTGCAAGCGATGATCTTCTCTGCTTCTCTCGGGATGCTGGTGAGGGCACCATGGATACATAGCTTGTTGGGGCTGAGCAGGGAAGCCGCTGATTGAGTGGGGTGGGGGTGGGGGCGAGGAGAACAGCAAGACTCAGGGAGTAGGTCAGGTGGAGCTGGCTGACTCAGGGCTGCTCAGAAGCCGTCCCCACCGCTGCCAGAACTTCAAATCGCTCCCTCCCTCCCTCCCTCACACACACACACACAAAAACAGGTTGGAGAGCTCTCTTATTCGCTCTCTCCAAGCGCCCCATGCACAGCCCATTTGAGGAAAGGGCACGCATGGCTGGGCACGTTTGGCTGCAGGAGGAGGCCCGGATGGAAGGTGGCTTTTTCTGCAGCATCCCCCTCCCCCCCTTGGATCGCCCTGCAAGGGGGAGGCTCTGCCTTTGCAGAAACGGGGTGGGCGGTTTGTACGGAGGATTGGCGGGGGGGGGGGGGG
>WNWU01012814.1:189955-225535 GCA_012654045.1 Ptyas mucosa | reverse complement strand
AAAGTATTAAGGCGTTTTGGATAAGAATTTGGTGGATAATTCAAAATATATTAAAGAAAAAGATTAAATTTACGCCACAATTTTTTTTGTTAGGTATTATAACAGACTGTACTGGATTAGAAATTAAGTTGATTTTAAATTTAATAACAGCGGCAAGACTACTTGTGGCACAGTACTGGAAGAAACAAGAATTACCTTCGATTCAGGAATGGACACTAAAGGTTGTGCATTTGGCAGAAATGGCGAAAATCTCCGCATATCTTAAGGACTTTTCGAACGAAAGATATTTAAAGGAATGGAGAAGATGGATAGACTATATTCAAAATAAATATCAAAATAAGAGTTTTCAGTTAGCTTATGAATGATATGTGTAGTAGAGATAGTCATATTATTTTAGTTACTTTTTATTTTTTTATTTTTTTTTCTTACTAGAAGTTAAAGATCAAGGTTATTAATGAAATTTTATATGGTTAGTTAATTACAGCTTTCTATGTTTGTACATGTTGTACCCTGAGCTAATCCCGGGAAGCCAAGGGAGGGAGGGAGGGGGGTTGGTAGGGAAAGGGAGGGGGGGTGGGAAGAAAAAGTATGTAATCTCTTGTTTGTAAAACTTTTTAATAAAAAAAAAAAGATCTTAAGGAGTTCATAAGGGAAGCTATGCTTAGTCAAACTGCAGCCATGAATGATCAAACAACAATTATAGATGGAAAATTTAAAGAATTTGCAGAAGAAATAAAAGCAATTAAAGATGTTGTGGAACAAAAACATGATGAAATAAGAGAAGATATTATTGCAGCTGTCTCAGGATTGTCAAAATCCATTGTTGAATTGGAGGATAGAGTAGAAGAGCTCAATGAGGCTAATTTGAATCTGGAAAATAAAGTTGGAGAGATTGGGGCCAAAACAGAAAAGGTGGATGAAGAGCTAATTATGATGCAATATAGATCAATGGAGTTTGCTTTGAGGCTGAGAGGGCTGAAAGAAAATAGTGGAGAGAACTTAAGAGATATCTGTGCTGAAGCCCTATCAGTGATAATTGAAGAAAGACCAGAACACATTGCAATTCAGATTGACAAAATTTACAGGGTTAATTCCTGGGTGGCAATTCAAAAACAATTACCAAGAGATGTGGTGATTTACTTTACATCCAGGAGGATTAGAAATGATATCTTACAAGCCTCATACAAAAATAAGCTTCAAGCAGATGGAAAAGAAATAATTGTTTTGAAAGAAATTCCCTCCAAGATGCTGAGAGATAGAAAAGACTTTGGATTTTTGGTCAATGAGTTGAGAAATCGACAAATTCAATACAGATGGGATGTTCCAATTGGTCTAACAGTGAATTATGGAGGTGAGAAATATCGTTTGAATTCACCTTGGAAGGCAAAGGACTTTTATGTTAATGTTTTAAAGGCTGGATACCCACCCTCATCTGGAGAAGGTAGAAAGGAAAAAAAGAAGGAGATCTCTCAACAAGAGATAGAAGGAAAGCAGGTTCAAAGTTATGCAGAAGTTGTAGCTGGAGGAAGTGGTTTGGAGGAGGATTTAATCCAAGCTGGGCAAGCAGGTCCACTTAAGCAATTGGAGGATCCAGGAGATCAGCGAGTGACACGAGCAACTTATAGACTTCAAGAAAAATTGAAGGAACAACAGTCTCAAGCGGTAGCCCAAAGGGTTCAAAAAACAGAAGCAGTGGGAGGAGCAAGGCCTAAGAGTAAGATTGAAAAAGATCTTCAGGGCATGCTCACTAGGCTTCGAGGGGCCAAAGATGGCAACTAAATTTTTATCTTGGAATGTTAATGGCTTAAACTCACCACAAAAAAGAAAAAAGAAATTTCATTATTTGAAACAATTTAAGAATGATGTTATTTGTTTGCAAGAAACGCATATCAGAACTGTAGATCAAAAATATTTGATAAATTCAAGATTAGGTTCTCATTTTATTGCATCAACAACTGAAAAGAAAAATGGCCTCGTTATATATGTCAAGAAGGGTATACCAGTTAGTTTAATTGAAGCAGACACTCAAGGTAGATACATTGCAATTGAACTTTTGACCCAGAATGGAAAGATGCTTTTAATTGGAATATACGCCCCTAATCAACAACAGGACAAATTTTATAAATTTTTGCATAACAAGATATTACAATGGGACTATAGATCTTTTTTAATGATGGGTGATTGGAATGGCGTGATTGATATTAGGAAAGATAAAAGAAGTCTGTCTACAACATCAGCACGCTCAAAATTACCCAAATCTTTTTTTGAAATGATGGAAGATATGGAACTAAGAGATATTTGGAGAACACGGAATGCGGATGATGCAGATTTTACTTTTTTTTCTGACAGACATCAATCTTTTTCTAGAATTGATTTTATATTAACTACAAATGATTTCCTTTCTAGGGTGAAGAAGGTGAAGATATGTCCAAGAACCTTAACGGATCATAGTCCAGTTTGGGTGGAATTAGAACAGGAAATGGGAGAAAGAAGGTCTTGGAGATTAAATGAAAATTTATTTAGATATGAAGAAAATGTGAATGAACTTAAAAAACAAATGAAAGAATTTTTTGCTATTAATATGTATAAAGGTACATCTATGGAAATGGTATGGGATGCAAGTAAGGCTTACATGAGGGGAGTTTTAATACATATGAATAATAAATATACAGTGAAACAACAACAGAAACGGAAAGAGATAGAGGAGGAAATCAAAAAGAAAGAACAATTACTTGTGGTTACTCCAGGAGACAGGAAACTTAGGGAGACAATTAATATATTGCGACAGCAATTTAATATGCTTATGGCTGACCAAGTGGCGACTAGCCTACAATATGCTAAATATAATACATTTTGCAATGCTAATAAACCAGGTAGATGGTTGGCTTATACTTTGCAAAAAAAACAAAGATCAAGAGTTATTGAAAAGATTGAATTTAGAGGTAAGGAAGTGTACCAACAGGATATGATTAAAAATGCTTTTTTAGAATTTTACTCAAAGTTATATTCAGGGGATCCAATTCAAGGTACAGATATAGATAAGTACTTAAAAGACAAGAATATCCCTGATATTAACAATGGAACAGAGAGAAGGGTTGAATTGCCCAATAACTTCCGAGGAGATTGTTGCAGCTATTAAACAGTTAAAATTAGATAAAACTCTGGGGACAGATGGATTAACAGCTGTTTATTATAAGAAGCTACAAGATGAAATGGTAGAACCACTTAGAATTTTACTTAGTAAAATTCAATTGGGGGGGGAGTTCCGCCATCTTGGCGAACAGCTTTTGTGTCACTGATTCCAAAAGAAGATCAAAACTGTGTTAAACCAGAAAACTTTAGGCCAATATCACTTTTGAATACTGACTATAAAATTTTTGCGAAGATATTAGCAAATAGATTAATGCCAGTCATGCAACAATTAATTCATACTGATCAGTCAGGGTTTATACAAGGGAGACAAATGAAATACAATGTTAGGCAAGTTGTAAATTTATTGGAATATTTGGAAAAAAAACAACCAAGTCCTTGCAGCATCGATTGAATTGGCAGTTGTTTAAGATAATAGAAAAAATGCACTTCGGAGATCATTTTATACAATCAATTAGGGCAATATATCAGGAACAAACTGCACAAATAGTTATTAACGGAGGTTTAACAAAGTCTTTTAAAATTGAGAAAGGAACGAGACAGGGTTGTCCCCTGTCTCCATTGTTGTTTATTTTGACTCTAGAAGTCTTGCTGAATAGGATATGTGATTCGAATAAGTTAAAGGGAATTGTAATTAGACAACAAGACTATAGACTAAGGGCGTTTGCAGATGACTTGGTTGTTACTTTATCTCAACCGATTGAATCAATTACATCTATGTTGGATATTCTGTCTCAATATGGTAAAGTATCTGGCTTTAAGGTAAATCAGCATAAAACAAAGGTGATAACTAAAGACATGTCTGTATCTCAATGTGAGGAATTAGGAAGAATAACGGGGTTTGAAGTAGTTAAAAAAGTTAAATATCTTGGAATTTATATTGCAGCCTCAAATACGAAACTTTTCAAAAATAATTATGAGGTGCTCTGGCAAAAAATTCAGAGAGAAATGGAAACTTGGAAAAAGCTTCAGTTATCTTTACTGGGTAGGATAGCAGCAATAAAGATGAATGTATTACCTAGGTTTTTATTTTTGTTTCAAATGATAGCAGTGCTTAAGAAAGATGGAAATTTGAGGGATTGGCAAAAAGGGGTTAATACGTTTATTTGGGATGGGAAAAAGCCAAGAATAAAAATGAAAATTATACAGGATGTACGTGAGAGAGGAGGTCTTAAGATGCCAAACTTAAGATTGTATTATGAAGCAGCTGTTTTAACACTAATTAGTGATTGGTTTAATTTAACTGAAGAGAGAACTTTAAATATAGAAGGTTATGATTTATTATACGGATGGCACGCTTATTTGTTATATGAAAAAAAGGTGGATAAGGCTTTTAAAGGTCATATACTTAGAAATGCCTTACTGAGGGTATGGAAAAAGTATCAATACAAGTTAAATTATAGAATTCCAATTTGGGCAAATCCTAGACATGCAATAGAGAATATAAGTACAGAGCAGAAACAGGAGGTGGTTACTTATAAAGAGCTCCTTTTTATGGAAAGGGGTAAACTGCCGTTGAAATCTTTAGATGTATTGAAAGAAGAAGGTATAATTTATACTTGGTTTCAATATGGTCAGCTTCAAGCTAGATGGAGGGAAGATCAAAAAGTTGGTTTAATGCAAAATGAGGAAAATTTGGTAAAACAGATTAGAGACCAAAGTCAAATGCATATTAAAAGGCTATATAATGTTTTATTGGAAATAGATTCAGAAACGGAATTGGTAAAAGACTGTATGATAAAATGGGCACAAAATTTTCAAGAACCGGTAAAGTTGGAAACTTGGGAAAAGATCTGGGTTAGAAATGTTAAATTTACACAAGCACAAAACTTGAGGGAAAATTTTTACAAAATGTTTTATAGATGGCATTTAGATCCTAAAAAATTATCATGTATGTATCCAAATGTGCAAGCTAAATGTTGGAGATGTGACTGTGATGATGCTACTTATTTTCATATTTGGTGGTCTTGTAAGAAAATTAAAGCTTTTTGGATAAAAATTTGGTGGGTGATGCAGAATGTCTTAAAAAAAGGGTTGAAATTTACTCCTCAATTATTTTTGTTGGGTATTACAACAGGTTGTACTACAATAGAGACTAAATTGATTTTAAACTTAATATCGGCAGCTAGATTGTTGGTGGCACAATATTGGAAGAAGGACTTTTTGCCTACTATTGATGAGTGGATACTGAAAGTAACAAACTTGGCAGAAATGGCGAAGATTTCAGCTTATCTGAAGGACATTACTCAAGAAAGATACATATTGGAGTGGAGAAAATGGATTGAATACATCCAGAACAAATACCAGACAAAGAAATACCAAATTGCTTATGGATGAATGTAAACTTTAGATGTATATTATCTGTAGCGGAGTTATGGTTCTATGGGGGATCTGTTAATATAGTTGAAGTTAGATCAATTTAGTTTGTGATTGTTATATGCAATACTCTGTATTTTGCTCTGGGAAGTCGGGGTGGGTGGGTGGAGGGGGGGTTTAGGGAGGGGGGGAAGGGAGGGGGGATGGAGGGTGATAATAATTATTGTAAAACTTTTCCAATAAAAAAAAAACAAAGAAAAAAAAACAAAGATTTAGAAACACTGGGCTTTGTATTGGATTGGTGGATAAATCCCAGGCATGAATATGCCTATACATTTAAAATGGGAATGAGCAGAAATTCTTAAAAGAAATTTAGCATGAAGCGGGGGAACTGAGATTTGTTAGCTTTGTTTTCTTTGCTGCATTGCCGTATGTTGTGCAAAAAATAATAATGGTGCACCGGTTAAGATTCTAGGTTGCTGCTGATTAAATTTAAAATAGGACAGTTATGAACAGTGTACTGTAATGTAGGGAAGAAATGATAAAATGGAAAAAAGCTGTAGCGCTTCCTGGATGCGGTTTACCACTCTGAGCCCCAAGTGGCAGGAGACAAGGGCTGCCTTGGTGCCACCAGCTGGCACAAATATACCATGGCAAAGGCGGAATGCTGATGCCATGCAAATAGCACTTCACTCCCGCACCTTCCAGCCATCGCCACTTCGGCCCGCTTGGGCCGCCCAAGGGCTGAGCTCCTTTTTGCATGTTGCACCAACTGCAAAGTTGCACACTGCACGTGCCACCCCCTATGGTGGAAATTTCCAGCCCCACCATGGCCTGGTCCCATATTCCAGCTCCCCTGCAGGCTGGTGCACCCGGGTGGAGGAGCTGCTCCAGGATGACCAAAGGGCCAGTCCTGTGACTACCACAGCTCTGGAATATGGGACCGACTTTCCCACCAACGTCAGCAAGCCAGGGAAATGTTCCCGGTTCGGACCAGATCACCCGATCCGGTAGCGATGGCAGCAGGTGGTTCAGAGAACCAGTAGCAAAAATCCCTGCCCCCCCCATGCCCAGCTGAGCCGCCTGATCATCAGGGTTTTTTTTAATTTTTAAAAGCATTTTTTCTACCTCTTCAGCCGAAAAAATGCTTTTAAAGTAAAAAAAAAAGCCTCTGACGATTGCGCAGCTCAGCTGTGATCGTCAGAGGCTTTTAAAAGCATTTTTTTACAACCTTTTCGGTTGAAGGTTGTAGAATTTATGGTTTTAAAAGTTAAAAAAAAAAGTTGGCCACGCCCACTCAGTCACATTACCCCCCACAAGCCATGCCCACAGAACCAGTAGTAGCAAATTTTACATTTCACCACTGCAGCAAGCCACCGTCAGTCTGCCTGTCTTCGTTTTCCGTCATTCAGTTTGACCAAGCTTCTTGAGAGAAGGAACACAAAAGAGGTTTCTAGGCTGTGTGCTTGGACCAGGCACTTTCTCTCGGGCCTCCCACCTGAAGGCCTCACAGAAGCAGACAGGTAGGCCCAAAAGGAGGCTGAGCCTCAACCCCAGTGTTCCATGGGATTTAAAATTATGAGTTTGGTGGTCCCTGAGGTCCAAAAGGTTAGAGACCCCTGTTCTAGTCTGACCAGCTGCTCGAGCAGGAGACCGTAGAGCATTCTGGACAAGTGGCGGTCCAGGCTCTTCTTAAAAACCTCCAGTGATGGGAGAGCCCACAACTGGATGTTATTCCATGATTGGGTAAAGGTTTCCTGCTTGAGCATGAGGTTGAACTAGAAGACCTCCAAGGTCACTTCCAACTCTAACCCTAACCCTAACCTCTGAGTTCCCCTCCAACTGCGTGTTTCAGTAATTCTGTAAGGGTCTCCTGCTTGAGCAGGGGCTGATGACCTCCAAAGTCCTTTCTAACTATGTTATTCTGTAATTCTCTAATGGTCTCCTGCTTGAGCAGGGGGTTGGACTAGATGACCTCCAGGGTCCCTTTGAACTGTGTGATTCTTTAGTGGGTCTCCTGTTTGAGCAGGGGGTTGGACTGGATGACCTCTGAGGTCCCTTCCAACTCTTTTTATTCTATCATTCTGTAAGGCTCTCCTGCTCAAGCAGGGGCTTGGACTAGAAGACCTCCAAGGTCCCTTCGAACTCTGTAATTCTGTAAGGGTCTCCTGCTTGGGCAGGGGGTTGGACACTAGTAGGGTACCTCTGTCCTTAAGCGAGTCTAAAACAACAGAAAATCCCCTCTAGGAACCCCCTCCTGTGCCCTTCCCATGTTCAAAGATCTCAGCTTGTTTGCGACAATGATAGAAAACTGGGACACGAAAAGACAAGGATTGGCTGGAGTCTAACCGTCTTCTCTGGCTGGTGGATCTTGGTTTGTACCACCAGGTTCTCCAGAGGCGTGCGCAGAATTTCGGGCACTTGGTAGGTGGGCATGCGGTCCAGGCGGCTGCGAGGGAAGAGGTGGTAGGCAAACCCAGACTGGCAGCGCCCGGCCCGTCCTCGTCGCTGGATGACGTTCGATTTCGACACCCAGACGGTCTCCAAACACGAAACCTATGAAGTGGGGAAGAAACTAATCACAGAGAGAAAAACTAGCAGGAATGAAGGAGAAATTTCCTGACGGTGAGGACAATTAACCAGTGGAATTGCTCACCACAAGAAGGTGTGGGTGCTCCAACATTGGGGTTTTTTAAGAAGGAACCCTAATCCTAACCCTAATGCATAATTCTAACCCTAATTTAAACCTAACCATAATCCAGACCTAACCCAAACCTAAAACCTAACCCCAACCCTAACCTTAAACCTAACCCTAGCAATAAACTTAGCCCTAGTCCTAATGCATAACCCTAATCCAAACCTAGCCCTAACCCTAACGTTAAACCAAACCCTATGTCAAGCGTCTAGTATCCCTCGACACAACGCCATCAACCCTAACCCAAACCTAACGCTAACACTAAACATAACCCTAACATAGCCCTAACCTTAACCCTAACCTTAAAACTAACCCTAGCCCTAATGCATAACCCTAACCCTAACATAGCTCTAAGCCTAACCTTAAAGTTAACCTTAAACCTAACCCTAGCTCTAATGCATAACCCTAACCTAGCCTTAGCCCTAGCCCTAGCCCTAACCTTAAAACCTTAACCCTAACCCTAGCCCTAATGCATAACCCTAACCCTAACCCTAGCCGGAGACTCCACCACAACTAGAAGGAAGCAAGACTGAAGGTCAGAAAGCATCTCCTGACCCCGGAGAACCCCACAAGGATGACCCCCCCAGCGCCCACTGATTTAAACATAGAGAAGGGGGAAGAATAGTCCACCCCTCTCTTCGAAAGGGCCAGGAAGCCATGCGAAAAAGCCCTCCCCCCCATCCAGTTGATGGAGCCAACCTTGGTCTTCAGATCGTAGCGCTCCTCCTTGTGGGTCCCGCTGTCCACCACGTGTACAATGTCGTTGATGGTGATGGAGGTCTCGGCAATGTTGGTGGCCAGGACGATTTTTCGCACACCGGGGGGAGGCTGGGGGAAGATGCTCTGCTGGTCCATCATTGGGATATTGGAATGAACTAAAAAGAGGTGGGGGCGGAGGAGGAAGATGATGAATACAACCATCCATCTCGGATTATTGTTGAACTGTGTCTTTTATAGTAATAGCACACTCCGGATACAGCCAAAACGTTCCCACTGGCCTCGGCTCTGGGCCCACCCCGGGGAGCAACGGAGGGCAGGACTAGCCTCTTCTTCACCTGGTAAAATAAGGTAGCAGCTGTTGTGGGACCCCAGGATTTCCAAAAGACGTTGCTGGACCCCTTTAATCTCCTGCCAGCCTGGAAGGAAGCAGAGGATGCCACCTGCGAAGAGAGGACAGGGTACATCCAGTTTCATGAAAAGAAGGATTAGGGGGTGACAGGATAGCGGTCTTCCCGTATTTGAGGGGCTGCCCCAAAGAAGAGGGGGTTCACCAATTCTCCAAAGAACCTGAAGGCAGGAGAAGCAGCAATGGATGGAAACTCACCAAGGAGTGAAGCAACCTAGAACCGTGATGGCAAACATATGGCATGTGTGCCACAGGTGGCACGCAGAGCCCTCTCTGTGGGCACGCGAGCCGTCACCCCAGCTAAGCTCCACTGCACATGCGTGCGCGCCTCCCACCGGTCAACTGATTTTCGGGTCTCTGCCACGCATGCATGGGGGGCGGGGCGCATGCAGGAGACGCATGTGCATGCACGGGGGACGGGAGGAGCCCGGTGCCCAACCCCATGGCCCATTTTTGGTCCCAGGAGGCTGCAGGGAGGCCTGCTAGGTCCAAAACCCTAACCCTAACCTTCCCCCACAAAAGCGGGTGGAAATGTCTGTGCATTTTATAGAGCGAATATTGCGGGCGAGGGGGGAGAGGGGGGTTGGTGCGGTGCCGATCAGCTGTTCTGGGTGACTAGGATCGCTGCTGCCACCTATCGCCGCCGCCTGTTTATAGTGATTGGAGGCAAACGTGCGGCGGCGGCAAACAGGCCACAGAGGCAGATTTTTTTTTCTTGTTTTCCTCCTCTAAAGCTAATGTGCGTCTTATAGTCCGGAGTGTCTTATAGTCCAAAAACTACGGTAACCAGTGGAACTACTTACGATGAGAGGAAGGTGTGCAAGAAAATCACCAAGCTCAGAGAGGACCAAGGACCTCACAGTCATCGTCCTCCTCCTCCACCTATTCTACACAATCCCCACCCTCTTCTAGCCCTGATGATGTTACCTAGTTGGTCATGAAACGTCTCTAAGCTCAAGAGAGACCCAAGGACTGCACAATCCTCCTGCTCTTCCTCCTCCTTTCCACAACACCCCCTTCTACCACTGATGTTATCTAGTTGGGTCATGAAACGTCTGCAAGAAAGCAACAAAGCTTAGAGAGCCCCAGGGACCCCACAGTCCTCCTCCTCCTCTCTTTCTCCCTCTCCCCCTCACTCCTCTTCCTCCTTTTCCCCACTCCCTTCTAGCTCTGATATTACCTAGTTGGGTCATGAAACGTCTGCAAGAAAGCCATCAAGCTCAGAGAGCCCCAAGGACCCCACAGCCCTTCCTCCTCCTCATCTTCCTCCTTTTCCTTCTCCTCCTCCTCTTCTACAGAAATCTCAGAGTCTTCTGGCCCTGATGATGTTACCTAGTCGGGTCGTGAAATGTCTGCCAGAAAATTTATTTACTGTATATACTTGAGTATAAGCCGAGTTTTTCAGCACGTTTTTCATGCTGAAACCCGCCCCCCCTCGGCTTATAATGGAGTGATGAAAAAAAATGCCTTTTTTTCTGCAACCGTTTTGGCTCCCGGGGTTGCAGGCAGGCTTGCTAAAGCCAAAATGGGGCGTGGGGGGGTGCGGCGCCCCTCCCCCGCGCCCCTTTTTGGCTCCCAGAAGTTGCAGGGAGAAAGAAACAAAGAAATCCTCACTGTTTAGGGAGATCCCATGTACACTGAGCTTGAGTTGAGAGCTTCTTGTAATTGAGAGCTTCTTGTAATTGGCTGCTAGCTATCCTTGCTCAGGCTAAGCCAGGAGTGGGTAAATATGGCCCTTTTACAACCTGTGGACTTCAACTCCCAGAATTCTCCCAGCTTGGCTGTCTCAGGAATTCTGGGAGTTGAAGTCCACAGGTTACAAAAGGACCACATTTGCCCACCCCTGGGCTAAGCTAATCAGTAGTGGAGCTCTAAGAATGCCAGATGAGAAGGAGAAAGGGAGGGAGAAAGAAAGAGAGAGAGAGAGAGAGAAGAAAGAAAGAGACAAAGAAAGAAAGAGAAAGAAAAAGCTCTGGTGGCTCAGTAGACTAAGGCAGTGATTAACATCCACTTACATCTGCTGCCTGCAATTACTGCAAGTTCAAATCCCACCAGGCTCAAGGTTGACTCAGCCTTCCATCCTTCCTAAGGTGGGTAAAATGAGGACCCAGATTGTGGGGGCAATAAGCTGACTTTGTATAAATATACAAAAGTATGAAGGCTATTGCTTAACACATTGTAAGCCGCCCTGAGTCTACAGAGAAGGGCGGCATATAAATCAAATTTTAAAAAAAAGAAAAAAAGAAAAAGGAGGGAGAGAGAAAAAGAGAGAATGTAGGTATCTCTTAACAGAGGCTTGAACTTGCCTGAAATTAGATCAAGCCAGTGACTGGGTGGGCGTGGCTAGCTGGTCATGTGATAGATGTGTATAGGGACTACTCAGAGGGCTGAAAAAAGTGATTTCTGACAGGTCCTCGCACTTTTGACTAGTCCTCACACTTATGACCATCCTCACATTTATGCCCGTGCAGCATTCTTAACAACCGTGTCACTCATTTCAGAACTGCTTCTCTTCACCATGGTGACAAGATTTTTGTTTTTGTTGATCCTCTTTTCCACTTACAGAGCTAGTTTATTGTTTTTCTTTGAAATCAATATTCAAAAACATTTAACCTACTGATGCCTCAATTAGTGTAATTTTATTGGTATCTATTTTTATTTTGAAATTTACCAGTAGCCGCTGCATTCCCCACCCCTGGCTTATACTCGAGTCAATAAGTTTTCCCAGTTTTTTGTGGTAAAATTGGGTGCCTCGGCTTATATTCAGGTCGACTTATACTCGAGTATATAAGTATTTTATTTTTATTTTATTTTATTAGGCTTATATGCCACCCTATCTCCAACGGACTCAGGGCGGCTCACAACAATAAAACCACAATCCAATGCAAGTTAAAATGCCTAATGCCGTAAAAAAACCCCCATCAGTCCAGGCCGGGGAGCTCGAATAGCCAAGTTTTTAATTCGCGGCGAAAGGTGCAAAGGTCAGGGGCCAGCCGAAGCCCCAAGGGAAGTTGATTCCAGAGGGTGGGCGCACCTACAGAGAAGGCTCTACCCCTGGGGGCCGCCAGCCAACATTGTCTCGCCGACGGCACCCTGAACAGGCCCTCCCTATGGGTGTGAACCGGGCAATGGGATGTTGTTACTGGATGCAGGTGGTCCAGCTCAGAGAGCACCGAGAATCCTTCATCTCAACCCTGAGCTACAAATATTCTCCTTTATTGCTATTATTATTATTATTATTATTATTATTATTATTATTATTATTATTATTATTATCATCCGCACAGTCAGCCAGATGTTCAGACTGGGTTTGGCATTTTTGTTTACCTATTGAGTCCTTACCAAGGACCTGGGATAGGCAAATCTGGATGTTCGACAGTGTTATAGATATTGTCGCAGGATGGAAGCTGTTCCCACTAAAGGTGCCTTCGGAAATTGATTGGTGCAGTGATGAAATCCAATTTTTTTTACTACCAGCTCTGTGGGTGTAGCTTGGTGGGCGTGGTGTGACTTGGTGGGTGTGGCTTGGTGGGCGTGGCAGGGGAAGGATACTGCAAAATCTCCATTCCCACCCCACTCTGGGGCCAGCCAGAGGTGGTATTTGCCAGTTCTCCGAACTACTCAAAATTTCCGCTACCGGTTCTCCAGAACCTGTCAGAACCTGCTGGATTTCACCCCTGGACTGATGGCAAATTTGTCAATGGCGATGGTGTTCAAGTGGTGCTTCAGTTCTTTTGGGATTATTATTATTCTTATGTTACTATTACTTTTACTATTATTACTATTGTTATTATTTCTTTTATTCATTAAACATGAAACTCAAGTTAACTGAACATTTAAAAATGTATCACAAATATCATTGACTGGCCTGATGGTTGATAAGGGTTGCTGCCAGCATCCTAGGTATCAACCAAGTATCTTTTTCATCATCATCATCATCGTTATTTTACCCGTGTTTCCCCAAAAATAAAACTGGGTCTTATATTTTTTGAGCCGCCAAAAAAGGCACCAGGACTTATTTTCGGGGAGGTCTTATATTTACCCCCCCATTTTTTACCCTGCCGGGAATGGGGCAGGCAAGCTGCCCCTCCCACTTAATGCCACCATGACCTCAGTGAAACAGCTGATCTGCCAGAGCCGGCATGCCTTTGCTAAACAGAATTGCCTCTGCTTTCGGAACCTTAACGGCCTCCCTGAAACAGATGATCTGCCAGAGCCTGCAATGTCTTTGCTAAACAGCAGATCCCAAGCCATACTGTCAGGTTACGATGTTATCTCGAATAAATTGCATTTCCAAACAAAAAGTCTTTGATGAAATCTTTCATTTATTGAGAATAACGATCCGTCCTGGACTCAGTTGCAGCCGAAACTGACCCTCTGACCCAAACCCTTCCCTTTCCATTCCCCAATTCTCAGCGTCTCATTGGCCATCTTCCAAGTCACTCTCGTCATCTCTGCTACTTCAACTCACAGGAATGGGCGTTGGTCTTACCTGATACGCCCTTTCTAGTTCACTAGGAAACGCCGGTCACGCTGGGGAGGTGACTTATCCAGTAACCATAGGACCGAGTCTGCCAGTCAAAAGAAGTCCCGCCTCTTCCTGTATCCAGTTTTGAGACTAGGACGTGAGGCAGACTGTCGTGTCTGGAAAGATAAAATAGAAGTAAAAAGCTCCCAGGAACCCCCCCCAAACAGCAAAAGCGCAGCACGAGAGGTGCCAGACTAACAGGGAGGGGTGACCGGTGTTTCCTAGTGAACTAGAAAGGGAGTATCAGGTAAGACCAACGCCCATTCTCAGTCACGGAGGAAACGCCGGTCACGCTTGGGATATACCAAAGCCCAGGTACCTATTGGGAGGGAGAAGTCCGGCTCCGCTCGTCGCCCTGGAAACGGACCCTCTGAAGAACTCGTCTTCCAAAGGAAGCCTCCACAGAGGCATAAACATCCAACCGGTAATGCCGGATAAATGGAGACAGAGAAGTCCAAGTGGCAGCGCGGCAGACCTCTTCAAGAGAAGCCTGAGTAGACCAGGCAGCCAAAGTAGCCGTGCTCCTGGTAGAGTGGGCTGTAATGCCACAAGGCACAGGTAGAGATTGAGCTTCATAAGCCAAAGAAATAGTAGCTCTGAGCCACCGACCCAGAGTTGTGGAGGAGACCTTCAAACCCATGGACTGGGGTTGGAATGATACAAAGAAGGCCTCAGAATGACGAAAGGAAGAGGTCCTGGCAACATAAACCTTGAGGGCCCGACGAACATCAAGCTTGTGCCAAACCTTCTCTAGGCGATGACGAGGCGAAGGGCAGAAGTTGGGTAGAACAATCTCTTGAGAACGATGAAAGGCTGAATTGATTTTTGGGATGAAAGTTGGATCTAAACGGAGAATCACTCGATCGGTATGAATAATGCAGAGATCCTGACGAACTGAGAGAGCGGCCAACTCTGAGATTCTCCGAGCCGAGGTTATCGCGATGAGAAAGGCCACCTTAAAAGACAGAAATTTCAAGGAGACCTCCCGAAGAGGCTCAAAGGGAGGGCCAGTGAGGGCCAAGAGCACCTTGTTGAGATCCCGGAGGCCGTAGATTGGAAGCGCCTCTGAGGAATGAACGGATAAGGGGATGAGTGGAAACCGACTCCAAGGCACCGCAGGTGAGAATAGAGGAAATGGCTGAGACCTGTCTCCTGAGAGTATTGGGAGAAAGACCCGACTTGAACCCATCCTGTAGAAAGCCCAGAATATCAATGATGGAAGTAGCAGTGGGAAGAACCTTCTTGCGGCGACACCAAGCAGAGAAGGCCATCCAAGTGGCATTGTAGATACGGTTGGTCGACTCGCGACGAGAATCCTGGATAGTAGAAATTATCTCCGAAGGGACCCTAGCCTTGGACAGGAGGAACCGCTCAACCTCCAAGTGGTCAGCCGGAGCCACTGAGTATTGGGATGTGCTAGACGGCCCTGCCACAGAGAGATCCTGTCGTCCAGAATCTGCCAATGAGATGCAACGGAGAGAGCCACCAGATCCGCAAACCACGGGTGTCGGGGCCAGTAAGGAGCCAGAAGGACGAGCTCGGCTTGCTCCTGCAACAGTTTCCTGATGACCCTGGAGATGAGGGGAAGAGGTGGGAAAGCATAAAGAAGAAGACCACAAGGCCACGGGCTGATCAAGGCATCCACAGCTTCGGCTCCCTGGACAGGAAACCTTGTGAAAAACCTCGGGAGCTGGTGGTTGGATCCGGACGCAAAGAGATCCACCGCTGGGAGACCAAAACGTGTTGCAATGTCCTGGAACAGAAATGGATCGAGACTCCACTCTGTCTGGTCCACCACTGAGCGACTGAGAATGTCTGCCTGGACATTCGAGGACCCCGATATGTGGGAGGTGTGGATGGAAGCCCAGTGACACTCCGCCCACCTGATAAGACGGGAGGCTTCCCGCATGAGGGCCTTGGAGCGGGTCCCTTCTTGCCTGTTTATTTGGGCCTTGGCCGCTACGTTGTCCGTTCTGATCAAGACATCCCGACCCCGAAGGAGAGGGGCAAACTTGCGAAGGGCCCGGTAGATTGCTCTGAGCTCCAGAATGTTGATGTGAAGGCCTCTCTCTTGAATGGACCACTGTCCCTGAGACAGATGAGACCCCAAGTGGGCCCCCCATCCGAAGAGACTTGCGTCCGTGGTGATGCTTACTCGCTCAGGGTCTCTGAACAGGCAACCCCTTGCTACTGCCAGGGAGGTCCACCAGATTAAGGACTGAAGGACTGCTGGAGGTAGGGAGACTCGGGTCACTGAAGTGCTCCTGCGGGACCGTTGAAACGGAAGCAAAAACCACTGAAGATCCCGGCTGTAAAGCCGAGACCAGGGAGTGATCCCAAAGGCCGAAACCATCTTCCCCAATAAGCGGGAAAGGCCCAGGAGGGAAAAGGAACGGGAAGCCCTAACCTGACCAGCCAAGTCAACAATGCTGTCCTGACGTTCCTGTGTAAGGGAAACCTGTAAACTCACAGTGTCAATAACTGCCCCTAAATGCTGAATGCAAGTGGAAGGAACCAAATTGCTCTTTGAAAGATTAACCAAAAAGCCATGAGACTGCAAGGTCTGAAGGGTGACTTGAACGTCCTTGTTACCCCGGGCTTCTGAACTAGATAAGACAAGAATATCGTCTAAGTAAAACAAAATCCTAACAGGAAAGGATCTCATATGGCCTATAAGGGAAGCCATGATCTTCGTGAAAACTCTAGGAGCCGAAGAGAGACCAAAGG
The DNA here is from genome assembly GCA_012654045.1 of Ptyas mucosa. Taxonomy (NCBI): domain Eukaryota; kingdom Metazoa; phylum Chordata; class Lepidosauria; order Squamata; family Colubridae; genus Ptyas; species Ptyas mucosa. The sequence continues at coordinate 208,993 of WNWU01012814.1, read as the reverse complement.
GGAGGGCTCTATACTGATAATGCCTACCCTGATAACAAAAACGAAGAAATTTCCGGTGTTCAGGAAATATGGGCACATGAAGATAAGCTTCCGTCAAGTCGATGGAAGACAAAAAATCACCCTGACGGATGGAGAGGAGAATAGTCTGGAGGGATTCCATCTTGAACCGGCGATAGACTATATACCTGTTCAAGGATTTAAGATCCAATATGGCCCTCCAGCCTCCAGAAGCCTTGGGAACTAAAAATAAACGAGAATAAAACCCTTGGCGGACTTCCGCCTGGGGAACACTTTGGATAGCCCTAATATCTAATAGGTGTTGTATAGCCTCCTCCAGCAGAACCCTCTTGGTTCTGACGTGGGAAACCGGGCACTTGACAAACAAGCTAGGGAGAACCGAAGAAAATTCAAGGGTTAAACCAAATCTAATCGTGCGCCTAATCCAGGGGTCTGAAACCGAAATTTCCCACTGGTCAGCAAAAAATGCCAACCGACCTCCAATCATGGAGTCAGGAATTGGGAAGGGAGAACTAATGGGATCTATGAAATGGGCGACCCCTACCTCCTCTGAAGGGCCTGCGGGAAGAGAAACGGGACCCCTGCCTGACCTGGCAATCCTGATGTTGTCCGCCTCTGGGCTGAGAGGAACGTTGATGTCTGGATTGGAATAAAGAGTAGTCAGAGCGAAAGGAATGGGAGCGAAAGGAACTCTGCTGACGAAAATCGGATCTCCTCAACAGGGAAGGCAGAACCTTGCGGTGATCCTTCGTCTCGATGAAAAGCGGATCCAACGCTGAGCCGAAGAGCTTGTCCCCCAAGAAAGGAGCAGAAGCGAGCCTCCACTTGTTCCAGGCATCCGCCTGCCACTGCCGAAGCCATAGAAGTCTCCGCGATGTCACTGAGGCTCCGATAGCTTTTGCTGAAAACCTGGCCGCGTTCAGAGTAGCATCAGCAGAAAACTCAACTGCAGCCAGAATTTTGTTGATGTCCTGGTGGGATCGCACATCAGAAGCAGGAAGGCGTTCCTGCAGTTGACGAAGCCAAAATATGGAAGCCCTGTTAAAAAAGGAAGCGGCCGAAGAGGCCTGAATGGACCAAGCTGAAGCCTGGTGATCCTTGATCAAGGAACGTTCAGCCTTCTTATCTTCAGGACGAAGAGACTCCTCTGACGGACCAGTAATAGTCCTGGGAATCCCCCCTTTCTTCACAATCCACAGGATCAGAGACAGCCTGGGCCCTCACTGAGCGACTCTGCTGACTCACATAACTGGAAACCTCAGAAGAGGCCCTTTGCTACAGGCCTTCAGCAATACCCTGCCTAACTGATGATGAAATTAGCTCTGCCAAGGCAGGAGTTACTCAAAGGAGCCTCAGCCCCTTGATTACCAGTTGGAGCTGGAACCTCAGGGGGTTCTTGCCTGGGAGGGGCCTGAACAGACTCAATGGGGGATAGAGGCCTAGCAGGTGGAAATACAGAAGAAGCATCAGCAGCCACATTTTCACCCTGAGTAGAATGATCTGGAGAAAAATCCTGTTCTATTTGCATTTGAGAAGGAGAAATAGCCACATTGGAAGTGGGGAGGGCAGAAGATTTAGAGGGCCCCACAGCAGGAGAGGAAACTTTAGAGGCCCCAGATGCAGCCTTCTGAAATGCCTTTTCCATGGCCTTGTGCCTCCTGGAGTCTTCCCTAGATGATGCAGCAGGATTAACACTTTTGGAATGAGAAGACCTGGTAGAAACTCTGGCTGCCTTGGAAGGACCAGGGTCCCCTGAAGATCCTTCTTTAGGATCAGAAGTATGGTCTCTCTTCCCTTTAGCCTGGGATTTTTTATTGCTCCTAGCATCCGCCATTTTGGAGACTGAAAAACTTTCACAGTTTAGAAATTGAGGCCAAATGGGGGATAACCACCCTCCAAACACACACACAGGGAATAATTGGTGGTTCAGGTAACTCACTGCGCCAGGAGAGAAGCTGGAATGGTGCCAGAGGTCAGGATGGCCAAGCGGGAGCCTGGAAATAGCCACTAGCCAAAGAGCGTTAAAACGCGGCAAAATTAGGCGCGGAAAAGCCTCGCGCCAAGAACTTGCAGCAAACAGGGCTCCAACAGAAGCAGAAGGCAAGGAAAGCTTCCCAAATCACCCAAAAGGGCAAAATAATGCTGCCTGCAAGCGCGGCGGTGCTTCCGCACGTGCACGCTGTTGTGGGGCTGCTCGCGGCCGCCAGAACGCTCCTAGCGCTCCCCAGCTGATTTTAAATGAATCCTGCTGCTCCGATGTAAATAGCCAGCAAAAGAAGCAGAAATCTATCCAAAAAGCTCTCCCCACGTGGAAATAATAGGGAGAGCTAAACAGACACGACTGTCCTGTACCAGACCGAGTCGAAAAACTGGATACAGGAAGAGGCGGGACTTCTTTTGACTGGCAGACTCGGTCCTATGGTTACTGGATAAGTCACCACCCCAGCGTGACCGGCGTTTCCTCCGTGACTGAGAATGTCCCCTCTCCCATCCCATCTCCTAGGGCAGTGATGGCTAACCTTTTTGCCATCGCGTGCCAAAAGCGGGGGGAGCGCGGTGGGGTCACACGCACGCGTGCCCACATCCATAATTCTATGTGCCCTGCCCCCCCCGTGCTCCCCCTGCTTTTGGCACGTGATGGCCCGGTAGGCCCCTTTTTTGCTCTCCCCAGCCTCCAGAGCCTTTCTAGGAGCCTGGGGAGGGCAAAAACGGCCTTCCCCACCCCCCCAGAGGCCTTCTGGAGGTCGGAAACAGTGTGTTTCCTGGCTTCTGGTGGGCCCAGAAGGCCCGAAAATCAGTTGGCTGGCGCACACATGCGTCCCGGAGCTAAGCTCACGTGCCCACCAATATGGCTCCGCGTGCCACCTGTGGCACCCGTGCCATAGGTTCGCCATCGCGGTCCTAGGGGATATTATCTGCCGGGAAAATAAGTAGGTGAAAGTCAAGCTGCTTCTTTCTCTCATGTCAGCACTGGTTCGAATGTAGTTTGGAGTGCTGACACATACATTGACAGGGTGTCACATGGTCAGCATGAGAAGCTTGGCAACTGACCCATACCTTTTGTGACCTCCTGACAAGGAAAGTCAACAGGAACTTATCAATGGGGGGTTACCAGCTGGTTCACTTAACTGGCTAGAAAGTTTTAAAATAAGGCAAAACTCACAATTGCAAATCCCAAGCACCACTCCAGGCCTTTGGGTTAATGGGTTAATGGATTTACATATTGATATTAAAGTGAATGTTTATTTTGACCCACAGACAATATGAGTGCCGAAAGGAAGAGCGATTCTGTCGAATTCAAGAAAGGAACCGTGGAGGACTCTCAGGGCAAGAATCTTACGGCTTTCTGCAAAGAGAACAAGTTAGATCTCCGTATAGTCCAAAAATGGAGAGCAGAGTACGATAACCTCAGTCAACATGCCAGCATGTTGTCGGCTAAACGAACTGTCATTGGATCTCCCCAACTCAAAACAAAGCAACCTCTGTAAATTCCCCCCCGCAAACCCAGCTTGGACCCACTTCTCCAGCAACCCCACCATGGTTGAGCAACGGGGGTCACCCACCTGGTTCACCGTGGGCATCAATCTGAAGGACGAGATTGGCAATCAGCTCAAGATCCACGATGCATTCGTCATCTGATTGCTGGGGGTGGGGGGGAGGGTGAAAAAGAGAGATGGGATGGGTAGTCCTCGACTTATTACTAAAATGGAGTCCAACATTTCTGTCACTAAGCAAGACATATGTAGCTGTATATATGTATCTACAACTATACATCTGTCCTTATCTATGTATCTTTGTCTTTATTTGTATCTCTCTATCCCTATCTATCCATTATCTACCCATCCATCTCTATCTCCCTGTGTTTATTTCTATGTCTCTACCCCTATTTATCCATTATTTACCCACCCGTCCATATCTATGTGTCCATCTTTATTTCTCTCTCTATCCCTATCTATTTATCCATTATCTACCCATCCATCCATCCGTCTTTTATTTCTCTCTCTCTATCCCTATCTATTTATTCATTACCTACCTCTCCGTCAGTCCATCCATCTCTATCTCCCTGTCTGTTTTTATTTCTATCTCTCGATCCTTATTTAACCACCCATCCCTCCACATATCCATCCTTCTACCCACCCACATCGGTCCTGACCTCTTGGTTGCCCGTTTTCACCTGAGAGCTAGTGAAGTGTCCCCACCGCGCCTCCCCCCTTTGATCGCTCCAGTGCCCACCTTGATCTCGTAGTGATGATGTCGGCCGACCATGGACATAATGTCCTCCAGGTAGTATTCTTTGACTGGATACATGAAACCCGGCACTTTGATCACGGGACAGTCCCCGAAGTACTGTGAGAAATGTTGGTTGTCCCCCGTGGCGCTCATGAGCACCAGGTGCAGCTGCCGGTTCTGCTTCTGAATCCCCTTCAGGAGGATGAGCAGGAAGTCGGTGTTGACGTCCCGCTCGTGGACCTCGTCCACGATCACGTGGCTGACCCCTTCCAGCAGGGGGTTGCCCTGCAGTTTCCGCAGCAGGATGCCCACGGTGCAGAAGAGCAAGGCGCCCCCACGGGACGGCAGCTTGCTCTCCAGCCGCACCTGGTACCCAACGTTCCGCCGCAGGCTGGGGCCCAACTCTTGGGCCACGCGCTGGGCCACGGAAATGGCGCTGATCCGACGGGGCTGAGTGACCACCACATTGCACTGGGTGCCGCGGCCTTCCAGGATGAAGTGTTCCAGCAGCAACTGGGGGATACGGGTGGTTTTCCCGCAGCCTGTATCGCCGGCAATCACCACCACCGGGTGCTGCTCGACGGCCGACAGGATGGCTTCCTTGTGGGAGTCCACGGGCAGCGGGTGGCTGTCCTGCCACAAGTTTCCCCGCCGTTTCCAGAGCGCCAGGAGGTTCTGGCTGAGACGGACCTCTTCTGATTCCGAGAGCGGGATGTAGGTTTTGCCTGTGATGGCGTCACTCAGGGTGCCGCCACTCTCCTTGCTCAGGTTCATCACGTCGTCTGTCAGCTGGGGCAGCTGAGAGTCCCGGGAGTCAATGGGGTACTGAGAAAAAAGAAAGAGGGGGTTTCATGATCCCTTTGCAATATTGTCACGCGCCGGAGAGCTGTCGGCCTGGAAGAGGAAGGGGCCGTCCGCAATACAGGTAGTCCTCGAATTACAACTGTTCATTTAGCGACCGTTTGCAAAATGCGACTTAAGACTTTTTCACACTGACGACCGTCATTACATTACATCCCCAGTCAGGTGGCTCATATGTGTACACACACAAACACACACACAATCATCCATCTATCTATATCATCTATCTAAATCCATATCTATCTGTCTGCCTTTCTATCTTCCTATATCTTTCTTTTTCTATCTTTGTCTTTCTATCATCTTTCTCTATCCATCCATCCATCCATCTCTCTCTCTCTCTCTCTCTCTCATCTATTGATCTAACTCTATCCGTCTATCTTTCCCTTTCTATTTCTTTCTCTCTATCATCTTTCTATCCATCCATATCTATCTATCTGTCTGTCTATCTATCTGTCTCTCTATCTTTCCATCTCTCTTTCTCTCTCTCTCTTTCTCTCTCTCTCTATATATATCTCTCTCTCTATCCATCCATATCTCTCTATCTCTCTCTATCATCTACCTAGTCCTAGACATACAACAGTTCATTTAGGGACCATTCCTAGTTACAATGGCGCGGAAAAAGGTGACTGAGGACCATTTGTCACATTTACAACCGTTGCAGCATCCCCAGGGTCACATCAGGAAAATTCAGACGCTGGACAGCAAACTCATATATATGACGGTTGCATCGTTCCGGGGTCATGTGATCAACTTTTGTGACCTGCGGACAAGCGCAGACAATGGGGAAGCCAGAATCACTGAACAATTGCAAGGATTCGCTTAATGACTGTGGCAGGAATGGTCATCAAATGGGGCAAGGCTCAGTTAACAATCATCTCACTTAGGGACAGAAATTGTGGTCACTTTTAAGAAATTTTAAGTTATGTTCTATTTTGCGGTGTCGTAACTTCGACGGTCATTAAATGAATGGTTGTAAATCGAGTACAACCTATAATCACCACTTAACAGCTGCAAGGATTTCCCTTTTCAGGATTCACTTAAGGACTGTGCAAGAAAGGTCATCAAATGGGGCAAGGCTCAGTTAACAACTGTCTCACTTAGTAACAGAAATTCTGAGCTCCATTATGGCCATAACCAAAGGACTACCTTAAGTGGTCCTGGACTTACAACCGTTCATTTAGTGACTGTTCGAAGTTACAACAGCACTGAAAAAAAGGGACTTACGACCAGTTTTCACACTTATAACCGCTGTGGCATCCCCGTGGTCACGTGATCTAAATTCAGGCGCTGGGCCACTGACTCATATTTATGACGGTTTCAATGTCCCAGGTTTGTGTGATCCCTTTTGGCGACCTTCTTCTGCCAATGAGGAAGCCAGATTCACTTAACAACCGTGTGACTAACTTCACAACTGCAGTGGTTCCCTTAATCGCGGTGGTAAGCCATTGTAAAATGGGACGACACTCACTTCGCAAAGGTACCCCTTGGCAGAAATGTTGGGCACCTATGCAGTCACAAATCAACGACTACCTGTATCATCTGCTTCCCGTCGGCTTGGACCCTTGGCTCTCAGCCTGACTTACATGGTTCAAGTAGTTCTCAATCTTGCGCAACGTGGCCTCGGGGACTTTGATGTGGCAGGGCTTCCTCTGGTTTTCGCCCAGCTCCCGTAGGGATGTCATGTTGTACATGGCATGGCTCAGTGGGTTGTTATTCTTGTCGACTAAACCGAGACTCTGCAGGGAGGGAAGGAGAGGCACGTGAGGCAGTTGGAGGGCTGGGATATGGGGGTCCCCAGAAATCAAGGGGGAGAGGGTAACATTTGGTAATTCTGTAATTTTATGTATTATTCTGTAATATCCTGTAAATTTGTAATATTCAGTAAAATTCGATAATTCGGTAATATTCTTTAATTCTGTAAATTAAAGTAATTCTGTAACGTTCCATAATGTATAATTTGGTAATATTTGGTAATTTGTTAATATTCTCTAATATTCTATAATTCTGTAGTATTATTAAATTTGGTAATATTCTGTAATTCTGCAATATTCTGTAATGGCAATATTCCATAATATTCTGTAATTCTGTAACATTTGGTAATGTTCGTTAATATTCTGTAATTGTGCAACATTCTGCAATTCTGTAATATTCTATAATATCCTGTAAAATTCTGCAACTGTGCAATGTTCTGCAATTCTGTTATATTCTATAACATTCTGCAAAAAACCCCTGGCAGAGGGTTGCAGGAGGCCGTCGCAGCCGAAAACGGAGCTTGGGAGCCCATTTTTGCTGGCAGAGCATTCGGGCCACCACAGGTGCCGACATGAGTGACATCGAGCTGGCCATGCCCACCCCAGCCCCCCGAGGTCAAACACAACCCTGATGCAGCCCTCAATGAAATCGAGTTTGACACCCCTGTTCAACAGTATTCTGTAATTCAGTAACATTTAGTAATTCGGTAACATTCTGCAATATTCTGTAATATTCTATAATATTTTCTGCATCCGGCCAGCGGGCTACTAACCTTGAGCTTCTGGCAGGCCAGGGCGGCAGCCTTGTTCTCCGCTTCCACTTTGCGACGTCCCTTGGTGGCGAAGGTCATCGGGCAGGGCCAGCGTAACGTCAGTTTGCAAATCTTGGTTTTGGTGCCGACGGTGCGGAACTGCATGTACTCCTGTGAAGACGACAACCTGGGTTTGTATCCTCCAGTTTGGCTGAAATCTGCGCGCCTACATAGACATCGACACACGTGCAGACACACCTCGTTTGGGTGGCAACTCACCTTGATTGTGGAGGAGGAGGTGGCGATCTGGATGACCTGGGCGAGGAGGTTTTTCGGCAGGGGAAACTGAGTCAGGGCGCGCAGGGCGGTGTTGTCATCAGTCATTTCCACTGAGAGTGCGTCCCTGCGCAGGGAAAGAAAATGTCGTATCTGTGTGAGTGTCCGGTTTGTGCCCCACGTGCGTGTCTGTTTGCTGCCGTCACCTGTTTTATTACCGGGAGCGTGCAGGGAGTCCTCGACTTACGACCGTTCATTTAGCGACCATCTGGGACTGGGAAAAGGGACTTGGGACTGGATTTTCGCTCTGAGCCGTGGAGAGTAGAAGCTCTGTGGTGGTCGTTTAGGTGAGGACTACCCTCGGTTCAACTGGGTTTGAGGGCTGGATATGAGAGTAGTTCTCGCTTAATGACCAACGGTTTAAGGGCCAGTCAAAGTTACGACGGGGCCTCCTTCCTCGACGTATGACCACAATTGAGCTGCATATTCCTGTTGCTGAGCAAAACATCTGTTGAGTGAGTTTTGCCCCATTTTACGGCTTTTCACACCGCAGTTGTTAAGTGAATCACTGCAGTTGTTAAATTAGGAACATGGTTGTTAAGCGAATCTGGGTGTTGTGACTCCGACCCCCGAGCCCGTCTTATCGGAGGGAGAAGGCTTTGAAAGTGAAGGAGAGGAGTTGGCCAGGCCTCCCTCTCCAGGACCCTCCTCTCTGGCAATACCTCAGGTGTCTCCCGAAGGAGAAGAGATTGGCCAGGAGCCAGGTATCCCTGAGCAGTCGCAGTCGGACAGTGACGGAGATAAGTCTTGGCTGGATCCATGCCAGCGTCGGAGAGACAAGTGCATGCAACAGAAAAGGAGGCGTGCCAGAGATTAAGCTGAGTCACTGGACCACACCGCACAGGGGATAAAAGGGAGTGTGGTGGCCATTCAGGCTCTGTGACGGACAAAGCTAGACAACTAGCAAGTCGCATTGTATCTCTGTGACTTAGGAACCATTTTTCATACTGAAAGTGATGCATCACCATTATTCACACGAAAAGTGACTTATCACGATTTTTCACGCTGAAAATGTGACATTTTTTCACACTAAAAAGTGACTTATCACAATTTTTCACGCTGAAAAAGTGACTTATCACGATTTTTCACACTGAAAATGTGACATTTTTCACTCAAAAAGTGACATCACTTTTTTTCACACTGAAAATGTGATATTTTTCACTCAAAAAGTGACTTATCACCATTTTTCACACTGAAATTGTGACATATTTTTCACTCTCAAAAAGTGACTTATCACCATTTTTCACATTGAAAATGTGACATATTTTTCATTCTCAAAAAGTGACTTATCACCATTTTTCCGGCTGAAAAAGTGACACCACCATTTTTCACGCTGAAAAAGTGACTTATCACCATTTTTCACACGTATGCCTGTGGCAGCATCCCCGGGGGTCACGTGATCAAAATTCCGATGCTTGGTGAGAGACTCATATTTATGACGGTTATGCAGTGTCCTGGGGTCAGGTGATCCCCTTTTGCGACCTTCCGACAAGCGAAGTCAACAGGGAAGCCAGAGTCACTTGAGAACCAATCGGAATAGAGCTGGAAGGGACCTTGGAGGTCTTCTAGTCCAACCCCGTGCTGAGGCAGGAAACCATATATCACTTCAAACTGTGTGACTCACTTAAGAACTGCACTTAATGACCATGGCAAGTAAAGTCGTAAAAGAGGTCAAAACTCACCCAGCGACTTTCTCACTTAGCAATAGGGATTTGGAGCTCCATTGTGGTCGTAATTTGAGGATTCACTGTACGATGGGAGGACGCTGCTAAGGCCTGGAGGCCAATGAGAGTGTTTCCACACACACCCTGACCCAATCACAAGCAAAGACATTTCTCCCGTGTTCATGCAACAAAAAACCCACAACTTCCCGGTTTCCTTTTTCTCTTAAGCCCCTTTTTTCATTCTTCCTTGAATCACCAAACGGAGGGAGGATGGACAGTCCAAACCAAGCGACCCACATTTGAGCGAGGTAGGGGACGATGGACTATTATCCAGTGCCCTTCAAATCAGGTTCTTCATGCTCTCCAAACAGGGTAAGGCCTGCTCTGTTGCATCACATTGTCATGCAGAAGTTTCTGGGCATTCTAGAATGTTCCCCAGGGGATTTAGGCCACCTTGCAGGGAGGTTGTTGGCTTCTAATGATCGAAGAAGTGGTATGCTATAAGAGGGGTGGATTTCAACTCTCAGAATCCCCCAGTTTGTAAGCTATAAGAGGGGAGGACTTCAACTCCCAGAATTCCCGAACCGGTATGTTTTAAGAGGGGTGGGCTTCAACTCCCAGAATCCCTCAGATGGCATGCTTTAAGACGGCTGGACTTCCACTCCCAGAATTGTTTTGCGACGGGCGCTGCAAGAGGAACAAATCCTAAACCCGAGCCCATTCAGAAGTTGTGCCCAACGAGCAGGGCAGATGACAAAAGACGCAAAATCACTGAACGGATGTTACCAATGTCGTACCTGAGCTCTGTGGGCAGCGTCTGAGCGCCTGGCTGCGCCACGGACAGACTGTTGTGGAGGTCGATGGCATCTTCCTCCAGCTCCCCCTCCTCCAGTTCCCCTTCTTCCAGCTCCCCCTCCTCCAGCTCTTCGTTTTGGAGGGGTTTGGGGTGGGGTATGTGCTCCAGGGGGTGGACGGGGTCTTCCGGCTCCATCCGTCGCCAGCAGGTCGAGAGGTCGGCCAGGGAAGGGCCAGATTTGGAGCGCCAGTGGCTTTCAGCAAACCACTTGTTCTCGGCACAGCCCAGCTGTTTGGCGAGAATTCGGTACTTGGCGGCGTCAAAGAGCTCGTTTCGGGGTCCCAGCAGGCCCCAACCCTGAAAGAAAGAAAGGAAGGAGGAAGGAAGGAAGGAAGGAAAAGGAAGGAAGAAGAAAGGAAAGAAACAGAGAGAGAGAGAAAGAAAGACAGAAATTAGCTTGGATGGCACCACAGAGGACAAGCTAGGTAGAGACAAGCTTCGGGGTCCTTGGGGCTCTCTGAGCTGGGTGGTTTTCTTGCAGACGTTTCATGACCCAACTAGGTAACATCATCAGTGCTAGAAGGGAGGGGGTTGAGGAGGAGGAGGAGAAGGAAGGAAGGAAGGAGGAAGAGAACTGTGATGTCCTTAGTGCTAAGCTGGATGGTTTTCTTGCAGCTGTTTCATGACCCAGCTAGGTAACATCATCAGTGCTAGGAGGAGGGGCTTGCATAGAGGAGAACAATGATGCGGAGTTTGGTGATTTTTTTTTGCAGACATCTCATGACCCAACTACGGAACATCATCGGGGTGGAAGGGTGGTGGAGGAAGAGGAAGACTGGGGGGTCCTTGGAGCTCTCTGATCTTGGTGGTTTTCTTGCAGACGTCTCATGACCTGACTAGGAACATCATCAGTATTAGAAGAGGGATTGCAAGGAAGAGGTGGTGGAGGAGGAGGAGGAGGAGGAAGAAGAGAACTATGGGGTTCCTTGCAGGCGTTTCATTACCAAACTACAGTCTCCTCCCCCTCCTCCCACTGATGATGTTCCCTAGTTGGGTCAAGAGATGTCTGCAAGGAAGCAAAACTACGTTACCATGTCAGTTGGGATCCCAGTTCCATTGGTAAGCGATGCGGCCGTCCCCACAGCCTTCGAGTCCTGCTAAAAGGAAAAATCTTGACCCGTCCAAGAAGGTGTGTGTGTGCGAAACCCGCCCTGGAAATTCCCACCTTAAAGAGCTGGCAAGCAGCGGCGGCCGCCTGTCTCTCGGCATCAATCTTCTTGGTCCCATAGCCTTCCACTTCGACATTTTTGGGCCACTTGATGAGCAGTGTGACTTTCTGGGGAGAGAGAACAGTCAGGCCTGAACTGTTTGTCCTTGATTTACAACCGTGATGGAGCCTCCCCATTACAGTTGTTAAGACGTGACAGAAAATCGTCAAGGAAACTACTGTAGATCATCGAGTTACGACTGTAATGGAACCTCCCCATTACGGTCGTTAAGTCATCACAGAAAGCGGTCAAGCTATCATTCATCCTCCACTTACGAACACAATGGAGCCTCCCCATTACAATTGTTAAGTAGTGACTGAATGTGGCCATCAAACTATCCTTCATCCTCAACTCCCCATTGCGGTTGTTAAGTCATGACAGAAAATCATCAAACTACTCTTCCTCCTTGACTTATGACTATAATGGAGTTTCCCCATTACAGTCCTTAAGTAGTGACAGAAAGCAATCAAGCAAATTTACCGTTCATCCTCACCTTACAACTGTAATGGAGCCGCCCCACTGCAGTCATTAAGTTGTGACAGAAAATTGTAAAGAAAACCTTTAATCCTCAATTTACGACTGACAGAGCCTCCACATTGCGGTCATTACGTCGTGACAGAAAGCAGTCAAGCAAACTATTGTTCATCCTCCACTTACGACTGTGATGAAGACTCCCCATTGTGGTCGTTAAACCATGAGAGTTAAGGGAGTCTTGCCCCATCTTACAACCTTTCTTTCCACAGTTATTAATTGAATCATTGCAGTTGTCAATACAGATAGTACTTGATTTACAACAGTTCATTTAGTGACCGTACCAAGTTACAAAATCCCTGAAAAAAGGGACTTATGACTGTTTTTCACACTTACGACTGTTGCGGCATCTACGTCACATGATTTACATTCAGATGCTTGACAACCGACTCACATTCATGATGGCTGCAGCGTCCAGGATTCATGTGATTCCCGCTTTGTGACCTTCTGACAAGCAACATCAAAGCTGAAACCAGATTCACTTAACAACCATTTGCCACCTAACAAATGCAGCCAGAAAAGTTGTAAAATGGGGTCAAAGGCTCAGCGAACAGATTTCTTACTTGACAATATAAATTGCTGGCTCAATTGTGGTCATACGTTGAGGATTCCCTGAAACCAGGCCGTGAAAGTGAATCTGGGTTTTATCTCCGTGGACTTTGCTCATCGGGAGGTTGCAAAATGGGGATCACGGGACCCCCCCGGATGCTACGACGGTCATAAAGACGAGTCGGTTGACAAATGTCAGAATTTCGATCCCCTGACACCGGGACACCGAGATGGTTATAAATACGAATTGGTTGCCAAACGGATTTTTGATCCCGACCGCAGGAATGCCGAAGTCTTGAAAAACAACCCACAGTTAATTTTTTTCCCATGCCATTGTCGATAACTTCGGTCGCTAAGCGAGCCATCGTAAGTCGAGGACTACCTGTATTCTTTTTCCGGTAATTTTTTTATTTTTAAACAAACAAAACATAAAACCTCCATCATCCATTACAATTACAAACAGTGTGTTGATCGGTTACAAATCCCTTGTGCTTCATTTTACAAATGGTATTTCTCATATTATCAACCTAGTATATATCTTTATATCATTATCCTCTTTTATCATTTATCTAGCAATGGCATTATTTCCAAAAAGATTGTTTTCACATATTATATTGTAACATTCATTTTATATTTCATATTTCATTTCCATATTTTAGTATCTAGCCATTGATAAATCTCATATCTTATAATATTGTTTATCTTCTTGTTCTCTAATTTCAAATGTCAATTTACTCATTTCAGCACATTCCATGAATTTCTTAATAACTTCATCGTGTGTTGGTATTTTTTCATTTTTCCAATTTTTGGCAAACACAATTCTAGCCGCTGTCAATACATTCACAAGTATCTCAATTCTCTATTGCATGTTTCTGGCACAATTCCTAATAAAAAGATCTCTGGTTTAAAGTCTATGTGTTTTTTTATCATTTTTTCCAACCATGTGTGGCTTTTAGTCCAATATCTTTTAGCTTCTACACATGTCCACCACATATGGTAATATGAACCCGGTATCTAATGACATTTCCAACACTTTTCAGATTTGTTCTTGAACATCCTGGCAATTCTCGTCGGGGGTAGATGCCACCTGTAAAACATCTTATACAAATTTTCCTTATATGCTGTTGACATTGTCATTTTATAATTTTGCAACCACAATTTTTGACATTTCTCTAAATCAATCCTATGACAAAATTTTTTCCCCCATGCTATCATTGTTTCTTTAACTTGTTCTTCTTCCAATTTTACCTCTAATAAAAAACCATACCATTTTTTAATTACATAGTCATCAGAACCCATTAAAATTTTATCAAAATTAGTCAAGACATTATAAAAGCCATCTTGCTTAACGTCTTCTTCATATCTAGAACGTATTTGCAAATAAGAAAACCAATCCAGCTTAAAACCTTGTTCTTCCAATTCTTGCTTCGATTTAATTTTGTTATTAAATTGGGAGAAGATTAAAAAACAACACTATTTGAAAATTCCAGCCTGGGTATCAACGATTGAAGCATTTTCATATTCAGTAATATTTAAAAGGGAACAAATTGTTAGATATAGTGAATTAATGGAGGACTACCTGTATTCTTGAGTTCGGCTTGTAGGAAATTGAACCAGGGCTTCGGACCCTGGTTCAATTTCCTTTTTTAAAGGAAAAGGGAAAGTTAAATTGATTTTTTTTAAAAAAAATACCTTTTTTCGCGGCCCGTTGGAATGGATGTAGATTAATTTGTCTCTGGCATGGGAGATACCGAGGGCACGTCCGATGACACTGTTGAGAAGGTTTTTCGGCTGCGGGAATTCCTTCAGCAAATCTCTGGTTTCTGTCATAAAAACAGGACAAGGAGGTTGTGAGTTCAACCTGACAACCCGTCGATCTTCCGGCGGTCCAGAAGTTGAAACCAGCTGCAGACAGTCAGGATGTCCTACGTTAAGCGAGGGTGAACTAACTTGAGGGGTCTTGGGTGGTCTAGGATGTTGGGGGGTTCCTTGCCCTTTCCTGACCCGACTAGGGAATGTCATCAGGGCTAGGAGGAGTGGGTGTTTGTGAAGAGGAAGAAAAGGGGGAAGGAGGAGGAGGAGGAAGAGGAGAAGGACTGTGGAGTCCTTGATGCTCTCTGAGCTGGGTGGGTCTCTTGCAGACGTTTCATGACCCAACTAGGGAACAACATGGGAACACCATATCTTGATGACGGGTTTTGGAACCCCGAGAGATGGCATGCAGCGAAGAGGGGGTTGAGGGGGTTTTTATCAAAATTTTTAAAGAAATTTATAAGGGAATCTGGGAGGAGGGATGGGAATAATGATTTTTTAAGGGGAACCGGGAGGAAGACCAAAGGGTTTGGAGGGGCAAACCCTTCAAGGTTAGAGCCAAGTCCGGCACAGGGGGACGGTTTGGAGGGCGCAAAACGAGGGATGGGGGGGCTGGAGGACCACCCGGAGGAGGAATTTTCCATCAGCACGGTAAATGGGAGGGGCAGATATGGCGGGAGTAGGGGACCATATCATATGCGGGGGGCGCGCACTTGCTGTTTGAGAGCAATTGCGCGCCCCGGTCCCCAAGACTCTACTCAGATACTCGGTGGCTTAGATACTCAGGACCTGGGCCTCCGGCTGATGCTATGCAATGCCAGGTCCGTGGTAAATAAGGCCCCCCTCATCCATGATCTTATACAGGAGGGGGGAGCGGACCTGGCAGCTATTACTGAGACTTGGTTGGGCCCGGCGGGAGGGGTCCTCCTGGTTGAGATGTGCCCACCTGGTTTCAGAGCGTTCCATCAGCCGAGGGCCCAAGGGAGGGGCGGGGGGGTAGCGGTGATTATTAAAGAAGATCTTGGCTCGAGGGAATCCACTGTGCCACAGATTGCCGGATGTGAAACCCTCTTTGTGAGATGGGGCCTTGGGGTTCAGATGGGCCTGTTGCTTACGTACCTGGCTCCCTGCCGCGTGGCAACGGCCCTGCCCGAGCTACTCGACGTGATAGCCACAGTGGCAGTTGATACACCCAGGCTCATGGTTATGGGTGATTTCAATCTGCCATCCGTTGGTGAGATGTCTGAGATGGCTCGGGAGTTCATGGCTTCCATGACGGCCATGGACCTGACCCAGTTAGTTCATGGCCCCACCCACAGAGGGGGTCACACTCTGGACTTGATTTTTGTCTCTGGCCAGTGGTTGAGTGGGCTTGTTATAGGGGATATAGACATGGAACCCTTGTCATGGTCAGACCACTTGCTCCTTCGCCTAGATCTTCAAACCACTACACCCCACCGCAGGGAGGCGGAGCCTATAAGATGGGTCCGCCCCAGGCGCCTGATGGATTCTGATAGATTCCAGATGGAGCTTGGGCCATTTCCTGAGGTTCTGGCACACGACTTGGTCGGGGACCTGGTGGCGGCCTGGGATCGGGCCCCTAGCGGGGCCTTAGACCGAGTCGTGCCTCTGCGGCCTCTCACCCGGTGCCGATCCCTCACGGCTCCTTGGTTTACTGAGGAGCTGAGGGAGATGAAGCGCCGGAAAAGACGCCTGGAGAGCGGTTGGAGGGCCAGTCTCACTGAATCTGATCGAACACTGGTAAGGTTGCATAGTAAAACCTACCTAGTGGCGATAAAAGCGGCAAAGTCTAATTACTTTTCCGCTCTTATTGCATCATCAGAGAATCGTCCGTCGGCCCTGTTCAGGGTGACCCGCTCCCTGCTTCAACCGGGAGTGCGGGAGGACACCCTGGAGGGCAGGGCTGAGGATTTCGGACGATATCTGTATGACAAAATCGCTCAGATCCGGCGGGATTTGGACTCTGACTGAGTAGATCCAGGCAGGATGACGAGGAATAGTCTTGAGAGTGTTATCTGGGAAGAGTTTGACTTTGTGACTCCGGATGACGTGGACAGGATTTTGGGGAGACTTAATGCGACCACATGTTTATTGGACCCGTGTCCCTCCTGGTTAGTACTGGCTTCCCGGGAGGTTACACGAGGCTGGCTCCAGGGAATTATTAACGCTTCGTTGAGTGAGGGTCACTTCCCCGCCGCCTTGAAAGAGGCGGTGGTGAGGCTTCTCCTCAAGAAGCCCTCCCTGGACCCGGCAGTATTGGCTAACTATTGTCCTGTCTCCAACCTTCACTTTGTGGCGAAGGTTGTTGAGAGTGTGGTCGCACGACAGTTCCCACAATTCCTGGAGGAAACGTCCTATCTGGATCCGTTCCAGTCGGGTTTCAGGCCTGGTCACAGCACGGAAATGGCATTGGTCGCGTTGGTTGATGATCTCTGGAAGGCTCGGGACAGGGGTTGTTCCTCTGTTCTGGTCCTATTAGATCTCTCAACGGCTTTTAATACCATCGACCATGGTATCATGCTGCACCGGTTGGAAGAGTTGGGGATGGGGGGCACCGTTTTACGGTGGTTCTCCTCCTTTCTCTCCAACTTGACAGGGGGGCAGAGGTCGACCTCGAGGCCTCTCATCTGTGGAGTGCCACAAGGGTCGGTCCTCTCGCCCCTCCTGTTCAACATTTATGTGAAGCCGCTGGGTGAGATCATCCGTGGTTTTGGGGTGAGATACCATCAGTACGCTGATGACACCCAGCTGTACACCTCCACCCCAGACCACCCCAACGATGCCCTTGAAGTGATGTCCCAGTGCCTGGAGGCTGTACGGATCTGGATGGGGAGGAACAAGCTCAAGCTCAACCCTTCCAAGACTGAGTGGCTGTGGTTCCCGGCATCCCGATATAGTCAGCTGACTCCATCGCTGACTATCGGGGGCGAGTCTTTGGCCCCCGTGGAGAGGGCGCGCAATCTGGGAGTCCTCCTGGATACGCAGCTGTCCTTAGAGGAACATCTGACAGCTGTAGCCAGGGGGACCTTTTGTCAGGTTCGCCTAATTTGCCAGTTTCTTGATCGGGATTCCATGTGCACAGTCACTCATGCCCTCGTCACCTCTCGCCTGGACTACTGTAACGCTCTCTACATGGGGCTCCCCTTGAGGAGCACCTGGAGGCTCCAACTGGTCCAGAATGCGGCCGCGCGGGTAATTACGGGAGCTACATGGTGCTCCCGCATAACACCGCTCCTGCGCGAGCTGCACTGGCTCCCGGTGGTCTTCCGGGTGCGCTTCAAGGTGTTGGTTACCACCTTTAAAGCGCTCCATGGCATAGGGCCCAGTTATCTTCGAGACCGCCTTCTGCCACCGACGACCTCCCATCGACCCGTGCGCTCCCACAGAGAGGGCCTCCTCGGGGTGCCATCAGCCAAGCAATGCAGGCTGGTGACCCCCAGGGGGAGGGCCTTCTCTGTGGGGGCCCCCACCCTCTGGAATCAGTTGTCCCCAGAGATAAGAAGAATCCATGACCTCCGTGCCTTCCGCCGTGCCCTTAAAACATTTTTTATCCAACAAGCCGGGCTGGCCTAAGCAAAGCCTTTTAAATGATTTTAAACTGGGGTGTTTTTTAAATTTGGGCCAATTTAGATATTCTTTTTAATTTGTTCTTAATGTTTATATTGTGTGTTTTTACTTGGCTGTACACCACCCTGAGTCCCCAGGGAGAAGGGCGGTATAGAAATCCAAAAATAAATAAAATAAATAAATAAACTTCAGGGAAGGGAGGGAGGGAAGGAAGGAAGAAAGGAAGGAAGGGGAAGAGGAGGATTGTGGAGTCCTTGGTGATCCCTGAGCTGGGTTTTTTTGTTGCAGACGTCTCATGACCCAACCAGTGAACATCATCAGTGCTAAAAAGGGGGATTTGAAGGTCACAGTCTGGTTAGCCCCACCCCCACCACCCAGGATCCCCAATCTGGGGCCATTGCTGTACAAGATGAATGGCCCAAGGGCTGAAGGTCACGCAACCCTTCCCAGCCAGCCGTTGAGCCCACACCATCTAGGTCTCACCCCAAAGGGGCGGTTTGGGACCCCCCTCCCACTTACCCCTGGGCAGCCTGGAATACAGCTCCCTCACACTCCTGGCCACAAAGAAGGGGGTCACTTCCCCCCTAATCCTGGACCCAAAGGGGGGTACAAGCCCTCCAATCCTGTCCCCAAAGGGGGGGCTCAATACTGTCCCCAAAGGGGGGCTTAATCCCCCTGAATCCTGCCCCCAAAGGGGGGCTCAATCCCACTCAATCCTGCCCCCAAAGGGGGAGCTCAATCCCCTGAATGCTGTCCTCAAAGTGGGGCTCAATCCCCCTCAATTCTGCCCCCAAAGGGGAGCTCAATCCCCCACAATCCTGCATTCAAAGGGGGGCTCAATCCCCCCAAACCTGTCCCCAAAGGGGGGGCTCAATACTGTCC
>WNWU01012814.1:178526-189945 GCA_012654045.1 Ptyas mucosa | reverse complement strand
CTCAATCCCCCCAAACCTGTCCCCAAAGGGGGGGCTCAATACTGTCCCCTAATGGGGGGGCTCAATCCTGCTCAATCCTCCACCTAAAGGGGGAGTTCAATCCCCTGAATGCTGTCCTCGAAGGGGGGCTCAATCCCACTTAATCCTGCCCCCAAAGGGAGGCTCAATCCCCTGAATGCGGTCCCCAAAGGGGGGGCTCAATCGCCCTCAATCCTGTCCCCAAAGGGAGGCTCAATACCATCCCCAAAGGGGGGGCTCAGTCCCCCTCAATCCTGCCCCCAAAGGGGGGCTCAATCAGCCTCAATCCTGCCTCTAAAGGGGGGCTCAATCCCCCTGAATCCTGTCCCCAAAGGGAGGGCTCAATCCCCTGAATGCTGTCCTGAAAGGGGGGCTCAATACCATCCTGAAAGGGAGGAGGCGTGGCCAACATCCTAGCGGTAAGTGTCACGAGTATTTTCAGGGTTGCTGCGGCTACATGATTAGCCACAAAAGAGGTATGGCCTCAATCAACCCATCTGCTGTAAGCAATTACCTGCAAGCCTTCCCCGCCCTAGATAATTGCAGGTTTGCTCACAATATAAGCAAGGACCTTTCGGCTTGCTACTCGGGCCTTGACAACCGGTCAGGCCTGATCCAGCTAGTGTTCACTGCTGGAAGAAGACTGCAGAGCCCAGCACGATGCTGTAGAAGGGAGGAGATGCAGATAAGGACTCCAGACGCCAGCTGCTGAGATACTCCCACAGATGCTTGTGTTTTTGCTGTTTTAAGCACACAAGCCAACGGTTAGGTTGTGCTGGAAATTCGTCTCCACACAGACCCTCAAGCCACATTGGTGCTTGAACTGCTTTTATTCTCAGGTGACTTTTTATTGTGACGTCTTCGCTGCTGCCCTTTGTTTGCCTTGATGACGTGTCAATGCCAAAGACGTCCACCTTTGTATTAACCTTTGTTTCTTGTGAACTGTTTTTGGTATTGTGGAGAGGAATCTAGGGAGATAGCCTGGCTTCACATACCCAGATAAGACTTTGCTTTTAATGTGGTTTTTAAAGGCACAGTGTCTTTTTAAGTATTTTAAATTAAATTATATATTTATTCAAGGCTCCTTTGTCGGCTTTATTTCAATCCCAGTGCTTTTGCCCATGAGCTGGTTCGCGGTCCGGGGTACCCCTCAACCCCACACCCCACAGTAAGACAGACTCCTTGGTTGCTCCCAAGGGGTCATTGATATCACCACTCTCCCGAGAGGCCTCGATGACCTAAATCATCCTGTAGGGACGACAAACAAGAGGAGCACATACTGGTCAACACAGGGAGATTGCAATTTTCCTGGAAAGACCAGAAGAAGCTCCTCAAATCGGACAGGGTGGAAAGCAACCTGGAAGTTGCTAAAAAGCTAGGACGGCCGCAACAAAGAGGAAGCAAAGAGACAGCCTGTGACATCAAGGTGAGGTTTATTTTTATCTTTTTTACTATTTTTTGAGTGTTCTTTTTTCTTGATCCACCTGAAAGATTGACAGGGTGGAAAAGATTGGCTGAGCGAGGAGTGGGAGCAGGTGTGTATCCGCATCCACATCCACATCCAGGTATTTTAGCTACAAGGAAGGCGGAAGAAAGCATTTTAGACATTTTACCAGACTTTGAGTGAAGGGGGAAAAAGACTTGGAGATTTGAAATTGGTTTAAAAAAGGAATTGGATACTAAGACTTTGACTGAACTGAATGAACGATACTTTGTTTATAAGAGAAAATGATCGGGGAAACTTTGTAGCAACTGTAAAGAGACGAAAGTACGGACTCAATATTAAAAGCTAACCTGCAGTGCCATCTACTAGCAGAAGGAAAAAAGACATATATTTCTGAAGAAACTGTGAGAACTGACCTTGACATTTTGTATAGAAGATAATAGAACAGCTGTGACGATTAGACTGAAACTTGCCTTTGAACTTCCTTTCTTTTTTTTCTGAGCTTTCGGATTGTCTGATTTTTTGGATTTCAAACTTTTTTATTACCTCTTATTTTTTGGATTGACTAGTTTTATGTTTTGAGAATTGCTGGTGGAAAAAGACTTTAGACTCACTCCTTTTTTTTTCTTTCTCTCTATATATTTAGAGGTCCTCCCCTTTTTTTCTTTTTTTCACTGTAGTTAATGGAATTGGATTTTAAAATATTTTCCCCTTGGATTAAGACTTGAAGAGTCAGAAGAAACCTTTTTAAATTTATTCTATTTCTTGTTGCTTTTTATTATCTTCTCTTTTTTTCTTTCCTTTTTTTTTTTTAGCAAACCCACTTTCTTTTGGATTTTTGATTGTATTTTGACAAGAGGAGTTTTTTAAACTTTTGGAGGGTGGAGGTAGTTGGAAATCTTGTTTTTTCTTCCCATTTTTTTGTTTTTTCTTGTTTTTTCTTCTTTTTTTCCCTCTCCACATTACTTTATTTTATTTTAAGTAATTCAATAATCGGTTGAATTAGATATTTGGATTACAAATAAACTGCAAGTAAAATATAAAGTATTTGAGAAGAGGAGAAATGAAGAAATTTACACAGCCAGCACCAAGCCCCTCAGCGCCAGAAAAGCAGAAAAATCCAAAGATGATGAAATTATGAAATTTTATGGAATCACTTCATGATGATAGAAAACAGGAATTAAAAGAAATTAAAGAAATGATGGGGAAAAATGAGGAGAGGATTCAGAAAGTAGAAGAAAAAATAGAAATGACAGAAAAAAAAGTTGAGGAACTGGAAGAGAAATTGGTTTCAACAGACAAGTCACAAGAAAAAACAATTATCAATTCCATCACTCTGCTAAACAAGTAATTCCCACAACAGTCAAATTATTTACTAAGACTGTATTACTATTATTATTATTCTCATCTTTCCTATTACCAATTTCCTCCCCCTTATGACTATAACCATGTTGCTTATATTTTTACGATTTATATTGTTTTGTTTCCTAGTATGATTTGATTGCTTATTAGTAACTTATGACTATCACTAAGTGTTGTATCTTATGATTCTTGATGAATGTATTTTATTTTTCTTTATATACATTGAGAGCATATGCACCAAAGACAAATTCCTTGTGTGTCCAATCACGCTTGACCAATAAAGAATTCTATTCTATTCTATTCTAACCCTGGCCCAAGGACCACCCTATATTTAGAGGGGGGGGGAGTCCTTAAGCCAAAGCCAGCATCTGGGGGTGACTCCCCCCTCCCCACAGTCTCCCTGCCAGGCCCCAAACTGGCAGAAAAAAGCAGCAGTCCAGCTTGGGCCACTGCCCCAGCGGCGGGGGTGGCATCCCCAGGCGGGAACAGCCACTCCTTCCCTCTTACCCCCGCCTGCACTGGCCGGGCCGCAACTGCTCTTCCCGGTACACCCCTCCCCCGTGCTGTCACAAGAAAAAACAATTATCCTGTTGCAGATGGAGCGTTCTGACTTCTACTTAAGATTTCAAAACATAGAGGAAGAAAAGGGAGAAAATTTACCTGAAGCAATTGCCGAGGTTCTGGCTGAGGCTTTGGAACAACCCAAGGAAGAGCTATTAAATGAGATGGATGAAGCATTTAGAGTCTACACTAGATATGCAATAAGGAATAAACTCCCAAGAGAAGTGCATGTAAGATTTACAAAGAGGGCAAAGAAAACAGATATTACAAGCGGCAAGAATTACAACACTGAAATACAAAGATAAAGAACTTGTGGTATTAAGACAAATACCTAGAAGAGTTAGAGATTTGAGGAGAGAGTATCAATTCCTAACGAAATTCTTAATATACAAAGGAGTGAATTTTAGATGGCTAATACCTGAAGGAATTATGGTGACATGGCAAGAAAAACGATATAGATTGGACACGCTTGAAAAAGAAAAACTATTTTATCAGCAATTCTGTGCACCATTGGAGGAAGATTTGGGAGCTGTAGGTGAGGCAAAAGAGAGAGAGGAAGAGAAAGAGAAAGAGGAAAAAGCAAAAGAGGAAAGAGCGTTAAGAGAGGGAGCCAGAGCCAAAGACCCAATGGAACAAAGAGAGACAAGAGCGATGAAATTAAAACCTAGTAATAAGTAAAACATGGAAGAAGAAATTAAAGCAATTTCCTTAAGTGTAAATGGACTGAATGCGGCGATAAAAAGAAATAGAACATTGGCTAAATTAAATACTTTGAAGATGGACATTATATGTTTACAAGAAGTACATATTAGAAAACAACATTTAAAATTGTTACAATATCCAAAATGAGGACTCTTATTTACATCATTGACACATCAAAGTAAAAGAGGTGTGGTATTGTACATTAAAGGAAAATTAGGACCCAAGTTAATTTTTGAAGACGAGGATGGTAGGATTTTGATGGTGGAAATAAAAATGAACTTTAAACAAATACTTTTGATAGCACTATATGCACCGAATGAAAAACAAGAAGAATTTTATCGGAAACTACACAAGAAAATTATAGAGTTGGACTATGAAAATATATGTATAATGGGAGATTTCAATGCGATAATAGATGCAGGCTTGGACTATAAAACAATGAAGGTAAATAAAAAGCCTAGAAGTACACTGCCGAAATCGTTTTTCACAATGATAGAAGAATTAAGTATTCAAGGTATTTGGAGACAAAAACACTTGAAAGAGAGACAATACACTTTCTATTCAAATAGACATGTATCATGGTCAAGGATAGAAATGATATGGATGTCAATGTGACTTACAGAGACTGTGCAAGAAGTAAATACTGGTTGTAATATATGGGCTGATTACAGCCCAATTACAATAATACGGAAAGGGCAAAAGAAAAAGACAAGGTGGACTTTGAATGCAACAATTTTAAATGAAAAAGAGTTTCAGGACTTTGCAGAAAAAGAATTGGAAGTATTTTTTAAAATAAACAAGAAAGGATACATTACTTCAAAATTTATGGGATACAATGAAAGCATATATTAGAGGCCTAGCAATAACGTACTTGGGGGGGGGGGGGAAGAAATGGCAGAAACAAGGAAGATTAGAAGAGGACTATAAGAAATTGGAAAAAGAATTTCAGAAAGATACCTTAAATAAAAAAATTAAGAAACTGATGGAATTGAAAAAACATGAAAAACATGAAATAAATTTGAATGAACATTAGAAGCATTAGCAAATAAATTGAGAACAACCAAACAGAATTTTTTTGAAAATGCAAACAAACCCGAAAGATAGCTAGCGTACAAGTTAAGAAAAGAGAGGGAGAAGAAAATAATAAAATGTTTACAAGATGGAGAAGGGAAACTACAATATAGAATTGAAGATAAAAAGAAAATAACTCAAAAATATTATGAGCAACTATACAGAAAAAGAAAGAACTTTGGAAGATAACACCGAGATGTCACAGGGAAGAGAAAACTGATGTATTAAATGTTTGTCTAAAAATTAAAAAAATTTAATAAAAAAAATACCATCCCCAAAGGGGGGGCCCAATCACCCTCAATCCTGCCTCCAAAGGGGAGCTCAATCCCCCCAAACCTGTCCCCAAAGGGGGGACTCAATACTGTCCCCAGAGGGGGGGCTCAATCTCCTGAATGCTGTCCCCAAAGGGGGACTCAATCCCCCCGATCGTGGCCCCAAAATGAGGGGCATGAGAGCCCCCCTCACCCCAGGATACAGCTCCTCTCCCCCGATCCTGCCCCATAGGGACCCCTCCCCACTTACCCCAGGGCAGCTGGGGGGGAGACCCGCAGGCTGGTGCCTTCCTCGCCCTCCCGGGCCATGTCTCCTTCCCAGCTGGGCTCCTCTGCTTCCTCCGGCCCGGCTACATGGGTGTAGCAGTGGGATCGCCAAGGGCCCACCAAGCCGGGGGCTCCCGTGAAGCCTCCGCCCAGCAGGAGGCCCCGCAAAAGCCGGCAAGGGACTGCCATGCGGATCGCAGGAGAGCCAGGGCAGACCGTGACGAAGAGAATGAGTGGGAGCGCCCCCGAGCGGTCTGGACAGCAGGGGGAAGCGAGAGCGGGGCCCAAGGAAGGAGGAAGGAGACAAGAGGGAGAGAGCTTTTCGCTGCCGCCGCCGCCACAAGAACCAGAGTTCCTCAATGCAGGGAGCCCTCGAATCAGAGGTGGGTTTCAGCAGGTTCTGACCAGTTCTGGAGAACTAGTAGCGGAAATTTTGAGTAGTTCGGAGAACCGGTAGTAAAAATTCTGACTGGCCCCACCCCCATCTATTCTCTGCCTCCCAAGTCCCAGCTGATCAGGAAGAAATGGGGATTTTGCAGTAACCTTCCCCTGGATTGGGGAAGGAATGGAGATTTTACAGTATCCTTCACTTGCCATGCCCACCAAGCCACGCCCACCAAGCCATACCACACCCACCAAGCCACACCCACAGAACCGGTAGTAAAAGAATTTGAAAACTACCACTGCCTTGAATGCTAGGGAACATCACCAGGGGATGGCGGAGAGCAGGTGGATGTTGTAGCCTAGATAGGTCATGAGACGTCTGCAAGTAAACCACTCAGCTCAGAGAGCACCAAGGTGCCCACAGTCAGTTTCCTCCTCCTCTCCTCCCTCCCTTCTAGCACTGATGATGTTACATAGTTGGGCTATGAAACGTCTGCAAGAAAACCACCAAGCTCAGACAGCACCATGGACTTCACAGTCCCCTCCCTCCCTCCCTCCTTCCTTCCAGCACTGAGGATGTTACATAGTTGAGCTATGAAATGTCTGCAAGAAAACCAAGCTCAGAGAGCACCATGGACTTCACAGCCTTCCTTCCTCCCTACTTCCCTGATGATGTTACATAGTAGGACTATGAAACGCCTGCAAGAAAACCACCCAGCTCAGACAGCACCAAGGACTCCACATTCCTCCTCCTTTCCCCAAACCACACTCCCTTCTAGCACTGATGATGTTCCCTAGTTGGGTCATGAGACAACTGCAAGAAAACCACCCAGCTCAGAGAGCAGCAGGTACCCCACAGTCCTTTTCTTCTTCTTCCTCCTCCTCCCGTCTAGCAGTGATGATGTTCTCTAGTTGGGTCATGAAATGTCTGCAAGAAAGCCACCCAGCACAAAGAGGACCAAGGGACCCCCCCCCCCGTCTTTTTCTTCCTCTTCCCCTTCCTCCTCTTGTCTAGCGCTGATGACGTTACCTAGTTGGGTCATGAAATATCTGCAAGGAAACCACCCAGCTCAGGGAGCAACCAGGACCCCACAGTCCTTCCTCCTACTCCTCCCTTCCAGCACTGATGAGGTTCCCTAGTCAGGTCATGAGACGTCTGCAAGGAAACCCCCAAGGTCAGACATCATCAAGGACCCCACAGTCAGCTGGCTGGGGAATTCTGGTAGTTGAAGTCCACACGTCTTAAACGTTGGGAAATCTTGTTCTAAGGCAAGACAAACCGATGGGTTGAGCTTCAGATCTGCCAGACTACAATTCCTGCCCCTTCTGAGAATGCTGGCTAGGGACAATGGGAATTGCAATCCAACCCACTACCTAGCATATAATCTTAACCTCATCCAAAAGCATTCCATGATTTTCCTAATTAGGATGGACGTCGGGAGTGGAGAAACCTAGGAGAAACTTCTCGATATGGTAGTTAGAACAATTAACTAGTGAAACAACTTGCCACCAGAAGTTAGGGGTGCTCCATCATTGGAGGCTATTAAAAAGAGAGTGGACAGCCTACTTGTCTGAAATGGTACAGGGTTTCCTGCTCGAGCAGGGGGTTGGACTAGATGACCTCCAAGCGCAAGGATTTTTACACCCCAACCCTTCTGCTCCCGGCTCGATCAAACTCTTACCTCTTCTACATGAATTCAGGGAGAACATCTCTGGCAGACCGAAATGATCCACTTCCTGGAAAAAAAGGAGATAATTTTTCATAAACAATCTATCAGTCACTCAATCAAATAAAACACCTTCAGGAAAGCAAGACAATTGTGTACCAATTCTCCAAGAAAAGTTTTAAAATCTTGAAACAGTGGGAGAGAACATCCAAATGCCTGTGTATTCACTGCAGGTTGTCCTTGATTTACAATGATTCACTTAGACAAGGGGGGGGACAGGAAGTCCTTGACTTACGACAGTACATTTAGCGACCATCCAAACGTGAAATATCCCTGAAAAAAGGGACTTGGACCGTTTTTCAGGCTTAAGCCCATTGCACCCAACCCCGTGGTCACACGATGAACGTTCCAACTGACTCGTATTTATGATGGTTGTAGTGTCCCGGGGTCAGGTGATCCCCTTTTGCAACCTTCTGACAAAGCACAGTCCATGGGGAAGCCTGATTCGCTTAAGAACCGTGGGACTAACTTATCAACTATAGCGATTCACTGAGCGACCGTGGAGAGAAAATGGAGCAAAACTCGCTGAAAAAATGCCTCCCTGATGGATGGATGAATGCATGAATGAACAAATGTGAATTATGCTCTCCTACAGAATAAAAATCTAATGAATGAATGAACAAATGAATATATGAATTATGCTCTCGTACAGGATAAAAATTTAAGGAATGAACAAACGAATACATGGGTTATATTCTCCTACAGGATCAAAATATAAGGAAAGAATGAACGACTGAATGGATGAATATATGAGTTATGCTCTGCTGTAGGATAGAAATCTATGAATGAATGAATGAACGAATATATGAGTTATGTTCACTTGTAGGACAAAAATGAAATAGATGAATGAATTCATGAGTTGAGCTGTCCTGCAGAATAAAAAATTGATGGATGAATGTATGAATTACGCTCTCCTGCAGGATAAAAATCGAATGAATGAATATACGAATACATGAGTTAATGTCTACTACAGGATAACGAACGAATGAATGAATGAATGAATGAAAATATAAGTTATACTTTCCTGTAGGATAGAAATACAATGCATGAATGAATGAACTAATGAATGAATGGCCTCTAATGAGACCTTTAGACAGAATAAAAATCAAATGAATGAATGAATGAACAAATGAACATATCAGGTATTGTCTCCTGCAGGATAAAAATCTAATGAACTAACGAACGAATGAATGGTCTGTAATGAGACCATTAAAAATTAAATGAATGAATGAATATATGAGCTATTGTTGTCTCCTGCAGGATAAACAATCCAATGAATGAAATGAATGAGTGAATGAATGAATGAACATGAGACCATTAGAGACTAATAAGTTATGGTCTTCTGTAGAATAAAAATCGAATGAATGAATGAACAAACAAACAAACAAATAAGGTGGAACAACAACTGATGACCTCCTCTTACCGGTCCACAATAGAAAGTGTCCTCACTTATTGCATTACGGTATGGTATGCTGGCTTGACAACCGCAGATAGAAAGACACTACAGAGGGTGATGAGTAAGGCACAAAACATCATGGGCTGTCTCCTGATACCACTAGATGAAATTGCTAGGACTCGCTGCCTTAGAAGAGTGAGGAAAATCCTCAGGGACGACTCACACCCTGGTCAGCACCTCTTTACTCTACTACCATTGGGCAGGAGATATAAAAGCATAGCCAGTCGTACGAACAGGCTGAAGAACAGCTTTCATCTGTGGGCTGTCAGACTCCTGAATGCCACATAACATCATATGTATGTAGCATGATAAGACTTGCAGGGCCAGCGCAACGTGCAACATGCTCATATTGGCGCAATATATTATAATAATGTTATGCACATATATGTATAGAGGATTGCGTGTTTGTTAGTATGATTTCCTGGGTTAGGGATTTTCTGTCTTTCACTGTGAGTTATTGAGATGTATTGTGTTGGGGGGGGTACACTAAGGGAGGCTCA
Source organism: Ptyas mucosa (assembly GCA_012654045.1). Classification (NCBI taxonomy): domain Eukaryota; kingdom Metazoa; phylum Chordata; class Lepidosauria; order Squamata; family Colubridae; genus Ptyas; species Ptyas mucosa. The sequence goes on along the minus strand of WNWU01012814.1, from coordinate 180,181 downwards.
GCCAATCTCATTGTACACGTTATGCGTTGACAAAGGTTTGAATTGAATTGATGAATATATGAGGCATTGTCTCCTGCAGGTTAAAAATCTAACGAATGAATGAACGAATGAATGGTCTCTATTGAGACCATTCAAAATTAAACGAACGAACGAATCTATATATATAAACGCAAAAACCACTCACACTGTAATCACAAAATCTCCAGAACCATAAAGCCTACAAACTTTAAATTTACCACGTATGTTCCTCTTGGCTTCTAGGTGCTCACTAAGAAAGGATTTTTTGAAATGACCATCAGAGCATTAGTATTTCCTCTATTATGATTAACATGCTCTGATGCTAAGGAGTTCTACTCCCCCTCCCCACCTGAAATCTGTTCCAAATGCAAAACACAAGCAGAGGAGTTTCACTTTCAGTTTTACTTTCACAGCAGCAACCGGGGATAGGATAGGGGAGGCTTCTGTGGGGCAAGGCTGAGGGAGAGAAGGGGGTAGGAGAGGCTTGTCGAGCCCAGCTACAGCTCGACAACGCTAACGCGCTCTTGGACGGAAGAAAGAGGAGAACGGGACAAACCTACTGCACAGTTGGTGTTGGTGGCACAGGATGTTAGGCGGTCGAGTGCGGGGTGGGGGTTGGCGGACACGGCGGGCCAGGGTTGTTGATACCGGTTGAGTGGTTGCTGGGCTGCGCCGGGATGGCAGACGGCGCTTCCGGATTGTGGCCGGATGCTGGCGTCCCGGGAAGGAAGACGTGGGTGGCGTTTTGTACGTGACGTTACTGGGGCGGGTTATTTAAACGCTTCACCCCAGCTGCCGGTAGAGCTGTTTTCGTTCCGTTCGGGATCACAGCGTGTGCCTGGCGCCAGCGCGCATTAAACCAGCATCCAACCAAACTCGAGGAAGTGTGGTGTCTGTTTTGCAGTGTTCGGCCCGGGAACCCTGAGAAGGCTTCTGTGGGGCAAGGCTGGGGGAGAGAAGGGGATAGGAGAGGCTTCTGTGGAGCAAGCCTGAGGGAGAGAAGGGGATAGGATAGGAGAGACCTCTGTGCATCAAGCCTGAGGGAGAGAAGGGGCTAGAATAGGAGACGTTACTGTGGGGCAAGGCTGAGGGAGAGAAGGGGAAAGGAGAGGCCGATCATAACTACTCATTAATTTTCAAGCTTCGTCGATTTATCAAGCCGGATCACATAGTTTCGTAGCGAAGCACGGGTATCCAGCTAGTGAATGAATATATGAGCTATTGTTGTCTCCTGCAGGATAAACAGTCCAATGAATGAATGAATGAACAAACGAATGGTCTCTATTAGAGACTAGTAAGTTGTGGTCTACTGTAGAATAAAAATTGAATGACTGAATGAACGAACATATGAATACATGAGCTATTGTCTGCTACAGGATAAACAATCCAATGAATGAATGAATGAACAAACGAATGAACGAATGGTCTCTAATGAGACCATTAGAGACTAATAAGTTATGGTCTTCTGTAGAAAAATCAAGTAAATGAATGAATGAATGAACAAACGAACAAATGAATTTATGAGGTATTGTCTCCTGCAGGATAAAAATCTAACGAATGAATGAATGTGTCGAGCCGCGAACAGGCTCACCATCACTTATGGGGGGGGACGGAGATTAGAAAAGGCAGAACGCAGC
>WNWU01012814.1:107671-168853 GCA_012654045.1 Ptyas mucosa | reverse complement strand
GGGGGGGGAAATGTGAAATGTTACTAAACTGTAAGAAAATGAAGAAACAAATGATTGTAATTGTAATGTATTATGTTTAATAAGAAAATGGGGAGGGAGAAAATATATTCTTATAAAACTTTTTAATAAAAAAAAAGAGAAGGCTCTCCCCCTAGGGGTCACCATTCGACATTGTCTAGCCAAAGGTACCCTGAGGAGGCCAACTCTGTGGGAGCGAACCGGGTGATGGAGGACTACCGGTGGCAGGAGGTGGTCTCACAAGTACTCTGGTCCTAGGCCACGTAGGGCTTTAAATGTGATCACCAGCACCTTGAATTGCACTTGGAAGACAACTAGGAGCCAATGCAGACCGCGAAGGAGTGGTGTAACATGGGAGTACCGAGGCACCCCCATGACAACCCACGTGGCTGCATTCTGCACCAGTTGAAGTCTCCGAGTGCTCCTCAAGGGCAGCCCCATATAAAGTGCATTGCAGTAGTCCAAAAGATAGGTGATGAGGGCATGAGCAACTGTGAGTAAGGCATCTCGGTCCAGAAAGGGGCGCAATTGGCGAACCAGGTGCACCTGGACAAAGGTCCCCCTGGCTACGGCAGTCAAATGATCTTCCAAGTTAAGCCGTGAGTCTAGGAGGACTCCCAAATTGCATACCTTCTCTGAGGGGGTCAACACCTCCTCCCTAGGGATAGCGATGGAACATAGTGGACAAAACAGGGTGCCGGTAACCACAGCCACTCAGTCTTGTCGGGGTTGAGTCTAAGTCTGTTCGTCCCCATCCAGACCCGTACGGCCTCCAGGCACTGGGACATCACGTCAAGGGCATCGTTGGGGTGATGCAGGGTACAGATGAAAAGTTGGGTATTGTTGGATATTCATCCCACAGTTGGGTAGTTAATATATAGAAAAATTATGTTTGTGACTTTAAATGATATAAAAGGAATGACTGGCTGTGCTATGCTCAGGCAGCCATAAAAGGAAACAGGAAGCCTAGGAGCTCCTGCTCCTGCTATTTGATGGTTGATCTCCTGATGATGGACTGTGTGTGACTGAAGAGAACTGTAAGCAAACTATGTTTTGTGTTGGAGACTGATTATTCTAAGACGTATTATCATTGTTTTGGGGAACCAAGTTTGTTTTTTCACTAAGAGTAAAGACTATTTATTTTTCTTTCACCGTTCAGAGTCTGTGAGTATTTGTGTGTTTAACCAGCAACGTATCTCTTTGCTGTCCGGTCCGTTGTCTACTATGCAGAGGGAAGTTTTACCCTCAACAGGTATCATCAGCATATTGATGATACCGCACCCCGAATCCCCGGATGATCTCACCCAGTGGCTTTATGTATATGTTGAACAGGAGAGGCGAGAGAACCGACCCCTGCGGCACCCCACAAGGTAGGGGCCTAGGGATCGACCTCTACTCCCCTGCCAGCACAAACTGCGTACAACCAGAGAGGTAGGAGGAGAACCACTGAAAAACAGTGCCTCCCACTCCCAACCCCCTTAGCCATCACAGTAAGATACCATGGTTGATGGTATCAAAAGCCGCTGAGAGGTCAAGTAAGACCAGGACAGAGGAGTAACCCCTATCCCGGGCATGCGAGAGATCATCTATCAACGTGACCAATGCCGTTTCCGTGCTGTAACCAGGCCTGAAGCCAGACTGAAACGGGTCCATGTAAAAGCGTAGAACAGCCTCGTTTTCCCCCTGGGGTAATTGCACTTAATTAGAGACGGATGGATCTTGTTTTCCATGCTGTATACTTTAAAGAAAGAAAAACCGAAATATATATATTCTAATAAGGATTTTATTATAAAAATAGAAAAACTAGCTAACTACATCTTTACCGGCAGCTTATCACACGGACGAACAAAAGGAAGTATAAATCAGGAAGTTAGAAAAGAATGAATGTGGACATGCGCAGTAGCTCAAAATTTCACAAGACTAGTCTTATCTCTGTTGCTATAGATACGTGATAAAATTCTCTGGCAGGCTACCATAACGCTCAGAATGGACGCTCAGCTGACAAACACATAATGCAGTGACAATCTGCTTCATCCAGGAATTGTGGGAGCTGACGCATCACCGCGCTTTCAACTGCCTTCGCCATAAGGCGAAGGTTAGAAACTGGGCGATAGTTCTTAAGGAGAGCCGGATCCAAGGCAGGCTTCTTGAGGAGGGGTCTCACCACCGTCTCCTTCAAGGCAGGGGGGAAGATTCCCTCTCTCAACAAGGCATTAATTACTGCCTGGAGCCAGCCTCATGTAACCTCTCAGGAGATCAAGACCAACCAGGAGGGACACGGGTCCAGCAGACACGTGGTGGTGCTCAATCTACCCACAATCTGGTCCACATCATCAGGAGTCACAAGCTCAAACTCATCCCAGATAACATGCTCAGGACCAGTCCCCATCAACTCAACGGACCCTGCCCAGTCAGAGTCCAGGCCCTCCCGAATCTGAGTGATTTTATCCTGTAAATATTGAGCAAATTCCTCAGTCTTACCCTGCAAAGGATCATCCCTCACTCCCACATTAAGAAGGGAGCGAGTCACCCAAAACAGGGTGGCCGGGCGATTGTCCGCAGATGCAATAAGAGCGGAAAAGTGTGAGCATTTTGCCGCTTTTATCGCCACTAGGTAGGACTGAATATGAGTTCTTAACTGTGTTCGATCAGATTCAGACTTGCTAGTCCTCCAGCAGCACTCTAGGCGTCTTTTCTGGCACTTCATCTCCCGGAGCTCCTCAGTAAACCAAGGGGCAACCTGGGATCCGCTCCGGGTCAAAGGCCATAAAGGCACAGTTCGGTCCAAGGCCCCAGTAGCCGCCTTATCCCAGGCCTCAACCAGGGCCTTGGCCGAGCCGTGTGCAAGGGAAACAGGAAAAGTCCCAAGTTCCGTCTGGAACCTTTCAGGGTCCATCAGGCACCTGGGGCGGAACCATTTAATCGGTCCTGCCTCCCTGCGGAGGGAAGTAGCAGTCAGAAAGTCCAGTCGAAGGAGAAAATGATCCAACCATGATAAGGGATAGGTGGCTATATCCCCCATATGCAGGTCATTAAGCCACTGCCCAGAGACAAAAAACAGGTCAAGCGTGTGTCCCCCGCTATGAGTTGGGTCAGGTCCAAGGTTGCCATAGAGGCCAAGAACTCCTGAGCCAACTCCGATGATCCGCCGACAGAAGGCAAGTTGAAATCCCCCAAAACCATAAGCTTGGGAAATTCAACCGCCAACCCGGCTATTACTTCGAGCAGTTCAGGCAGGGCTGAAGCTACACAGCTGGGAGGCAGGTATGCAAGCAACAGACCCATCTGAACCCCTGAACCCAACCTCAAGCAGAGGGATTCACACCTGCCTATCTGAGGAGCAGTGACCACTTGAGGTCTGAGGCTCTCTTTAACCACAACCGCCACTCCACCGCCCCTGCCCTGGGCCCTAGGCTGGTGAAGCACCTAGAAGCCTGGTGGGCACCGTTCAGAGAGTGAGGTGCCCCCTTCTTGGCCCAACCAGGTCTCCGTGATGCAGGCTAGGTCCGCATTCTCCTCCTGAATAAGATCGTAAATGAGTGGAGCCTTATTTACCACAGACCGGGCATTGAACAAAACCAGCCTAAGTCCCGAACCCTGTGAACCCCCATCACCCGAACTGCGAGAAGGGTAATAAGGGTCGGGACCGGCAACCATCTGAAGGTAGCGGATGCGTGCCCCCGGCTGTGGCCAGACCTTCTGCTCCCACCATACCTTCCCCTCCCAATCACCATAACGATAGAATAACCCTCTGTTCTCTTTGGGAGTCCTATCTTTCTCCACCCCTATTTCCCCCGCTCCATTTGAGGATGATTTGGTGTTTATTATGGAGGATCCAATAGAGACAGCACTAAAACTGCTGGAACAAATAGAAGAATATGGAAAAGTAGCAGGATTGAAAATCAATAAGGACAAGACAAAAATATTAGTTAAAAATATGAGATAAAATCAAAAAAGGGAGATAATGGAGAAACTGGACATTCAAATTGTGAAGAAAGTGAAATACCTGGGCATTCATCTGACATCAAGATGTGCAACTCTCAAGGAAGATAATTATTATAAACTAAAAAAACAAATTGAGATAGATTTGGAGAAATGGAGAAATCTGCAACTATCACTAATGGGAAGAGTAGCATTAATAAAAATGAACATATTACCAAAACTGTTATTTCTATTTCAAACTATACCAATAAAATTGGAGAAAAAGTACTTTGAAGATTTGAAGAGAATAATATGGAAATACCGTATTTTCCGGCGTATAAGACGACTGGGCGTATAAGACGACCCCCTACTTTTCCTATTAAAATATAGGGTTTGGGCTACACTCGCCGTATAAGACTACCCCTCAATGTTGTCGGTGCTCCCGTAGTGTCATCGGTCAGCGCCGGCAACTCAGATTCGGGAAGCTGTGCCGATCTCGTCAAGGCTGCATGGTGCTGAACGCTGGACCCAGCTGGTTGCTGCGCGGAGCTTCCCCCACTGTCTCAGGCATCCAGGTGGATATTACCGATGCTCCAACTTCCCCAGACAGCTGGGGCTCGCCATCACTTGGGGTCAGCTGGGGAAGTCGGAGCGTCGGTAGGCTTATACCCGGCGTATAAGACGACCCCCGACTTTTGAGAGGATTTTCCTGTGTTAAAAAGTAGTCTTATACACCAGAAAATACGGTATGTGTGGCAAGGAAAAAGAGCAAAAAATTAACACAAAAATGCTACAAGATGCAAGATCTAGAGGTGGGTTTGGACTACCGAATTGGGAATTGTATTACCAAGTGGCAGCATTGACATGGATTAAAGAATGGATTCTATTGAGGAATATAAGACTATTGACGCTGGAGGGACATGATTTACAACTAGGTTGGCATGCTTTCCTATGGTATGGGAAACAAAGGATACACGGATATTTCCAGAGACATTATGTGAGAAATGGTTTGTTATCAGTGTGGGAAAGAGTGAAAGAAAAACATCATTTGAAAATACCAATGTGGCTTTCCACAACAGAAGCTTTGACATATCCAAATATTGTTAATATGGGGAATATTGTTAGATACAAGGATATTTTAACAGAACGGGGAGAACTGAAACAAAGGCAAGAATTAGAGAGTCAAGGGATTGAGACAGATTGGTATACAAGATTGCAAATACAATCAAGGTTTGAAGCAGATCGTAGACAATATGGTTTTCACTTGTGGAAATCAGAATTGGATGAGATATTGATGAACAGATGAAAAAATGATTAAGAAATTATATAATTATTTATTGCAGATTAGATTAGAAGATGAAGAAGTAAAAGAAACAATGATGAAAAAGATGAAAAAGGGAAAAAATAGAAACCCAGACGATGCCTAAGTAAAGGGAAAAGGGTGAAGGGGGGGAAGGGAAAAAGTGAGATTATTATAAAAGTGTACACAAATGAAACAGATGTAATTACTAAACAAATAAACTGAAATGAAGATGGATGCAAATAAATAATCGGGGTTGCTCGAATACCATTCTAGATTGAATTGAAAAGGGAAACAACAAGAGAGAGGGAAAGGAGTAGAAAGAGAGGAAGGAAGAAGAGAGGAAATGAGAGGGAGAGATAGAAAAGAGGGAAAAGGAGAGGAAGGGAGGAGAAAGAGGAGTAGGAGAGAGGGTTAGAAAGGGAGGAAGAAGAGAGGAGTGGGGGAAGGGAAGAGGAAGTAGGAAAGAGAAGGAGAGGAAAAACTAAGAAAGTAGGAAGAGATGGAGAAAGGAAGAGAAGGGGAGGAGAAGAGGAAAGGTTGTGGTAAAATAAAGGAGGGTAAATGGTAAAAGAGCAGCCCCGAACAACTAAAAATGAAAGTTAAAAGATAAGATGAATGGGGGTGGTGGGGAGAGGAGCTGATGTCGTGACAGAACGGTTGGAGGATTCCTGAGCTCCAGGATCGCCGCTGAAATCCTCGCTGTTGGACGGTCCTTTTTGGACCTCACAGTCTTGTTTTGACTGTGATAGTGGAGGGCACATCCTGATGATTCCAGGAACACCGCAAAGTCCCTGGTTGATCCAGGAGAAGCCCTTTTTCTAACAGCGGGGTGGCAGCCATAGTAGCTGCTGAAGTTGGGACAGCTCCGGAAGAAGGAGGAAAGTGAGTCGATGTGGTGAGAGACTTTCAATTTAAATTAATATAAAGAACACCCTGAGATTGAAGTGAAATTAAATTGGAGAAAGATGTTCTGTCCCCGTCCTCCACACACATAAACCCACACAGACAGACGAGGGTTAAAGGAGTAGCACACACACGGAAGGTTCGTTATCACGGCTTGGCAGCCCTTTGTAAACCGGCTGCCAAGGTCTTTACTAAACAGGGGGGGGGGGGGAAATACCTCCACCAGATAACAAAACACGTACACACCAATTGAGGGAAATATAATTCAAAAGTCCAAATCTTTCCAGCCGGCTGATGCTTAGCTCCAAGGACTAGCCAGGGTAAAACTTTGTCCGTCACAGAATTCCAACTGCTACCCCACTCCTTTATAAAACCTGTGGGGTGTGGTCCTGTGACTCAGCTAATCCCTGGCACGCTTCCTCATTAGTTGGGCTCTCTTATCACGCCAGCGCTGACGTGGGTCCAGCCACCTCTGGCCTTCCTCATTATCCTCCGACTGATCGGAGACACCTGGCTCCTGACTCATCTCCTCTCCTTCGGCCGGCAGCTGATGAATTACCAGGGAGGAGGGGCTGGGGAAGGGAGGCCTAGCTGGCTCCTCTCCCTCCTGTTCGGAGCCTTCTTCCTCCGATGCAATGGGATCGGGGGTCGGAGCCACAACAAAAGAAAGAATTTTTTTTTTAAATTTGATTTATATGCCGCCCTTCTCCGGAGACGCAGGGCGGCTTACAATGCGCTAAACAATACCCTTCATACTTTTGTATATTTATACAAAGTCATCTTATTGCCCCCACAAACTGGGTCCTCAATTTACCTACCTTAGAAAGGATGGAAGGCTGAGTCAACCTTGAGCCTTGGTGAGATTCGAACCTGCAATAATTGCAGGCAGCTGATGTTAATAACAGGGCTTTAGACCACTGTACTATCCAAGGCTCTAAGTGGCTAAATTAAGCTGGACTTATTTTTTATTCCTAAATCATTTACACTGGTGGAGTTACAAATCTTTGTTTTGCTTTTGACCAGGACTGGACTGAAAAGGTTTGATAGAATTGAGAGCTTTACATTTTTAAACCCTTGTGCCTTTTATTCAAAATATCTTTCTTTTGGGATTTTTCTTTTTACTCTTCTGAAGATTGTTTTAAATTTCTATTTGCTATTTTACTGACAAAGAATGTTTGGATTATATTAGTGGGGAAGTTAGGAGTGTGTGTAATACTGCCATCTACTGGACTGGAAACTTTGTTATTTTTTTCTATTCAAGCAATAAGTTGAAACAATTGTATCATATTGTGGCTACATCTCAAAGACTCTGAATTCTCTTGTTGATAAAATAGTTGGAAGCACATCTGAGGAAGTTGGAACTATCTGTATTGTTTACTCAGGTGCTCTTCGGGGAACTATTTGAAGTAGGAGTCAGAGGCAGAATGAGAGAGATTTGTTAAATGTTTGGGCAGAATTACTGCTGAAGAAATTGAAATCTTCTTCTATTACATTTTTTTTCTTGTTCCAGTTAAGTGATAACTCTCTGTATGCTTCCCCTGCTTAAATATCTTTGATGGATTTTTTTTTTCTTTGTTCATACATAGCTGAATTGGATTAAAGTTTACAAGTGCCTGAAGATTGATTTTTGGTTTTTATTTTTTATTTTTTTTCCTTTGGTTGACTATTTGGCTTTTTCTTTTTTGCTTTTTTTTAAAATTGGATTTCCCTGTAGCTTATTTTTATTGACATTGAGATTAATTTAATTTTTTTTCTTTTTTTCAAAGTGGATTAGGGTATTGAAGAACCTGAAGAATTGTTTATTTTCTCTCTTTCCTTTTTTTTTTTCTTTGAATATACACTCTTCTTTTTTGGCTTTTTTTTTCACTTCCCGTTTCGGCTATTGGTGAATACTGGATAGAATGAGCAGAAAAATAACAGCAGTTGGATCCTCCTCAACTACGCCTTCATCGTCGCCATCTGGAGGACAGCAATCAATTCAGACGATGCTTCAGCAGGAGAAGGAGAAAGGAAAAGAGAAAGACACGACACTACAAATGATTCTCCAAGTAGTCCAGAGGATGGAACAACAACAAATAAAGACAGATGGAAAAGTGGAGAGTATACAGCAAATGATGTTGAAATATGAAGAGAGGTTACAAAAGACTGAAAAAAATGAGGAACAAAAGGAGGAAAATGAACGATGGGCTTACCTTGAACGTTCCATCTATGTGCACTGCGGGAGAGTCCAAGCGTGGGTTCATCTCAGTCAGTTATGACATCACTGAGTTGGAATTTCTTTGGCCACGCCTTCCTCCTTCCGGCCGAGCCTCAGTTTTTTCCAACAAAACCGGAACCAGGGAAGATGCCATCCGATGGGAGAACCGACCACTCCTGGACCCCGGACCAGCACAAGCCAGGGTGGGATTTGGACTCTCCCACAGTGCACATAGATGGAACGTTCAAGGTAAACCCAACGTTCAATCTCCTGTGCACTGCTTGGAGAGTCCAAGCGTGGGATATACCCAAGCTAAATTGATGTGGGGAGGGAAGCAGATCAGTCCAGGGTCCCCTCTGCCAGCAGAACTCTCTGTAAGACACGCCTCCCAAATGCCGCCTCTGCTGATGCAAACTGGTCCAGTTTGTAGTGCCTCACGAACGGTGAAGGAGAAGTCCAAGTTGCGGCTCTGCAGATGTCCAAATTGGATGCTTGCGTAGCCCAGGCAGCCGAGGTGGCCGCACTACGAGTAGAGTGCGCCGTGATGCGACACGGCACTGGATAAGCTTGATGTTCATACGCTAAGGCAATACATGCCTTGAGCCAACGTCCAACGGTAGATGGTGAAGCCTTCTTCCCCACTGACGTGGGATGAAATGACACGAACAGGGCCTCCCCGTCCGTCAAAAGGGGGCCGTCCGCTTGACATAATGCCGCAAAGCCCTGCGCACATCCAGCGTATGCCAGCGCTTCTCCGTCTGATTCCTAGGATTAGGGCAAAAGTCCGGTAGAATAAGTTCCTGCGCCCTGTGGAACCAGGAATTAACTTTTGGCACAAATGTAGGGTCCAAGCGTAGAATGACACGGTCCGGGTGAAAAATGCACAAATCCTGGCACACCGAAAGTGCCGCCAGTTCAGAGATTCTGCGTGGAGAAGTAATTGCCACCAAGAATGCAACTTTAAATGTGAAGAGCCTGAGTGTGGCAGTCCACAAAGGCTCAAAAGGAGGCAAGGTGAGCGCCTGCAAAATGAGTGATAGGTCCCAAGTTGGGTAGCGATGAACAACAGGTGGCCATAAATTGGCAGCACCTTTCAAAAAGCTGTGGACCTTAGGATGATCTGAAAGTGGAATAGGCCCCTCACCTGGTAAAGCACTTGCCAAGGCTGCAACCTGCCGGCGCAGCGTATTAGTGGACAGTTTCTTTTTCAGACCCTGCTGCAAAAAGGCGAGGACCTGTGGAACTGTTGCGGCTGTCGGTACCAAGTTCTTCCTAGTGCACCATCAACAAAACGCCGCCCAGGTGGCTTGATAGATGCGAACTGTTGACTGTTTCCTAGAAGCCAGAATGGTGGAAATTACCTCAGAGGGATAGTGCTCTTTCCGGAGAGCTTCCCGCTCAATCGCCAGGCGGCTAACTTGAGCCATTGAGGATCTGGATGCTGAAGGGCGCCCTGACTGAGGGAAACCTGGTGCGGTGGTAATATCCAGGGTTGCTGTGTCGACAGCGACATGAGGTCTGCGAACCATGGGCGTCTCGGCCAATACGGCGCCACTAGTAACACCTCCGCCTGCTCCTCCAGAATCTTCCCGATCACTCTCTGGAGTAGGGGAATCGGGGGGAATAAATACAGCAAACTGGTCGGCCATGGGCAACGAAGGACATTGACCCCTTCGGCTGCCGGAGTCCAAAATCTGGTGAAAAACCAAGGCAGTTGAGCATTCTGTGGGGTAGCGAACAAGTCCAGCATCGGGGCCCTGAAACGAACTGTGATGAGGTGAAACAAGTCCGGGTGAAGGTGCCATTCGGACTGGTCTATTGTTGTCCGGTTCAACCAGTCCACTGTGGAGTTGGACGTCCCGGTGATGTGTTCTGCTTTCAAGGACCGAAGATGCTGCTCCGCCCAGAGGCACAGCTTCCTCGCTTCGTGCCTGAGTTCTTTTGAATGAGTGCCTCCCTGATGGTTGACATGCGCTTTGGCCGTGACATTGTCTGTTAACAGCAGAACATGTCGATCCGACAGCTCGGCTTGAAATTGTTGAAGCGCCAGGTGTGCCACCCTGAGCTCCAGCCAGTTGATATCATTGCGGAGATCCTTCTGAGACCAACGTCCTTGTGTCACAGTGGACCCCAGATGCGCTCCCCAGCCGAAAAGGTCAGCACCAGTCTGGGAGGATCCCGAAACAGACACCCTTTCTCCAAAGCCTTCAACAGCCACCAATCCAAGGAGCGAAGCACCTGTTGAGGAACCCTGATCCTGCCCAGTGAGTTGCTGCGCCCTGACTTCTGACTGGGGAGGAGGAACCACTGTAAGGCCCTGGTGTGCAACCAAGCCCAGGGAACTATGGCTAGGCAAGAGATCATCTTCCCCAACAGTTGGGAAAGGAGAGACACTGAATCTGATGCCTGAACCTGCCTTATCAGCTGTCTTATACTGTCCCTGTGGTCCTGAGACAGAAACACCTGGGATAATTGGGTGTCTATTACCGCCCCCAAATGTATCAGTCTGGTAGACGGAATCAGATGGCTTTTCTCCCAGTTTACTGAGAAGCCGTGATCCTGTAGGGTCTGGATGATGAGACGTAGGTCCCGCTCTGCCTGACTAGAGGACGATGACTGGATCAGCACATCGTCCAGGTAGCACCGTAGGCGGACAGGATAGGCCTGCAAACGTGCCGCCACCACGTCTAGTAATTTGGTGAAGGTGTGTGGTGCTGACAATAGGCCAAAGGGAAGGGCCCGGTATTGCCAGTGACAGCCCGCAAAGGCAAACCTGAGAAACCTCCTGTGGGAAATCCTTATGGGCACATGGAGGTAGGCCTCTTTGAGATCTATTGATGTTAAAAAATCTCCTTGTCTGAGGCCTCCCAGGATCGAATGCAGTGAGTGCATTTTGAACTTCTTGTACCTTATATGAATATTGAGGTCTTTCAGATTCAAAATTGCCCTTTGACCCCCCCAAACTCTTGGGTACCAGAAAGAGTACGGAGTAAAACCCCAAACCCCTTTGACCAATCGGTACTGGTTCTATGGCTGAGATATCCAGCAATGCTAAATTTTGGTCTCCATCATGGCCCTCTTGGTGGCCTCCCTGGGCACTGGACACTGAATGAAACGATGAGGGGGTCTGGAACAAAATTCTAAGGTTAGTCCGAGAGTCACAGTTTGTAGGGCCCACGCATCCATGGTGGAATCCCTCCACTGGTCGGCAACCATCTTTAACCTGCTGCCAATAGGGATGTGGGCCCAAGAGTCACTTGGAACGGCGGTAGGGGCATCCCCTGGAACCCCTGTAGGGGCACCTGGACTGTGGCTGCCAAGATTTGTCTTGGAATCCTGACCTGTCCTGAGATCTATCTCCTCCATGGAAATAAGGTCTCTGAGACTGGGAGGCGGGGAATCCCGCCTCCGTATTCCTAAAGGGCTGCCTACAGTAATAAGGAGTTGGTCTCCTATCATATCTCCTATTCAGCTGGGGTAGCACCTTTCTCTTGTCTTTCCCTTCCACCAGGATGGGCTCTAACACATCTCCAAACAGCTGCTGTCCCTTAAAGGGTGCAGCCACCAGACGCCCTTTAGACCTGGCATCTGCCTGCCATTGGCGCAGCCATAACAATCGTCTAAATGCAACATTAGAAGCTAGAGCCCTAGAGGCAAATTTTGCAGAAGTAATAGAAGCATCTGCTGTGTATTCTGTTGCAGCAATCAGCTTACTAAGATCTTGCTGGAGGCGGAGATCCTCTGGGGAAACCCTGGCCTGAAGCTGCTTGAACCATAGGAGCGATGTTCTGGCCATAAAGGAAGCCGCTGTAGCAGATCTAATCGCCCAAGCAGCAGCCTGATGAGTCTTACATGTGGCCAAATCCGCCTTCCTATCCTCTGACTTCAACCCTTCTGGCATTATCAGAGGGAAGAATAGAAGCAGAAGCCAAATTAGTCAAGGGAGAATCCACTGTAGGAATTTGGAGAAGGTCCTCAAGTTCCTTCTCCACTGAATACATCTTTTTGTCCATGCCACTAGGAGGAGGAACAGATATAGGATGTTCCCATTGCCTTTTAATTGTATCCACAAAAAATTGTGGAGATGGAATGAACTCCTGAGTAGTGACCTGTTCCGAAAACAGGCTAGCACAAAGATCCTGAAAATCTTTAGGAGCTGAAGCAGATTTGTCCACCTGGCCCATATTAGCAGTCATTTTAGCCTTAAGCAATAAGGTTCTGAAAAGATGAGGGCGGAATAAACCAGAATAAACTGGTTTATCCTGAGCAATGCCCTCATCCCGACATCTCAAATTCACCTAATTCCTCCTCACCTTCCAGCGAATCCTCACTGCGAGGGGATTGAGTGTCATGATAGGATTCCTCCCTGTAATGCCTATGCCTATGTGACTGAGACACAGGGTCTGCCCTGGAAGGCCCTGGATGGGAAGGAGCCAAAATACCTCTCTGGGCTAGTGCCTCATCAATGCCCTGGGTAATGGTTTGCACAATGGCAAAATGTAATTCTGATGATAAACTTTGTTGTACAGGCTCCGGTGGGCGGAGTCCTGCTGCTGTGGGCGTAAAGGTGGCCGAAGGCACAGAGCCCTGTCTGCCTGGTACCTGAGAAGACTCAGAAGGGGGCTGAACAGTGGGCAAGACATAACCTTCCTGAAAGGGAACTGCTTGAAACCCATGTTGTTCCTGAATAATAATGGGAGACCAGTTAGGTTGCTCCTCTTGAATTTTCTGAGTTTGTACAACAGTGGGAAAAATATGAGAAGCCCCACCCTGATCCCTTGAACCCACAGGGGATTTGGGAGCTGCAGCCTGTTATTGAGCTTTTGCAAAATGCTTTTCCAAGGCTTTTTGCCTTCTCAGGGCATCCTTATCAGCAGCTACAGAGGAAGATTTAGTCTGTTTAGCTTGGGTGCTAACAGAAGGCTTACTGGATCTCAAACTTGGCTTTTTAGTGTTAGAGCCTTCTGGCTGAGGTTGAGGTGTTGAAGACCCCTCAGAATCACTGCTATTGGCCATAATAGACTCAATTTAGAGATTCAATTAAGACAATAAGGTAAAGGTTACTCACTGTGCAGTTCAGGGCTTTTTTAAATTGCCAAACCGGCAACATGGTTTGTTTGCAATAATCAGACAGCAGCAGCAATAACGAGGGCACCCCAAGAGTTAAGGGGACAAAAAGGCCTGTTATACTGACTCCAAAGGCCACAAACGCTGATTTAAACTGGAAACACGGTTTACTTGCATGCTAAGAAGAAGGTCCGGCTTCCAAATTGCAGATCTTCGCAATATTACACCCAGCTGCTTCCAAAACAATAGCTTGCTGCGTTATTAGCCCAAACAAAATGGCTGCCACCAACAAAATGGTGACTATCGGCCGCGCGGTCAGCGCACTCTCCCCTACGATCCGCGGCTCTCCAGCAGCAATCTGCAACGAAATCCAAAGCCTCAGACCTCCCTGAGGCTAACAATGCCCTTTTGATGATTTTCGCTGCGATCGTAGTTCATGGAACAATGGCCGCCGCAGGAGCGATCTTATCGTCGCCTTGCAGAGCACTCAGCAGCTGACTCACACCTCACTCTCTCTCAGCCACCCAAGCCAAATTTAAAGAGGCTCAGGGGGGGTTTTTTTGTTTTTTTTTTGTATTTAGCCAATTATTTTGAGAAAATAGCCAATTTAATAGCAAAGTAACTTAAACTTAATTTAATTTTAAGAGCCAACTCTAACAAGTCTTTCCCGTCTGACTGAGTTGGAAAAAACTGAGGCTCGGCCGGAAGGAGGAAGGCGTGGCCAAAGAAATTCCAACTCAGTGACGTCATAACTGACTGAGATGAACCCACGCTTGGACTCTCCAAGCAGTGCACAGGAGATGATCAAAGATATAGATAATAGATTGGGAGAAGTTGAATGTGACAGGAGTGGACTAATTGGATGGGAGATGGACAGATCAGAATTCTATCTCAGATTTCAAAATGTAGAAGAAGATAAAGGAGAGAATCTGGCAGAAATAATGATAGGAATTTTGGCTGAAGCACTAGAAATTACCAAGGAAAAGATGATGGATAGCGTAGATGAGATATATCGAGTTTATACTAGGTATGCAATGCACAACAAGCTACCACGAGAAGTGCATATAAGGTTTATTAAGAAACCAATTAAAGCACAAATATTGCAGGCTGCCAGAGAAAAAACATTGAAGTATAAGGAGAAAGAAATTGTGGTTCTGAAGCAAATACCAAGAAAAGTGAGGGAGATGAGGAGAGAATACCAATTTTTGACTAAAACATTACTTCAAAAAGGTGTGAACTACAGATGGTTGATACCAGAAGGACTAGTGTTAACGTGGCAACTCCAAAGATACAGAATAGATACAATAGACAAAGCAAAAGCATTCTATGCAGAATTTTTTAAGGAGAAGGAAATGGAAATGGAATTCCAGACGACAGTACTACCAGTAGAATTGCAAGAAGAGGAACTAGCGATGATTGAAAAAGCAGAAGGTGCAGTGGGGGGGATTGTGGAACATAAAGTACAGCATGAATTAAGATCAACTAGAGCAGTAAAACCTGCATATAAAGTATGAATATGTAAGAGAGAAAATTGATTTCAATAAATATAAATGGACTTAATTCAGTTGTTAAAAGAAGAAAGATATTTCACAAATTAGAGAAACTAAAATTTGATATAATTTGCCTACAAGAAGTACATATTAAAAAGCAACATGAACAATTACTGGTACATTCAAAATTAGAGAAAATTTTTACATCATTGCCACAATGTAAAAAAAGAGGAGTGGTCTTATATATTAGAAATGCAATACCAGCTGAGCAAATATATGCAAACGACGATGGAAGAATTCTGATGGTGGAGATAATAGATAATAATATGAAAGTTCTTTTAGTAGCAATATACGCTCCAAATAATAATCAAAGTGACTTTTACAGAAAATTGCACATGAAAATAATTGAATTGGAATATGACAATAACTGTATGATGGGAGATTTTAATGGTATAGTGGATGACAAATTGGACTATAAAACACATAAAACAAGAAGACATAGTAGGAAGATATTACCAAAATCTTTCTTTAGGATGACTGAGGAAATAAACTTAAAAGATGCATGGAGAGATAGAAATGGAAAGAACAGACAATATACTTTTTATTCGGACAGACATTCATCTTGGTCTAGATTAGATATGATATGGACAATGGAATTGACTTTGAGCATAGAACAAATTGAGATAGAAGCAAATACCTGGGCAGATCATAATCCAGTGATAGTGAAATGGAAAGGACAAAGGAAAAGATTTAGATGGACTTTAAATAATACTATATTAAAAGAAAAGGACTTTGTTCAGAAAATGGAGAGAGAATTGGCTTTTTTCTTCAAGGAGAATAGAAAAGAAGATACATTGATGCAAAATCTTTGGGACACGATGAAGGTCTATGCTAGAGGTTTGATAATGGATTATACAAGGAAAAAATGTTAAGAAAAGACAAACATATAAAATATTGGAAGATGACTATAAGAGATTTGAAAAAGAACTTCAGAAATGTCCACACAAAAAAGATGCTAAAGTGAAAATGGATACAATAAAACATAAAATGGATTTACTGGAGAAAGAAGAATTAGCTCAAAAAATTAGAAACACTAAACAGAACTACTTTGAGAATGCTAATAAACCAGGAAGATGGTTAGCATATAAGTTGAAAAAAGAGAATCAAGAAAAATAATACAATTAATCAACGTCCAAGGACAAAGTAAATTTAGAAATAAAGAGAAGGAAAAAATTATACAGGATTACTACAGACAATTGTATGAGAAATAAAAGATAGAGGAAGAAAATGTGATACGATATCTTCAAAATGCAAATTTACCTAAGATTCCTACAGATATTAAGGAGATGCTAGAGGAAAACATAACAATGATGAAATTAAATGAAGCAATTAAGAAACAAAAGAATGGAAAGGCACCAGGGCCAGATGGTTTGCCAGCGGAATATTATAGGACATTGCAGGAATCTTTGAGTCTCCCATTTTTAGAAGTTATGAATGAAGTGATGACTAGGAAGGAAATACCCAAATCATGGTCTGAGGCATATATTACATTGATTCCTAAGGAGGATACAGACTCACAACAAATAAAAAATTATAGACCTATATCCTTGCTAAATTCTGACTATAAAATTTTTGCTTCAATAGTGGCAGAAAGACTCAAGAGATATTTAAATAATTTTATACATTCAGATCAAAATGGGTTTCTGCCAAAAAGACAAATTAGAGATAATATGAGAATAATTTTGGACACTTTGGAATACTATGAAGCCCACCCTGAAAAGCAAATGGCTTTGATATTTTTAGACGCACAGAAAGCTTTTGATAATGTAAATTGGTGTTTTATGTTGATTCAAATGGAACAGATGGGTTTCGGTAGGAAATTTATTCAAGCAATAGAAGCTATATATCATAAACAAATGGCAAAAGTAATGAGAAATGGAGAATTGATTCTATTGAGCTCTATTGAGATAAAAAAAGGTACCAGACAAGGTTGTCCATTGTCCCCTCTGTTGTTTATATTAACATTAGAAGTGCTAAATAGAAGTATCAGAGAAGAACAAGACATAAAAGGAATGAAAATTCGAAAAGAAGAATACAAATTGGAAGCATTTGCTGATGACCTGGTCTTTATTCTTGAAGATCCACTAACATCAATAATTGCACTGATAGACAAAATTGGAGAATTTGGGAAAGTAGCTGGCTTGAAAATCAACAAAGATAAAACAAAGATTCTGACTAAAATATGTTGGTAAAGCAAAAAGAAGAATTGGCGGATATATCAAAGATGCAGGTCACAAATAAAGTCAAATATTTGGGGATATATTTGACAGCAAGATGTAGCACACTTAAAGAAAATAATTATAATAAACTTAAACAACAGATAGGGACAGATTTGGCAAAATGGGAAAACTTACAGCTTTCATTGATTGGAAGGATATCAACTATTAAGATGACTATTTTGCCTAGAATTTTATATTTGTTCCAGACAATTCCAATTAGATTGGGGAAAGACTTTTTTGAAGATTTGAATAAAATGGTGTTAAAATATATTTGGCAGGGAAAGAAGGCGAGGATAAAATTAAAGTTATTACAAGATGCTAGAATGAGAGGGGGGTTTGGTCTACCTAATTGGGAACTTTATTATCAAGAGACAATTTTGATGTGGATCAAAGAATGGATAACATTCATTCTTTGAATGTTAAGAGCCTTGGATAGTACAGTGGTCTAAAGCCCTGTTATTAACATCAGCTGCCTGCAATTATTGCAGGTTCGAATCTCACCAAGGCTCAAGGTTGACTCAGCCTTCCATCCTTTCTAAGGTAGGTAAATTGAGGACCCAGTTTGTGGGGGCAATAAGCTGACTTTGTGTAAATATACAAAAGTATGAAGGCTATTGCTTAGCGCATTGTAAGCCGCCCTGAGTCTCCGGAGAAGGGCGGCATATAAATAAAATTTTAAAAAAAATTAAGAAATACTAGATTACTGAATCTAGAAGGTCGTGATTTGTTGATGGGGTGGCATGCTTTTTTATGGTATAAAGGAACAAAAATACAGGGGTATTTTAGAAGACATTATATACGTGAGGCTTTGTTATTAAACTGGGAGAAGATTAAAAAACAACATTATTTGAAGATTCCAGTCTGGGTATCAATTGAAGCATTTTCATATTCAGTAATATATAGAAGGGAACAAATTGTTAGCTATAGTGAATTAATGGATTAAAAGGGTGAACTTAAATCAAAGCAAGAATTGGAAGAACAAGGTTTTAAGATGGATTGGTTTTCTTATTTGCAAATACGTTCTAGATATGAAGATTTTAAACAAGAAGGTTTTTATGATGTTATGACTAATTTAGATAAGATCTTAATGGGTTCTGATGACTATGTAATTAAAAAAATTATGAGGTTATTTATTAGAGGTAAAACTGGAAGAAGAACAAGTTAAAGAAACAATGATAGCATGGGGGAAAAATTTTGGTCATGGGATTGATTTAGAGAAATGGCAAAAATTGTGGTTGCAAAATTATAAAATGACAATGTCTACAGCATATAAGGGGAATTTGTATGTTTTACAGGTGGCATCTACCCCCGACGAGAATAGCCATAATGTTCAAGAATAAATCGGAGAAATGTTGGAAATGTCATCAGACTCCCAGATCATATTACTGTATGTGGTGGACATGTGCAGAAGCTAAAAGATATTGGACTAAAATCCACACTTGGTTAGAAAAAATGACAAAGAAACACATTGACTTTAAACCAGAGATATTTTTATTAGGGATTCTACCAGAAATGTATAATAAAGAATTGAGATATTTAATTGTGAATGTTTTAACAGCGGCTAGAATTGTATTTGCTAAAAATTGGAAAAAAGAGAAAATACCTACTGAAGATGAAGTTATTAAGAAAATTATGGAATGTGCTGAAATGAGTAAATTGACATTTGAAATTAGAGAACAGGAAGACAAACAATACTATTTGATATGGGATGTGTTTTATCAATGGCTAGATAATAAAGCATGGAGATGAAGTATGAAATAAGAAATCAAGGTAATGATAAAATGTATGAAGTTTTTTTTTTCTTATGGGAGATAAGCCTTTGTTAAATAACTGCTAGATGAGAATAATAATAAAGGAATATATAACATTGTTAAATAAGAGAAATTAAATTATGTGTAATTTGGGATTAAGCACAAAAGAATTTTAACCAATCGACACACTTTCTATGATTGTATTGAATGATGGTTGTTTTTATGTTTTGCTGTTTAGAAATTTAAAAAAATTCAAAAAAAAGATAAGATGAATGGAAAATGATGGATAAAAAGATTGTACACTCAAATAAGTTTATGAGAAATAAAAATAAAAACTTTTTGGAAAAAAAATATATCTTCAAGAAAATTGGAGATATGAAGGGAATGTTTCATGCAAAAGATGAGCATGATAAAGGACCAAAATGGCAGGGACCTAACAGAGGCAGAAGAGATTAAGAAGAGGTGGCAAAATTACACAGAAGAACTATACAAGAATGAGCTTAACATCCCTGATAACCACGATGGGGTGGTCACTGACCTCGAGCCAGACATCCTGGAATGCGAAGTCAAATGGGCCTTAGGAAGTCTGAGCAACAACAAAGCTAGTGGAGGTGACAGTATTCCAGCTGAGCTATTCAAAATCTTAAAAGATGATGCAGTAAAAGTGCTACACTCAATTTGCCAGCAAATTTGGAAAAGTCAACAGTGGCCACAGGATTGGAAAAGGTCAGTTTACATTCCAATTCCAGAGAAGGGCAATGCCAAAGAATGCTCAAACTACCGCACCATTGCACTCATTTCACATGCTAGCAAAGTTATGCTCAAAATCCTACAAGCTAGGCTCCAGCAGTATGTGGACCAAGAACTACCAGAAGTACAGGCAGGATTTCGAAGAGGCAGAGGAACTAGAGATCAAATTGCCAACATACGCTGGATCATGGAGAAAGCTAGGGAGTTCCATAAAAACATCTACTTCTGCTTCATTGACTATGCTAAAAGCCTTTGATTGTGTGGATCACAACAAATTGTGGCAAGTTCGTAAAGAGATGGGAGTACCAGACCATCTTATTTGTCTCTTGAGAAATCTATATGCGGGTCAGGAAGCAACAGTGAGAACTGGACACGGAACCACTGATTGGTTCAAAATTGGGAAAGGAGTCTGGCAAGGCTGTACTGTCGCCCTGCCTATTTAACTTATATGCAGAGCACATCATGAGAAAGGCAGGGTTAGATGAATCAAAAGCTGGAATTAAGATTGCCGGGAGAAATATCAACAACTTCAGATATGCAGATGATTCCACTTTAATGGCAGAAAGTGAAGAGGAACTAAAGAGCCTCTTGATGCGGGTGAAGAAGGAGAACGCAAAAGTTGGCTTGAAACTCAACATTAAGAAAACTAAGATCACGGCTCCCAGCCCTCTCAATTCCTGGCAAATAGATGGGGAAGAAATGGAGGTAGTGACATATTTTATTTTCCTGGGCTCCAAGACCTCCGCAGGTGGGGACTGCAGCCAAGAAATTAAAAGACGCTTGCTCCTGGGGAGGAAAGCTATGGCAAATCTAGACAGCATACTAAAAAGCAGAGACATCACCCTGCCAACAAAACTGCGTATAATCAAAGCTATGGTTTTCCCAGTTGCAATGTATGGCTGTGAAAGTTGGACCATAAGAAAGGCTGGGTGCCAAAGAATTGAGGCCTTTGAACTCTGGTGCTGGAGAAGACTCCTGCGAGTCCCTTGGACTGCAAGGTGATCCAACTGGTCAGTCCTAGAGATCAACCCTGACTGCTCTTTAGAAGGCCAGATCCTGAAGATGAAACTGAAATACTTTGGCCATTTAATAAGAAGGAAGGACTCACTGGAGAAGAGCCTAATGCTGGGAACGATTGAAGGCAAAAGAAGAATGGTATGGCAGAGAATGAGGTGGCTGGATGGAGTCACTGAAGCAGTCGGCATGAGCTTAAATGGTCTCCAGGGGATGGTAAAGGACAGGAAGGCCTGGAGGTAAGTTGTCCATGGGGTCGCGATGGGTCGGACACGACTTCGCAACTAACGACAACAATGAATGGATGAATAAGTGATGCTCATCTGCAGGACAATGTATAAATAAATGAATGAATGAATGAACAAACAAATGCAGGAATGAGTTATGCTCTTCCTCTACTCAAACTCTTTGGGGCTGGAGGAATTCTTCCTCCTGAGTTTCCTTGTTGTGCACCACGGGCATGCTCAAGAATTTCCACCTCAATCAATACTAAAAGACAAGGTATTTATACAAAGTATGGAAAAAGAAATGGACTTTTTTTTTCAAAGAGAATAGAAAAGAAGAAACCTCATTACAAAATGTATGGGACACTGCTAAGGGATACATTCAGGGACTAGCTATAACATATACAGGGGGAAAAAACAAGAAAAAGAAACAAAACCAAAAGATGTTAGCAGAAGAACACAAGAGACTGGAATTAGAATTACAGAAAGAACCAAACAAGAAGATTTTAAAAAATCAAATGGAACTAATAAAACATAAAATGAATCTACCAGATAAAGAAGAATTGGCACAAAAAATCAAAAATGCTAAACAAAATTTTTTTGAAAATGCAAATAAACCAGAAGATGGTTGGCATATAAATTGAAAACAGAGAAAGAAACTGATACATAGGCTGGTAGATGAGAAAGGAACTTTATATTACCAAAATGAGGATAAAAAAATAATAATTCAAGATTATTATGAAAAGGTGTATGAGCAAGAGAAAGTTTCAGAAGAGAAAATTAAAGAATATTTGGAAAAAGTGGAACTACCTAAAGTACCAGAAACAGTGAAAGCTATGTTAAATGAACAAATATCAATGATGGAATTGTCAGAAGCGATTAAGAGACAAAAGAACAATAAAACACCAGGACCAGATGGGCTACCAGCAGAATTTTATGAATGTTTGCAAGATACTCTAGGCCCATCAATGATGGAAGTCTATAATGAAGTATTGGTTGATGAGAAGGTACCAAATTCGTGGATGGAAGCAAATATTGCTCTGATTCCAAAAGAAGACTCAGATTTGACGCAGATAAAAAACTATAGGCCCATATCGTTACTGAATGCTGACTACAAAATATACGCTTCAATAATGGCACAGAGATTAAAAAGGTTTCTAAATGAATTTATACATCCAGACCAAAATGGTTTCTTGCCTAAGGTTAAAAACAATAAGAGAATGATTTTAAATATGCTGGAATATTATGAAGCACATCCTGGAAAACAAATGGCATCACTCTTCTTAGATGCGCAGAAAGCATTTGACAATGTGAATTGGCAATTTATGCTGTCACAACTAAAATTTATGGACTTTGGTGAGAGATTTATTAACATGATAAAAGCAATATACAATAAACAAACGGCAAAGGTGATGGTAAATGGAGATACGACAGAGAATTTTAATATAAAAAAAGGCACAAGACAAGGATGTCCGTTATCTCCTTTACTATTTATATTGACATTGGAAGTGTTACATAGAAATATTAGACAATATATAGAAATTAAAGGTATGGAAATAAAAAAGGAACAATATAACCTACAGGCATTTGCAGATGATTTGATTTTTATCTTGGAAGACCCACAAGAAAATGGACTTAAACTAATTAGGAAAATAGAAGAATATGGTGAAGTCGCAGGACTGAAAATAAAGAAAAAACCAAAACAATAGTTAAAAATGTTACAGACATACAGAAAAAAGAACTAACGAGGAAAATGGGTATACAGATAGTCAAGAAAGTTAAATATTTAGGAATTCAATTAACGGCAAGGGGTGTAATGATTAAAGATAATTATTCTAAATTGGTGCAACAAATTAAAATGGATTTGGAGAAGTGGAAAAATCTACAATTATCATTGATGGGAAGAGTAGCCACTATAAAAATGAATATCTTGACAAGATTACTATATTTATTTCAAACAATACCAAAAAACTGGGGAAAATATTTTGAAGAATTAAATAAAACAATATTAAAATATATTTGGTAAGGGAAAAAAGCAAGGATAAGTTTGAAAATGTTTCAAGATTCTAAAAATAGAGGTGGTTTTGGGCTACCAGATTGGGAATTGTACTACCAGGCTTCGGTACTTACTTGGGTGAAAGAATGGATTGGCTTGAGGAATAAAAGACTATTGACCTTGGAGGGACATGATCTTGAATTAGGTTGGCATGCTTTTTTATGGTATGGAAGAAACAAAATATATAGCTATTTCCAAAGACAAGATGTTAGGAATGCATTATTATTAGTATGGGAGACAATTAAAGAACAACATTATTTGAAAATACTGGTCTGGCTCTCCACAATGGAAGCACTGATTTACCCAAATGTTATTGATATAGAGAATGTTACCAGATATAAGAAGTTTTAAGTGAAAAGGGCAAACTTAAAACCAAGCAAAAACTGAGTGAGCAAGGGATTGAGATAACATGGTGGTCATATGTGCAGATACAATCTAGATATGACAATGATGTTAAAATGTATGGTTTGTATAAAGAATTAACAGAATTAGATCAGATATTAACAGGGACAGATGAAAAATTAATAAAGAAAATATATAGCTACTTGTTAAGTATTAAGATGGAAGAGGAACAAGTAAAAGAGGCAACGATAGTATGGGCTAAAAATTTTGGCTATTCGATTGAGTTAGATAAATGGCAGAAATTATGGGATAGAAATGATAAATTAACAATGTCTACTGCATACAAAGAAAATCTTTATAAAATGTTTTATAGATGGCATTTTCCACCCTCTAGGTTAGCAAAGTTGTTTAAGGATAAATCTGCAAAATGTTGGAAATGTCATCAGACACCTGGTTCGTACTATCATATGTGGTGGACATCTCAAAAAGCGAAAAAATATTGGACAAAAATACATACATGGCTGGAAAAAATGATAAAACAACATACAGATTTGAAACCAGAGATATTTTTGTTGGGCATTTTACCAGATAAACAGGGAAATATATGGATTAGTGATATAAGGAAGATACGTTGACTTGGTTAAACAAATATTATTATTAATATAATTGATATTAATGCAAGGAATATTGTTGTGAACACTTTATTTCCTAAAATGATTTGTACCCAGACAACACACTTTTCAATTGAAATTTGAATTTTTGTATGTTATAAAAGAAAATAAAAACTTAAAAAAAAAAGAATTTCCACCTCAAGCTCAAATCGAACCTTTCCAAAACGAGAACAGAACCTCGGCTCATCTGGAGCTGCTCAAGATCCAGCAGCAGAAGACAACTCACAATCTGGCAACAACTACAACTTGACAACCTGAGTTGGGGTGTCCCTTGGAAGAGCCACAAAGAGGGAATATGCAGGAGGAAATAATTTCCTGCAGACGATCAAAACAGTTTCTCAATCGTTCCAACGTGGGGACCATTGGATTTCAACTCCCAGAATGCCTCAGCCAGCAGAGAGAATTTTGCGAGTTGTAGTCCACACACAAGTCTTAAAAGTTGGCAAGGTTCACAGACGCGGGATGAAAGTATGCCGATTTCATTGGTGTTTGAATCCAACCGTCCATTTAAGTGAGGGTTCGAAGTTCCGATGGCACTGAGAAAAAAAGGGAACGGATGGACGTGTGACTCGTTGAATGACGGTGGCCAGGAACGTAATAGGAGGAGGCAAAAATGGACTTAAAACACGTCTCACTCAGCAATGGAATGTGTGGGTTCGATGGTGGTCGTAAGCCCAAGGACCAGCCCAACATCTCTTCGAAGATCGCACACGGCTGAGGATTTCTTGCAGTTACAAAATTTCATGACAATCAATGTGGCATCAAAGCATTTGAAATGAATACAGGATAAGATCAGCAAGGATCAATCTTTACCTACGCGAATGGTGTGGTGGCCTCAAGGTAGAGCTCTCACCTCACAAATCAGGAGGCTGTGAGTTTGATCCTAGGTAGAGGCAGATATTTCTCTCTCTGGGTACGCTGAGAATATATCTGCTGAATATAACACCACATTGCAACAGGAAGGGCAGGTGCCCGGACTCCACCCCGCAAAGGATTATGGGGTCATTAAAAGACAATGATGAATCTTTACCTACGCCATACGGAGGCCCATTTCACAGAAGGGTACAGCTGAGATCACGGGAAGTAGTAGCACCGCTTTGTAAACCTTTAGTAAGGCCACACCTGGATTACCGCATCCAGCTGTGGTTGCCACATTACAAAAAAAGATGTTGAGATTTTGGAAAAAGTGCGGAGAAGCGCAACTAAAAGGCCTGGGGGCTAAAACATACGAAGAACGGTTGCAGGAATTGAGTATGGCCAATCAAGAGAAAAGAAGGAGTAAGGTGGGGCATGATGGCAGCATTGCAGTATTTGGGGGGCTGCCCCAAAGAAGAGGGGGTCCACTTATTCTCCAAAGCACCGGAAAGCAGGACAAGAAACAACAGATGGAAACTCATCTAGGAGAGAAGCAAGCTGGAATTAAGGAGGAATTTCCTCACAGGGAAGACAATTTACCAGTGCGACTGCTTGTCACCGGAGGTTGTAAGGGCTTCATCGCTGGTGGTTTTTAAGAAGAGATTGGATGGCCATTTGTCTGAAAGGGTGTAGGGTTTCCTGCCTGACAAGTGGGTTGGACTAGATGACCTTTGAGGTCCCTTCCAACTCTATCATTCTATGATTCTCTAAGGGTCTCCTGCTTGAGCAGTGGGTTGGACTAGATGACCTCTGGGGTCCTTCCAAATCTGTTATTCTGTAAGGGTTTCCTGCTTGAGCAGGGGGTTGGACTAGAAACCTCCAAGGTCCCTTCCAACTCTGTTATTCTATAGGGGTCTCCTGCTCGAGTAGGGGGCTGGACTAGATGAACTCCGAGGTCCCTTCCAACTCTGTCATTCTATGTTTCTGTAAGGGTCTCCTGCTTGGGGTTGGACTAGAAGACCTCCAAGACCATTTCGGACAAATGGCTGTCCAGTCTCTTCTTCAAAACCTCCAGTGATGGAGCACCCCCCAACTTCTGAAGGCAAGCTGTTCTACTGGTTAATTGTCCTCCGTTAGGAAATTTCTCCTTAATTCCAGGTTGCTTCTCTCCTTGGTTAGTTTCCATCCATTGTTTCTTCTCTTGCCTTCTGTTGCTTTGGAGAATAGGTTGACCCACTCATCTTTGGGGCAGCCCCTCCAATATTGGAATACTGCTATCATGTCCCCCCTACACCTTCTTTACTATAGATTGGCCATACTCATTTTCTGCAGCTGTTCTTCATGTTTTGGTCTCCAGGCCTTTAATCCTCTTTGTTGCTCTTCTCTGCACTCTTTCCAAAGTCTCAACACCTTTTTTTTTAATATTGTTGTCTCCAAAACTGGAGGCATCATTCAGACTTGAACTCTACCAGATTCCTGCAGCAAACACTTTGCATGCAGGAAACCGAGGCAGGAGTCATGCAGGAGGGGTCTGGTCCCGCATCCCATCATTTTACTCCAGAGAAGTAGAGAACTGCAAATTGTGTTTATAATGGTTGTTACGGTTGGGAAACCCAGATTAAAATTCCTTCTTAAATATACTTCTTAAATATATTTTTATGTGTGTGTGTGTGTATATATACAGTATATCACAGAAGTGAGTACACCCCCTCACTGCTGGCAACAAAAGTGAGTGCACCCCTAAGTGATAATGTCCAAATGGGGCCCAAAGTGTCAATATTTTGTGTGGCCACCATTGTTTTCCAGCACTGCCTTAACCCTCTTGGGCATAGAGTTCACCAGAACGTCACGGAGCTGGTGGATGTTAGAGACCTTGCAGCCCCAGACCATGACATTCCCACCACCATGCTTGACTGTAGGCAAGACACACTTGTCTTTGTACTCCTCACCTGGTTGCCGCCACACACGCTTAACACCATCTGAACCAAATAAGTTTATCTTGGTCTCATTGGACCACAGGGCATGGTTCCAGGAATTCATGATCTAAGTCTGCTTGTCTGCAGCAAACCGTTTGAGGGCTTTCTTGTTCATCATCTTTAGAAGAGGCTTTCTTCTGGGACGACAGCCCTGCAGACCAATTTGGTGCGGCGTATGGTCTGAGCACCGACAGGCTGACCCCCCCACCCCTTCAACCTCTGCAGCAATGCTGGCAGCACTCATACGTCTATTTCCCAAAGCCAACCTCTGGATATGATGCTGAGCACGGGCACTCAACTTCTTTGGTCGACCATGGCGAGGCCTGTTCTGAGTGGAACCTGTCCTGTTAAACCACTGTATGGTCTTGGCCACCGTGCTGTAGCTCAGTTTCAGGGTCTTGGCAATCTTCTTATATCCTAGACCCATGATGGCGAACCTATGGCACGGGTGCCACAGGTGGCACTCGGAGCCATATTGGTGGGCACGCAATTGTTGCCCTAGCTCAGCTCCGGAACGCATGCGCGCACCGGCCAACTGATTTTCAGGCCTTCTGGTACTACCGGAAATCGGGAAACTGGCTGTTTCTGGCCTCCGGAAGGCCTCCGGGGGGATGGGGAAGGTTGTTTTTGCCCTCCCCAGGCTCCTAGAAAGCCTCTGGAGCCTGGGGAGGGGGAAAAACGGGCCTACTGGGCCCACCGTGCCATCACATGCCAAAAGCAGGGAGAAGTGGGGGGGGGCCATGTGTGCATGCACGGGAGGGCGGGGCGCATTTAATTATGGATGTGGGCACCCGCACCCGTGACCCCCCCGCGACCCCCACTTTTGGCACGCGACGGCAAAAAGGTTAGCCATCACTGTCCTAGACCATCTTTATGTAGAGCAACAATTTGTTTTTTCAGATCCTCAGAGAGTTCATTGCCATGAGGTGCCATGTTGAACTTCCAGTGACCAGTATGAGAGAGCAATAACATCAAATTTAACACACCTGCTCCCCTTCACACCTGAGACCTTGTACCACTAACGTGTCACACGACACCAGGGAGAGAAAACGGCTACTTGGGCCCCATTTGGACATTATCACTTAGGGGTGTACTCACTTTTGTTGCCACCAGTTTAGACATTAATGGTTGTGTGTTGCACTATTTTGAGGGGACAGCACATTTACACTGTTATACAAGCTGTATACTCACTACTTTACATTGTAGCCAAGTGTCATTTCTTCAGTGTTGTCACATGAAAAGATATATTTACAAAATGTGAGGGGGTGTACTCACTTCTGTGATATACTGTACACACACACTATATCTATAATTTATTCCAGTAGAGTTTTGATAAGATAGATAGACAGACATAGATGGATAGAGATAGATGATATAGAGAGATGAGAGATGGATTAGATAAAGAGATAGATAGATATGGATAAAGATAGATGATAGAGATAAGAGAGACAAGAGAGATGAGATATATAGATGAGAGATGAATTAGGTAAAGAGATAGATATACTGATAGATAGATATATATAGATTAGATATATATAAACATATACAGACAAAAAGATATATATATATAAAAACCTTGCTAGAATAAATTAGACAATATTTCAGTGCTGGGTTAATGGCCACACAAAGCTTCTGTCGTTGGTGGGTTATTCAGCTCTCCTCGGTAGCTTAGATTTCGACAAGCGTTCAGCTTTCGCCAATCCCATGTGCACGATTCAAAACAGTATCCCTTGCGCATTTCTGAAAACTAAAAATTGGGTGTGGGACAGCCCGTGGAGTGGTCCAGCAAGAAGAGCCTCTGGAAACTTCTATCTCAACCCAGGGGGGAAGGTGCGGGGAATTGCCACTCGGAGTCCTTGGGGGTCTCTGAGCTTGGAGGTTTTCGGGTAGATGTTTTGTGACCCAGCTAGGGAACAGCTTCAGTGTTGAAAGGGAATGGGTTTGAGGAGGAGGAAGAGGAAGAGGAGGAAGAGAAGAGGAGAAGGAGAAGAAGGTGGTGAAGGAGGAGGAAGATGAAGAGAGAAGGAAGAAGAAAGGGAGAAGGAAAAGGAAGAGGTGGAAGAAGAAAAGGAGGAAGAGGACTGTGGGATCCGGGGTGCTCTCTGAGCTGGGTTGTTTTGTTGCAGACATTTCATGACCCAAGTAGGGAACATTATCAGTGCTGGAAGGGAGGAGGGTGTGCAGAGTGGAGGAGGAAGAAGAGAACGATAACTGTGGGGCCTTGATGCTCCCAGAGCTTGATTATATTCTTGCAGATGTTTTATGACGCAGCTTGGTAACATCTTCAGTGCTAGAAGGGAGTGGGGTTTATTCCAGGGGTGAAATGCTCCCAGTTCGGACCAGATCGCCTGATCTGGTAGCTATTGAGGCGGGTGGTTCGGAGAACCGGTAGCAAAAATCCCTGCCCTCCCATGCCCAGCTGATCATCAGAGGCTTTTTTATTTTTAAAAGCATTTTTTCTACAACCTCTTCAGCTGAAAAAATGCTTTTAAAAGAAAAAAAAGGCCACGCCCACCCAGTCACATTACCTCCCCACCAAGCCACACCCACAGAATCGGTAGTAACAAATTTTACATTTCACCACTGGTTTATTCTCTGTTTATATACAGTGTCTTCTAGCACTGATGCTGTTCCCTAGTTGGGTCATGAAACATCTGCAAGAAAACCACCCAGCTCAGAGAGCTCCAAGGACCCCACAATCATTTCCCCTCTTCCCCTTCCACTCTGATGAGCACTGATGATGTTATCTAGTCGGGTCATGAGACGTCTGCCAAAAAAAAAAATCCCCACCAAGCTCACACCGAGGACCCCACAGAATTTCAATTAACAGAAGAGAACCTCTATAGCTCAGGGTGGAAGTGTGGGGTCCTCGGTGCTTTCTGGGCTTGGTGGTTTTATCGCAGGCATCTCACAACCGAACTAGGGAACATCATCAGTGCTAGAAGAGAGGAGGACTTGCAGAGAGGTAGAGGAAGAGGAGGGATTGTTGGGTCCTCGGTGCTCTCTGAGCTGGGTTGTTCTGACCTAGGCTTCCTGAGTCAGTAAAACACATGAGTAGTCCCAAAAACCTGTTTTATTTTAACAGCTGTGAATTCTGTTCATTCACAGATGAGTCCCAAATAGTTGTAAAGAGTCCTTCGGGATAAGGCTGATAATCACCCACCTTTATCTCTCTTGACACGTTGCCAAAGACCTAATTGGCAAAGAGTCCAGAATCAAACAGAGCTTCAGACGTTAAACTGAACAGAATTAACAATGTTGCTTCCTGCAAAGGCCCATGTGCCTTTGCTCCTAAGTCTTAAGGGAGGGGACAATCATCTCCCAGCCCTACTCCCGAGTCGTCCCTTTTGTTTTAACTGTTCTTGCCTTCTGGCAGCTCTGCACATGCACACACTGGGAAAAGGCTCCCCCTGTTCCTCTGCCTTGCTGAGGTCCGACTCTGGAGGCTCCGGAGGCAGCACGTACCTCCCAGATGGCCCTTTCTCTGCCTCTGACGCAGAGCCCTCTGAGCCTTCCCCAGACTCCAGGACTGGCCCATGTTCCTCCCCAACCTCCTCACTGTCCGACTCTGCTGCCAGCTCCGCAGGCCGTTGGCGGACCACAACATGGGTGGTTTCCTTGCAGACATCTCGTGGCCCAACTAGGTAACGTCATCAGTGCTACGGAGGAGGAGGAGGAGGGAGGAGGAGTCACATCATTTATGACTTCCAGCAAGCCCCCCCCATGTTAGATTCCCGTGAGACAGAGCCCCTTCCTCAGCCGGCCAAGCCCACTCCCTAGAAAGGAGAAGAGCAGCCCCCTCCCTCAAAATCTGACAAGATCCAGAGGTGAGACCCCCCTCAAATCATTGATGACTTCCAGCCTGCCCCCCACCCAATATCAGCCCCTCTCCCAGACAGAGCCCCTTCCTCAGCCTGCAAAGCCCCCCCAAAAGGAGAGCAGCCCCCTCCCCGAAAATCAGACAAGTTTCAGAGATGAGACCCCCCCAATCCTTTATGGGACCCTTTCATCATCCAGCATGCCCCCCCACCCAATATTAGACCCCCCAGTCACCCCTTTATTGGAGGGGGGGTTGAGGGCCCTCCATCCCTCCCCCAGCCAGGGGAGACCCAGGCCTGGCCTCCCTCTCCCACCCACAATGGCGCCGTCTGCGGCCTAGCCCTCCCTCAGGCCCGAAATAAGGCCCACCGACCTCCTTTCTCACCGCGGGCTCTACAGCGAGCGAGGCGCCGGGCGAGCGGAGGTGGCGCGCCGGAGGATCGTCTCTAGCCGGTCGGTGCGCTGCTTTTCTTCCCCCGCCCTCTCGCCACTCAAAGGATGCCGGGACTATAACTCCCGGCATGCCACGGGGCGCGAGTAGACGTCGCGTAAGAGCGGTGCGCTGCTTTTTTTTACACCCCATTCAAAGGGTGCCTGGACTACACTTTCCGGTGTGCCTCGCGGCGCGCGTTGACGGCATGAGGGCGTTGCGCTAAGAGGAGAGCGGAGACAACGCGCTGCTTTTTTTTCTCTACCCTCCAAAGGACTTCCGGACTACAGTTGCCGGCATGCCTCGCGGCGCGCGTTAACGACGGTGTAAGGAGGGTAGCGAACGGGAAGGCGCTATATTCGTCACAGGACGCCGGGACTATGACTCCCGGCATAACTCGCGACGCGCGTTGACGTCGGCGTAAGGGTGGTGCGCCGAGAGGAAGGCGGAGCCGGTCCGCTGCTTTTCCCCCCCTTCCATTCAAAGGACGCCAGAACTACATGTCCCGGCATGGCTCGCGGCGCGTTGACGTCGGCGTAAGGCTGGCGCGCTCCTTTTTTCATCCCATTCAAAGAATGCCCGGACTACGACCCCCGATATGCCTTGCGGCGCGCGTTAACGTCGACATGAGGGGGCCGGCGCTCTGCTTGTTTCTTTTTTCCTCCCGCATTCAAAGGACGCTAGGACTATAACTCCCGGCGGGCCGCGAGACGCGCGATGACGTCAAAGGAAAACAGGGTAGTGAAAGGGAGGGCGGGGCTATTCGCTGCTAGGCGACGGAGTACGCCGAAAGAGGGTGGGGCAGCGCTGAGGGGGCGGGGATAGAAAGCTGGAGCCACTGGCGGCAGGTAAATCGAGCGAGCTTTCGCCGTTGTGCCCGGCAGGGAGAAATCCGTCAGGTCGAGCTCCAGATTATTGTCTTCTTAGCCTTTCCTGAGGTTCGGCCTCCCCCCCTCCCAAAAAGGCCTGAGGGGAGGAGAAGGGGGAGATTTTGTTTCGTTTTATGGCGACATTTCGGCCTGTCAGATTCCACAGAAGTATTACAGGTAGTCCTCGATTTACGGCCGTTCGTTGAGTGACGGAAGACTCAGCGGCCTTGAGAAAAGGGACCCGCAACCGTTTTTCATACTTAACAACCGTTTTCTTATGCTTAGTGACCGTTTTTCACACAGCGACCATTTTTCATGCTTTGAAACAGTTTTTCACACTTAATCACCATTTTCCACACCTAATGACCATTTTTCGCACTGAACGATCATTTTTTTACACTTAACGACTAGTTTTCCACATTTAACCATTTTTTCACAACTGTTTTTTCACACTTAACGACTGTTTTTCACATTTAAACATCTTTTGTCAGTCTTAACCATTTTTCACACTTAGTGACCATTTAGCACACTTAACAACCCCTTGCAGCATCTCCCTGCTCACGGGAGCAAAATTCAGACACTTGGCAAAGGACTTGTATTTACAACGATCGCAGCGTCCCAAGGTCAGCTGATCCCCTTTTGCAACCTTCTGACAAGCAGGAAACCCGATTCACTTAACAATTGTGGTCATAATTTCACAAGTGCAGGGAATTCACTTTACAATGGCGGCAGGAAAGGGCATCAAATGGGATCACTTTCCCCGAAGAAATGTTTTCCTTAGCAACGGAAATGTGGAGCACAGTTTTTGTCGTAATGTAAGTTCCCAAAATATACTTGAGTCACCAGAATGCCAGAGAGAGACTCAAGACGAGGCTTGCAAAAAAAGCAGATTTTATTTATGGCCAAAAACAAAATACTGGGTGGGACTATACCCAGAACATACAGATACAATGCATGTGAGGAGATAGCCATGCCTTGGGGAAGGTATGGCATCCTTTTATACCCTCAGAGACATCAGCTTAGTACCCAATTCTGGCCTCCTAGTTTAGGTTTGAGTATTCATTGTTGCCCTGCAGAGGAATAGAAGCCTCCCAATTAGCGTTATCTTTTCCTTGAGCATTTCTTTGTTCTCCCAATTGCTCATTTGGCCCCCTGGTTCTGCAAGGAACAAGTTTATACAGATCAAAGGTGTAAGTTAGAGCTGAAGTGTAAATTATCCCTCGGATGATGTCTGCAGTTCCAACTGAGATACGTACCATGCTCTTAGATGGCACAAGAAAAACAGGAAGAAGATTGATATGGGTTCAGATCAAATGGCAGGAGCATATGTTTGACAAAAACCAGATACATTACAGAGGCCTAATAACAGAATATGTTTGTTACAGGAGATACAAATATAAAGACATAATATATGTGATACAAATACAAAGGCATATATGTATTACAGGAACCGAATGGTTACAGAATCTAGTATACCAGTATATCATATTCTAGTATTATTTATTATATCCTTATTATTGTTTCCCTTCAGTAACTTGAGGACTACCTGTATTTCTCAGCTTTGGCTGCTTTCAGACGGTTGGACTCAATCTGTGTTCTGCCCCAGTTACGGATCCCAAAGAACACAGCACACAGAAACTCTGAACAAAACTTAGTTTACTCAAATAACGCAGTTTTAGCAAATGCCGGCTGTTAATAAGCGTTCTTAACAGCCTGCCAGAATTCCACAGATAAGATAGTCAGAGTCTTACTGGAGTTGGCAGAAAGCCCAGAAGCAAGGTTGCAAAGAAATCCCAACGCGATGATTAGCGAACTAAAGTTGTTTCCTGCAGCTTGTTACAAGCTGAGTTCTTTCTTAAATAGGCTAAGGGCGTGGCCAATTAGCCCCAAGCCTTACTCTTGAGGAGACCTCCTCCTGAGGAACCCCTCCTGCCTTTTGGCAGCTCTGCGTGCCCATGCATTGAGAAGAGGCTCCTCCTCTTCATCCTCTTCATTTAAAGGAGCCTCTGGAGGTTCTGAAGGCACTTACTGAATCCCTGCCTCTGGCACTACATCTTCTTCAGCCTCCTCGCTGTCCGACTCAAGCGCCGGCTGCACAGGCTGCTGGCGCAGCACTACACCAGCCTCTTCGTTGTCGGGGTCAGCAACAATCCGTGCAGGCCGCTGGCGGGCCACAACAATCTGCCAGAATTCCCAGGCTTGGGAGATTCTGGGATTTGTAATCCACCCCATCCGAAAGGGCCCAACGTGGAGAAATACCTCCGTACATTGATGCCTGCATTATTTTGATCCTGAGATATTTTTTATCTGGGAATTTTGGTTTTAAATCTGGCCTTATTTGTGAATTCTCTTCTTCCAGGTTGAAGGTGGGATGATCTGCTGGAAGAGTTTGGTCAAGTCCAGCAAGGAGCAGGCGAAGATGAAGGTAAGGAGCTTGTAGGATTGTTGGCCTTCGAGACAAAATATTTTTTTATTTTGTGTGTGTGTCTGTATCATATCTATCTGATCTATCTGTTTATATCTGTGAATCTATATCATCTATATATGATCTATATTATCTATATATATCTATTATATATCACCTATCATCTATCTGTATCATTTATCATGTCAATCTATGAATATATCTTCTATATCTCTATATGAATATATCATTTAGCATCTATATATTATCTATGAATCTATATCTGAATCTGAATCTATATGTATATCTGTCTCTATCTATTACATATATCATCTATCATTTATCATTTCTCTCTCCATCCATCATCTATATATCATCTATGAATCTATATCTATCATCTATATCCGTGATGGCGAACCTATGGCACGCGTGCCACAGGTGGCATGCGGAGCCATATTAGTGGGCACACCAGCTCAGCTCTGGGGCGCATGCACGCGCCGGCCAGCTGATTTTCGGGCCTTCTGGGCCCACCAGAAGTAGGGAAACAGGCTGTTCCCCAGCCTCCAGAAACTCCTAGAGAGGCTCCTAGAGACTCCTAGAGAGGCTCCTAGAGACTCCTAGAGAGGTTCTGGAGGCTGGGGACAGGAAAAAATGTCACTTCCTGTCCCACTGGGAGTCAGGAAATGGGCCCTTTCAGCCTCCGTAGGGCCTCCAAGAGAGTGGGAAAGGCTGTTTTCGCCCTTCCCAGATAAATAGAGAGGATTTGGAACCAGGTAAGAAAGAAAAATGAGCCTACCAGGCCATCATGTGCCAGGAGCGGGGGTGGGTGGGTGGGGGTTGCGCATGCATGTGCGTGGGCACGTGCGCACGCACCGTCCCCCGCCCCCCCTCCTGGCACACGATGACAAAAAGGTTAGCCATCACTGATCTATATTATCTATCTTTCTATGAATCTATATCATCTATGTATATCTATATCTATCTGAATCAATATCTACCATATATATATCTACATCTCTCTCTCTCTCTCCACCCATCTACCGTATCTATGTATATACACATACAAATCCCACCTCTCTTATTTTTACAAATCATCCAAAGCAACTCAACTCAACCCACATCTCCAACAGCCCTTCCTCCTCCTATTTTCCGCACCACAATGACCCTGTGAGGTGGGTTGGGTCCAGAGGGAGAGAGGAACTGGCTCAAAGGCACCCCCTCTCTACGCGTTCGGTTACAAATCTAGCGGGCCCCTCCCTCCGAGGAGCCCTCGTCACTGTGTGAATGCCACTGGCAATTTTCTTCTCTGGAGTTATGTGCTGAGCCCCTCCACAAAGGTGGGGCTTATAAGACATCGGGTATACAAGTAGTCTAACAAGGCCACTAATTCCACTTTCTGACCCACAGTCAGTACTCTTAATAATCAGAAGAGAGCTGGAAGGGACCTCGGAGGTCTTCTAGTCCAATTCCCTGCTCAAGCGGGAGACCATAGACCAAGGGTGTCAAACTCAATAACTGTACTGGATTAGGACATACAATAGTCTGAAGATGCAATATTATTTTTTTTCTTTTTCTTTTGTTGTTTCCTCAAGCTGGCTATTTGGGTCTTTTCCTATCTCCCCATACTCTTTTATATTTTATTTTTATTTTTATTTTGAAATCGACTGAAATTTTGGCGTAATTTGGCTACTATTTGGATTAATTTTTTTTTCTTCGGTTCCAGATTGTTTGTTCCAGATATTTATATTTTGACTTTTTTACTTTTCTTTACTTTTTTCTCTCCTATGTTTTTTTTCTCTTTTCTTTAAAGTGGATTAGGGTATTGAAGAACCTGAAGAATTGATTTTTCCTTTTTATGTTTCCTATTTTTTTTTTATTATTTCCCTGGCTGTTAGTGTTTTTGACTGTTGGATAAAATGAGTAGAAAAAATGTGACAGTTGGATCTGTGTCAACCACACCGGCCTCGTCTCCATCTGGAGGACAGCGATCAATTCAATCGATGCTTCAGCAGGAGAAGGACAAGGAAAAGGATAAAGACAAAGAAGTAACATTACAAGTGATCTTTCAAACAATGCAGAGGATGGAACAACAAATACTTAAAATAGATGAAAAAGTAGAGAGCACGCAACAAATGATGGTGAAATATACGAGAGGTTGCAAAAGCTTGAGAAAAGAGAGGAGCAAAAAGAAAAAATTAAAGATATAGATAACAGATTGGGAGAAGTTGAACGGGATAGGAGCGGATTAATTGGATGGGAGATGGATAAATCAGGTTTTTTCCTTAGATTTCAAAATGTGGAAGAAGAAAAAGGAGAGAATTTGGTGGAAATTATGATTGGAATCTTGGCCGAGGCACTAGAAATTACCAAAGAGAAGATGATGGACAGGGTTGATGAGATATATTGAGTCTACACAAAGTACACAATGCGGAATAAGCTACCACGAGGAGTTCATATAAGATTTACTAAGAAATCAATTAAAACACAAATACTGCAAATTGCCAGAGAAAAAATGTTGAAGTATAAGGAGAAAGAAATTGCGGTTTTGAAACAAATACTCAGAAGAGTGAGAGAGATGCGGAGAGAATATCAATTTTTGACCAAAGTATTACTTCAAAAAGGCGTGAGTTACAGATGGCTTTTACCAGAGGGTCTCATATTAATGTGGCAACTTCAAAGATATAGAATTGATACAATAGACAAGGCAAGAGCATACTATACTGATTTTCTTAAAGAGAAAGAAACAGAAATGGAATTT
This sequence comes from Ptyas mucosa, assembly GCA_012654045.1. Classification (NCBI taxonomy): domain Eukaryota; kingdom Metazoa; phylum Chordata; class Lepidosauria; order Squamata; family Colubridae; genus Ptyas; species Ptyas mucosa. The sequence goes on along the minus strand of WNWU01012814.1, from coordinate 131,756 downwards.
CAATCAACAGTTGTTCCAATACAACTTCAAGAAGAGGAATTGGCAATGATGGAAAAAGTAGAAGGGGCAGTAGGAGGGGCTGTGGAACAAAAAGAACAGAGGGAATTAAGATCAACTAGAGCAGTGGTTCTCAACCTGTGGGTCGGGACCCCTTTGGGGGTCGAACGACCATTTCACAGGGGTCGCCTAAGACCATCGGAAAACATATTTTCAATGGTTTTAGGAATAATTTTATGGTTGGGGGTCACCACAATATGAGGAACTGTATTAAAGGGTCGCGGCATTAGGAAGGTTGAGACCCACTGAACTAGAGCAATAAAGCCCACATATAAAGTATGAATATGGAAGAAAGAAAATTAATTTCAATAAATATAAATGGACTTAATTTGGCAGTAAAAAGAAGAAAGATATCCCACAAATTAGAAAAATTAAAATGTGACATAGTTTGCCTGCAAGAAGTACATATTAAAAAACAACATGAACAGATACTTGTACATTCTAAACTAGGGAAAATCTTTACATCATTGCCACAATGTACAAAAAAAGTGGTTTTATACACTAAAAATACAATACCAGCTGAGCAAGTATATGTGGATGATGAAGGAAGAATTTTGATGGTGGAGATTATGGACAATAATATGAAAATCCTCTTAGTAGCAATATATGCCCCAAATAATAATCAAAGTGACTTTTATAGAAAATTGCATATGAAAATAATAGAAATGGAGTATGATAATATTTGCATGATGGGAGATTTTAATGGTATAGTACAGTGATGGCTAACCTTTTTGTCATCGTGTGCCAGGAGGGGGGGCGGGGGAGGGTGCATGTGCACGTGCCCACGCACATGCATGTGCAACCCCCACCCACCCACCCCCGCTCCTGGCACATGATGGCCTGGTAGGCTCGTTTTTCTTTCTTACCTGGTTCCAAATCCTCTCTATTTATCTGGGAAGGGCGAAAACAGCCTTTCCCACTCTCTTGGAGGCCCTACGGAGGCTGAAAGGGCCCATTTCCTGACTCCCAGTGGGACAGGAAGTGACATTTTTTCCTGTCCCCAGCCTCCAGAACCTCTCTAGGAGTCTCTAGGAGCCTCTCTAGGAGTCTCTAGGAGCCTCTCTAGGAGTTTCTGGAGGCTGGGGAACAGCCTGTTTCCCTACTTCTGGTGGGCCCAGAAGGCCCGAAAATCAGCTGGCCGGCGCGTGCATGCGCCCCAGAGCTGAGCTGGTGTGCCCACTAATATGGCTCCGCATGCCACCTGTGGCACGCGTGCCATAGGTTCACCATCACGGGTATAGTAGATGGCGACTTGGACTATAAGACACACAAAACAACAAGACATAGCAGAAAGATATTACCAAAATCTTTTTTCAAGATGATTGAGGAAATAAATCTAAAAGATGTATGGAGAGCTAGAAATAGTAAAAATCGACAATACACTTTCTGCTCGGATAGACATACATCTTGGTCGAGGTTAGATATGATATGGGCAACATCGGAATTGACCTTGAATATAGATCAAATTGAGATAGAAACAAGTACATGGGCAGATCATAATCCAGTGACAGTGAAATGGAAAGGACAAAAAAGGAAATTTAGATGGACTTTAAATAATACTATACTAAAAGAAAAAGATTTTGTACAAAAAATGGAGAGAACTGGCATTTTTCTTTAAGGAGAATCGGAAAGAAGACACTTGGGACACAAAATCTTTGGGGTACAATGAAGGCCTATGCCAGAGGAGTGATAATAGACTATACAAGGAAGAGAAATGTGAAGAAAAGGCAAACACAGAAAACTCTACAATAGGATTATAAGAGATTTGAAAAAGAGCTTCAGAAATGTCCTTATAAAGAAGATCTTAAAGCAAAACTGGACATGATAAAACATAAAATGGATCTACTGGAAAAAGAAGAATTAGCTCAAAAAATTAGAAGTTCTAAACAGAATTATTTTGAGAATGCGAATAAACCAGGAAGATGGTTTAGCATATAAATTGAAAAAAGAGAGAGAATCAAAGAAAATAACACAATTAATTGATGACCAGGGTCAAAGTAAATTTGGAAGTATAGAAAAGAAAAAAATTATACAGGATTTTTATAGACAATTGTACGAGAAAGAAAAGATAGAGGAGGAAGAAGTGATACGATATCTTCAAAATGCAAATTTACCCAGGATCACCAAAGAAGTTGAGGAGATGTTAGAGGGAAACATAACAATGATGGAATTAAATGAAGCAATTAAGAAACAAAAAAATGGAAAAGCACCAGGGCCAGATGGTTTACCAGCGGAATTTTATAGGACACTGCAGGAATCACGAAGTCTCCCATTACTAGAAGTTATGAATGAAGTTATGATAAAGAAGAAAATGCCCCAATCATGGTCTGAGGCTTACATCACATTGATACCAAAGGAGGATACAGACCCACAACAAATCAAAAATTATAGACCAATTTCCCTGCTAAATTCTGACTATAAATTGAATTTAGAAGCTCATGATTTGTTGACGGGGTGGCATGCTTATTTATGGTATAAGGGAATAAAAATACAGGGGTATTTTAGAAGACATCATATACGGGAGGCATTATAGTTGAATTGGGAGATTAAAAAACAGCATTATTTGAAAATCCCAGTCTGGGTCTCAACGATTGAAGCCTTTACATATTCTGTAATATTTAGAAGAGAACAAATATATAGTGAGTTAATGGATGAAAAGGGTGAACTCAAGTCAAAACAGGAAATGGAAAAACAAGGTTTACAGATGGATTGGTTTTCTTATTGGCAAATACGTTCTAGATATAAAGAAGATGTTAAACAAGAAGGTATTTACAATGTTATGACTAACTTGGATAAGATTTTAATGGGTTCTGATGAGTATGTGATTAAAAAATTATATGGATACTTGCTAGAGGTAAAATTGGAAGAAGAACAAGTTAAAGAGACAATGTTAGCATGGGGGAAAATTTTTGGGCATGGGATTGATTTAGAAAAATGGCAAAAATTATGGTTACAAAACTATAAGATGACAATGTCTACAGCATATAAGGAAAATTTGTATAAGATGTTTTACAGGTGGCATCTACCCACGACAAGAATAGCCAGAATGTTCAAGAATAAATCGGAGAAATGTTGGAAATGTCATCAGACCACAGGATCATATTACCATATGTGGTGGACATGTGTAGAGGCTAAAACATATTGGACTAAAATCCACACATGGTTGGAAAAAATGACAAAGAAAGACATTGACTTTAAACCAGAGATATTTTTATTAGGGATTTTACCAGAAATATACAATAAAGAGATATTTAATTGTGAACGTTTTAACAGCAGCTAGAATTGTTTTTGCTAAAAATTGGAAAGGCAAGAAGATACCTACTGAAGATGAAATTACTAAAAAAATTATGGACTGTGCTGAAATGAGTAAATTGACATTTGAAATTAGGGAACAGGAAGATAAACAATATTACTTAATTTGGGATTTGTTTTATCAATGGCTAGATAACAAAACATGGAGAAAAAAAATGAAATAGGAATATGTAAAGATAATATATGAAGTGATTTTCCTTTTGTTTTTATTCACCTTTCTTTCTGTTCAATAGTGGTTAAGTGAACATAAATACAAAACTGTTAAACGAGAGAAACTAATTAATTTGAAAATTGGGATGCGAGACTGAGCACCAAAGAATTTTAACCGATCGACATACTGTTTGTGATTGTATTTGAATGATGGAGATTTTATGTCTTTGTTTTGTTTTTTCTATGTTTGATATAAATAAAAAATTTATAAAAAAAACCCTCAATTTTATTGAGGGCCGCATGAGGGTTGTGTTTGACCATGGGGGGGCGGGGGGGCATGGCCAGGGGGGGCATGGCCAGCTTGACATCACTTGTGTTGGGGGCGCCTGTGGTGGCCTGAGCGCTCTGCCAGTGAAAACATGCTCCCGAGCTCCTTTTTCAGCTGCGACGGCTTCCTGCAACCCTCTGCCAGCGAAAACAGAGCTCGGGAGGGCCGCACACAGTTTATGCTGGCAGAGGTACTGCAGGCTGCTCCTTCGCTGTTTCCAGGGTGGCCCCATGGGTCAGGTCTAAGCGCCCTGCAGGCTGGATCCGGCCCCCGGGCCTTGAATTTGACACCCCTGCCCTAGACCATTTCAGACAACTGGCTGTCCAGTCTCGTCTTATAAACCTCCAGTGTGGGAGCACCCAAAACTTCTAGTGGCAAGCAGTTCCTCCCTGTTAGGAAGTTTCTCCTTAATTCCAGGTTGTTTCTCTCCTCAATTAGTTTCCATTCGTTGTTTCTTGCCCTGCCTTCTGGTATTCTGGACAATAAGTGGACCCCCTCTTTGGGGCAGCCCCCAAATATTGGAATGCTGCTGTCATGTCCCCCCCACTACTTCTTTTCTCTAGATTGGCCATACTCAATTCCTGCAACTGTTCTTCGTAGGTTTTAGTCTCCAGGCCTTTAATCCTCTTAGTTGCTCTTTGCACTTTTTCCAGTCTCAACAACTTTTTTTGTAACATGGCGACCACGACGGGATGTGGTATTCCCGATGTGGCTGTGCTAAGGCTTTATAAAGCGGTACTAAACCTTCCCGTGATTTTGATTCTACTCTATGCCTCTGTTTAGACTACTGAGGATGGAATTAGCTTTTTCAGCTGCTGCCGCACTCGGATTTAAGGGATTGTCTGCTAGGACTCCAAGGTCCATCTTGTACTTCCCCTTTTCGAGCTAGCTTTCGCCTACTCTGTCCTTGCACCTTGGATAAGGAAGTAACACAAAACTGCCCCACCACACCTGTTGAATTTCCCTTTCAATTCTGGGATCCCTCCGCCGTCTTTCCACAGGGGATCGTGGGCACAGCGCTATTCGGTGTAGGGCAGCTGATTCTGACCTCGTCGTACGGCCTCAATGTTTCTGTTGCTAAGCGAGACATTTATTCACTCCACTGGCCCCTCATTTTACACCCCTTCTGGCCCTAGTGGTTAAGGGAATCCCTGAAGTTGTTAAGTTAGTCTCACACGGTTAAGTGAATTCGGTGTCCCCTGTTGACTTTGCTGCAACAGTCATAAGTGCGAAAAACAGTCCCAAGTCCCTTTTTTTCAGGATTGTTGTCACTTGGAACGGTCGCGAAACGAACCATTGTAACTCGAGGACGACCTGCTATTTCAAATCTGACCTGCCATTTCGAATCAGTTGCCAAACATCTGAATTTCAATTGTCATCACATCCACAGGGAGTCCTTGGCTTACGACTGGAAAAATTTCTGCTGCTAAGGGAGACGTTTGTTAAAATACAGGTTGCCCGGGTGAACTTTCTCACCACCGTCATTTAGTGAATCCTGGCAGTTCCGGGATGAAGATGGTCATTAAGTGAATCCGGGTGCCTGTTTATCAGAAGGTCACCCAAGGGGGTCATGCGACCCTCGGACGATGCAACCGTCACAAATGTGAGTCAGTTGCCAAACGTCTGAATTCTGATCACGTGACCACAATGGTTGTGTGAAAAATGGTCCTAAGTCTCTTTTTTCATGTGCCATCGTAACTTGGAACGGTCACTAAATGAACTACTTGCACAGGTACTCCTTGACCGAAAAGGACCGTTTTTCACACTTACGACTGTCCCGGCATCTCCGTGGTCCCGCGATCCAAATTCAGACGCTCGGCGACTAATTATGACGGTTGCAGCATTCTGGGGATCACGTTATATCCTTGGGCGACCTTCTGACAAGCCAAGTCCACGGGGGAAGCCAGATTCACTTAACAACCATGTGCCTCATTTTAACCCCTGCAATGATTCACTTAAGGACTGCGGGAAGAGAGTTTGTAACATGGGACAACGTCCCTTAGCCAATGTTTTCACTTTACAACATCAATTTCAGGCTCAGTTGCGGTCATACGTTGAGGACTACATGTAGTGGGGGGCAGTGGTGAAATCCAAATTTTTTTACTATCGGTTCTGTGGGTGTGGCTTGGTGGGTGTAGCAGGGGAGGGATACTGCAAAATGTCCATTCCCACCACACTCCTGGGGGAAGGATATTGCAAACTCTCCATTCCCACCCCACTCTGGGGTCAGCCAGAGGTGGTATTTGCCGGTTCTCAAAACTACTCAAAATTTCCACTACCGATTCTCCGAACTGCAGAAAATTTCTGCTACGGGTTCTCCAGAACCTGTCAGAACCTGCTGGATTTCACCCGGGTGGTGGTGTTGGTGAATTGTCGTAAGTCGAGGACTACCTGCGTTCCTAAACCTTGGCAGCTTCCACTTTAAAAAAAAAGACGTCCGGGCATTTTCAGCCGCACATGAGGAAAAGTGCGAACGAAGGGCCGTCTAAGTGATTTCTAAAAGAAACTCCGGGCACCTCCCGCCGCACATGCGCAGTCGGCCCAACGAACGCGCCGACTCCGCCCGGCCGTCAGAGGGCTTCTTAAGAAATGGGCACCTCCGACTGCACATGTGCAAAAGTGCGAACTATCCCAGCCTGGCCTTTCGAGGGTTTCTTAAGAAACTCCGGGCACCTTCCTCCGCACATGCGCAACTTTAGCCAACGAAGGCACCGACTGCGCCCGCCCTACTTAAAGTTCCCATCGCGGACGGGCAGGGCGGCGTCTTTTTTTTCCCTGCGTCGACGCACGCGCGGCGGCGGGGCGTTTCTTTTTTCTCCTCGTCGTCCGAACTCGGGGTAAGGCTGGCGCCTTTCGGCCCCGCGGCGCATGCGTGGTCGGCCGCGGGGCCTGCCTGGCATTGTCCCGCGTGCGCGCTAGCAATGGAGAGCCCCGGCCCGCCCTGAGGTAAATTTCTTTTTTGTTGGTGTTTGTAATGGCGGCCGCTGAGGCGACTCTTCGTCGTCGCCGGGCTTCTTCCCGAGCCCGCCAAGCCGTCCTTTGGACCCGGGCTCGGAGCCTTTGCCGTCGGCTCCGGGCTCTGCAAGGCCGGCAGGTGGAACGGCATGTCCGGCAGCAGCTGAACGGCTTGGTGGGCCGAAGCCGGACGCGGCCTGGTCGGAGCGGCGGCGGGGCCGAGCTGAGGCGGCTGGCCGCCGAGGCTCAAGCCCGGCTCCGGGCGGCCCAGCGGGGCTGCGACTCGGACGCCACGGAGAGCGCCTCGGACGCGTCTTCTTCGTCTTCTTCCTCGACGTCCTCGGCCTCTTCGTCCGTCTCCTCGTTCGGAAACTATTCCTCTTCGTCGTCATCCTCTTCCTCAGACAGCGAGGGCCCCGAGCCGGGCCCCGGGCCCCCACGCACCGCCAGGGTGGGGTGAGTGTCTCCTCAGGGCTGGTCCTGTGAGGGGAGGGGGTGTTTCCACGGGCCTGGAGGGGGGGTCTAACACGTGTGGATGGAGCCTGAGCTGGGTTCGTGTACACGTGTGGATGGAGACACGTGTGAATGGAGACTGAGATGGGTGTACACCTGTCAATGGAGCCCGATTTGGGTTTGTGTACACCGATATAGATGTATGTGTGTGAATGGAGCCTGACCTGGATGTACATATATGAATGACAGGGTGGGTAAAAATCGATTTAAAAACAAATCGATTTTTTTTTATTTTTATCAAATTTATTTTAATAAAATGCTTTTGGAGTAAAAATCTATCTAAAGACAGTTTTTTATTTAAGATACATTAAGAATTTAGTTTATTCAGCATGAAATGGAGCTTAGTTATGTAGCATGAGGTTGTATATTCTGCAATATTAGGACTGTAGGTGAGTCAACAGTGGGTCAGAGGAGGAGCTGCTGCGGGACAGAGATGACAGTTGCTCTTTAAAAATTATGATTTAAATCGAGTTGATTTAAATCAAGCCTTTTTACTAGTGATTTAAATTGACCTGATTTAACTCGACTTGATTTAAATCAAATCCACCCTGTGAATGGAGCCTGACATGAGTGTATGCATGTGAATGGGGTTCTACAAGTGCACATGGAGCTTGACCTGGATGTACATGTGTGACATGGGTGTGTACAGGTGTGAATGGAACTTCGTTGGTGTGTGTACAGGTGTGGATGGAGCCATGTATGAATGGAACCTGACCTGGGTGTGGATATGTGTGAATGGAGACCTAGATGGGTATGTAGACGTGTGAATGGAGCCTGACTTCTGGGTGTACACGTAACGTGTTCCCCGGGCCTCGGGGTGTAACACGTGTGAATGGACCCTGAGATGGATATATATGTGTGAATGGTGGTGTAATGTGTAAACAGAGCCTGACTTCTGGGTGTACAAGTGTGAATGGAGCCTGATATGGATGTACTATACCCATGTGAATGGAGCCTGATATGGATGTACTGTACCCTTGTGAATGGAGCCTGATGTTGATTTGTGTGTGCAAATGGAGTCTGAGCTGGATGTACACGTGTGAATGGGGATGTAATGTGTAGATGGAGCCTGACCTGTGTGTACATGTGTCAATGGAGCTTGACATGGGTGTGTACAAGTGTGAATGGAGCCTGAGATCGGTGTGTAGACATGTGAATAGAGCCTGAGATGGGTGTGGATACATGTGAATGGGGACTTAGATCAATGTACACATGTGAATGGCCTGATATGGATGTGTAGACATGTGAATGGAGCCTGACTTCTGGGTGTACACTTGTGAATGGAGACTGATATAGATAGATGTATGTGTGTGTGTGAATGGAGACTGATATGGGTTTGTGTACACGTGTAAATGAAGCCACATGTGAATGGAGCCTGACATGGGTGTACATCAGAGGTGGTATTCAGCCGGTTTGCATCAGTTCGTGCGAACCGTTGGCAGAAATTTGGCCAAGGTCGCCAAACCAGTAGCGATGGCTGGCCATGTTCACGCACGTGCATCCTATTGCTTTGCAAGTTTACTGGGATGCACATGCGCGAAGAACATGGCGACGGCGGCAGCTTTTTCCGTGACTTCTGGTAGTTTTCAGCAGCCAGCCGCTGCCACAGCCGCAAAGCAGGGCACCACCAAAAACTCAGGTCAGCTTGCCTTCCAGACTCTGGACCAGCCGCCGTGGAAGGTAAGCAGCCCGAACAAAGAGGCGGTGGTGGGGGAGGAAGCAGGGCTAGGACCGGGGCCACTAAAGGAGAGCCAGGTGAAGGGAGGCCAGGTAACCATGCCGGTGGTGAAGCGATCGGCCCCTTCCGCTGCTGCCACCTCTGCCTCTTCCTTCTCTCTGCAAACAGAAGTTGGAGAGAAAAGGCAGTTGCTTCGGCAGGCGTTTCTCCATGTTTCCATCCCAAGTCAGCTGGAGCCCTTCCCGTGTGTTTCCCCAAGCTGGCCTGGCCTGCAAGGGAAGCGTGTGGGAGATCATCGGCCAGACTAGTGAAAAGAGGGGGGTGGGGTGGGCAGCCCTCAGGAGAGTGCTGCGCGGGGGTGCTGTGTGCTCTCAGGCCTCCTGCCCTTCTCTGCTTCTGCAAGGCAGAAAGAAAGCCGTAAAAGTCTTCGCCTGCGCCCTCCTGGGACCCTGGTCTCTGCGCCAATTTGAGTGCGTCCTCCGCAGACCACTAAGAGCTCAAAGCTGGTGGCACCAAGGCAACCCACGCCTCCTGCTGCTTTGGGCTCAGAGCTGTAAGATGCATCCAGGAAGCACTCTGGTGGAGAGAAGCTGCCGAAGTCAATCCTAGCTAGGAATCTCAAATACGGATGAGAGCAAACGTGTTGTAGCCAGCGGTAGATTAGCCCCCTGCGAACTCCGTCTCTCGAGGAGCCCAGCCGCTCGCCAATCGCCAAGTTGCCTCGACTCCCAGTGACGGGATGGGGTCCTTCAGGCACTTAGTTTGGCTGCCTGTTTATTAGCTCCAGCCAGTGGCTACAACAGAAATGTTCATTCCTGGCTGTATTTGAGCTGCAGTTTACTCGTGAGCACCATTGGCTGGGAGAGGCAGGGAGAAAGGCGAGTAAACTGCAGATTAGAGGCAGCCGGCAGATTGCTGGTTTGCTCGCTCGGCTGCTTTCTGCCCAGAGCTTGCAGGCAGCGAACGAAACCCATGTCGTGACTGCTGCCTCCTGCCTCTGCGCATCGAGGAGGCCGCGCAGCAGCGGGAAGAGCACAGACCACCTGAACCGCAGGAACCGGCTGCCAGCGATGCCCTCAGGCATGGGAGGCTTAAGGGAAGCCCCTAAGGAGCCGCGAAGTGCTCGCCGCCCCTCTGACACCTGCCAAGCCTCCTCCCACCGTGCTTCTCTTCCTCCTATCTAGAAGCGTTCACAAGCGACAAGAGATGTGTTATTTTTGCGGGATTGCCCCCATCTGGTCTTCAGTATGTGGCTTGTTGGCCTCCGGACGTCAGATTCCCACCACCCAGCACCAGTTCAGAGGTTCCACATGTGAATGGAGCCAGACCTGGGTGTGCACATGTGTGAATGGAGTTTTGGTTTGCTGCACCCATGTGAATGGACCCTCACCTGGTGTGTGCATGTGGGAATAGGGCCTGAGCTGGATCCACACGTGTGAACGCAACCTGGGTGTGCACTCGTGCGAATGGAGCATCAGTTGAGTACATGTGTGAATGCAACCTGACCTGGGTGTCTACATGTGTGAATGCAGCCTAACGTGGGGTGAGGGTCTTATCAGGGTTGGGCAGGGATTCTCTCTCTGATCTTGAACTCTTTCAGTTGAATTTCTGCCTTGCTCTGAGACTTCTGCCTGCCCAATCCGCTCACTCGGACTCGCTTAGCCTTCTTTGCCAAAGAAACCGACATGTGGCCCTGTTCCCGGGACAGGGGAAGGGGTGTCTTTTGGGGGGGGCAACGAGACTGACCTGAGAAGTGCCCATGTGAACGGAGAGTGGGGTGGGGCACTGATGACGTTCCCTAGTTGGGTCATGAGAGCACCAAGGATCCCACAGTCCTTCCTCCACCACCTCCTCTTTTTCCTCCTCCTCTTCCTCCTCCTCGTTTCCACACCACTTCTCCCTTCTAACAGTGATGATGTTCCCTAGTTAGGTCCTGAAACGTTTGCAAGAAAACCACCTAGCTCAGAGAGCACCAGGGACCCCACAGTCCTCCCTCCTCCTCCTCATTTCCACAAAACCCTCTCCCTTCTAGCCCTGATGACGTTCCCTAGTTGGGTCCTGAAACGTCTGAAAGAAAAAATTCCAGCTCAGGACCCCCTCAATTCAACCCTGAGCTACAGAGACTCTCCTTGATTACTCTTAGCCTGGCATACAATAATCCTGAGCAAGAAGGACCCGGATATCCTCCTTGAGCTTTGCAACTTGGAGGAAAAACAAAATTAAAAATTCACTTTCCACCTTCCCTCTGTTGTAGCCTTGGCATCTATCCACCAATGGATCCTTTATATCCTTTGATATATTTTGGGGAATTGCTGTTAAGTACAGACAGTCCAGAAACGGCTCGGAGGTGGGGAGGTGGGGAATAGAGTCACTGCAGGAAGTCCCCGACTTACAACTGTCCCTTTATTTTTAGATAATTTTTAGTCAACATTTACATCTTTAACATCCTTGTTACATTTTTACAGCTTTCCGATACCGGCATCTGTAATAATATCTATAACCAACTATATACACATACATTTTGTGTATTACTTACTAATTTCTATATTCACTACAATTTATACCTATCTATTACACAATCTTATGTTTATACATTTATACATTAATTTTGGATTGTTTCTCCAACCAGTTATACCATCTATTCCATGTCTCATAATAAATTGTTTCCTCTCGGTCTTTTAATTCCATTGTTAATTTATCTGCTTCTGCACATTCTAGCACCTTTTTTATGATCATCGTATTTGATGGAGCAAATCTTTGTTTCCAATTTTGTGCAAATGAAATTCTGGCGGCCGTAATTATGTGCAGTATAAGGTAATAAATTTCTTTCCTAATCTTCTCTTTTATAATTCCCAATAAAAATAGTTCGGGTTTCATAGCAATTTTTCCCCCTGTCATTTCCTCTAACCATTTTTGGATTTTTAACCAATATGCCTTTGCTTTGGGGCATGTCCACCACATGTGGAAATATGTCCCATGTTGATGATTGCATTTCCAGCAATTTGGTGCATATTTTGGGGTATCTTGGCCAATCTCGCCGGGGTAAATGCCACCTATAAAACATTTTGTAAATATTTTCTTTATAGGCGGCTGACAACGTCATCTTATAATTTGTTCCCCATAATTTTCCCCAATACTCTAAATCAATATGATACCCAAAGTTTTTTGCCCAAATTATCGTTTCCTTTACCATTTCCTCCTCCATTTTGAATTGAAGGAGGCATTTATATATTTTAGTAATTATTTTCTCATCGGTCCCAGTTAATATTTTGTCCATTTCTTGTTGGTCAGTTTGAAATCCATATACTTCTAAATCATTTTTATATTTCGTTTGTATTTGTAAATAGGGCCACCAATCAATTTTAATTCTTTCATCCAATAAATTTTGTCTAGATTTCAAATTCCCTAATCCATCTAACAGTTCCTTATATGTTACTAGTTTGTTAAGATCAATTAAATTAGGGTAGACCAAGGCTTCCATTGTCGACACCCATCTTGGGATTTTTGGATAAAAGTTCCTTTTAATTTTCATCCAAGTTTCTAATAGTACTTCCCTCACTTGATGCCTCTGGAAATACTTGTGGGCTTTGTCTTTTCCATGCCAAATAAAGGCATGCCAACCTTTCTGCAAGTCATGGCCCTCAATTGTTAAAATTCTTCCATTCTTTAGATTTATACATTCCCTGAGCCATGACGTTACTGCTGCCTGATGGTACAGTTCCCAGTCTGGAAGGCCAAAGCCACCCTTACTTCTGGCATCTTGTAACATTTTAATTTTAATTCTTGGCTTTTTCCCTAGCCATATAAATTTACTAATAATTTTATTCAATTTGTCAAAAAAGGCTTTCCCCAATTTTATAGGTACTGTTTGGAACAAATATAAAATTTTAGGTAAGATATTCATCTTTATCGTGGCGATTCTCCCAATCAAAGAAATTTGTAGTTTTGCCCAATTTTCTAAATCTTTTTGAATTTGTTGCAATAATTTTGAGTAGTTGTCTTCCTTTATTGAAGATGTTCTTGCCGTGAGCCAAATGCCCAGGTACTTTGCTTTTTTGACAATTTGAATTCCTAGTTTTTCCTCTAATTTCTTGTTTTGGCCTTGCGTGAGATTCTTGGTAATTATGTTTTGTTTTTATTTATTTTCAGGCCTGCTACTATTCCAAATATCTCTTATTTCTAGTAGGAGTTTTTCTCCTGTTTCCAAAGGATCCTCTAATATAAATGCCATGTCGTCTGCAAAGGCCTGTGTTTTGTATTCTTCTCTTGTAATTTTTAACCCTTTTATTTCTTTATTTCTCCTTAACTGCCAATAATATTTCCAATGAAAGGATGAATAAGAGGGGGGACAATGGACAGCCTTGTCTAACCCCTTTGTTTATATCGACTTTTTCTGTAAGCTCTCCATTGACCATACTTTTTGCTACAACTGTCCTTTTAGTGACCATTCAAAGTTACAATGCCGACAAAGGGACTTGGGACCGTTTTCACGCCTACGACCGTTGCTGCTTCCCTGTGGTCATGTAATTAAAATTCAGGCACTTAGCCACTGGCGTGTACTTATGATGGTTGCCATATCCCAAGGTCAATTCATCATCCCCTTTTGCAACCTTCTGGCATGCAAAATCACCCGATTCGCTTAATGACCAGGGAAAAGAAAGGTCATAAGTTGGGACAAGGCTGGCTGAACTCTCTGGCTTCGCCGCAGAAATGTTGGGTTGAATTGTGGTCGTAAGCCGAGGACTATCTGGGGGAGGGAGTGTTTTTCCCAGCATGCCACTGGAATCTGGCTTCCTCTAACTTCAGTGTGTGTGTGTGTGTGTGTGGGTTTGTGTTTCTGCAGTCCTCTGTGAGAAATTACAGGTAGTCCTCGAGTTACAACGCCAATGGAGCCCTGAGTTTCTGTCGTTGAGCAAGACGTTTAAGTGAGCTTTGCTCCGTGTGATGAACTTACTTGCCCCCGTCGTAAGCGAATCGCACTTGTTCGGATGGCTGAGCAGTTGTGTGAACCACATCCGGCTTCCCTGCTGACTTTTGTGTGTGGCAAAAGGGGGAATCGTGTGAGCCTGGGAACGCCGCAAACATCATAAATACGACTCTTGAATTTAGGTCACATGACTGCAGGGATGAAAGTGTGAAAAATGGTTGTGAGTCCCTTGTTTCTGTGCCATTGGAACTTTGAATGGTCACTAAATGAATGGCTGCAAGTCGAGGACTACCTTGGAAGAATGTCGTACCACCACCTCTGGAACCTGGATCCCTTTCCTTGTACATTTACGGGTTCAGTTTTTTGCCATTCTCTGAAGCTGGTTCCTCTCACTATCACTTAAATTCAAGTAAAGGGTCACATCGCTTACTGATGCTGAGCCCGGCAGTCCCTATTGCTGTTATTAACGGAATCACATTGGTTGTTAAGTGAGGACCCACCTTGATCCAAGCCATTCCTACCCAGCTCCTAACAAGTGAAGGGTTTCCTATTCTTGAACAGCCCTGCCTATCTATCTCTCCCCTCCCCTCCATCTTTTGCCTTTTTCACCAACCTGCACAGTGACCACGACTCAACCGTTGTGGCAGTATGGTACTAGGACTGAATCATACCTGGTCCTTGACTTATGACCACAGTTGAGCCCAAAACTTCCAGGGCTAAGTGTTTTGTGAGTACCTTTCTCGCCAGTTGTTCAATGAATCCCTGTAGTTAAATTAGTTGCACGGTCATTAAGTGAATCCGGCTCCCCCCAATTGACTTTACTTCTCAGAGGGTCGCAAAAGGGGATCATGTGACCCTGGGATGCTGCAACCCTCATTATAGACCATTTGATTGCGTGTGTGTGTTTCTGCAACCTAAAATGGCAAAGAACAGCCCTCAGTGAGACGTTACAGGTCATCCTCAAATTACGACCAGAATTGAGCCCCCAAATTTTCTGTTGCTAAGTGAAACACGTGTGGAGGGAGTTTCGCCCTGTTTTACAACTTTCCTTACCATGGTTGTCAAGTGAATCGCAGTTGGTAAATCAGTTGCACAATTTTTAAGCGAAATTGGCTTCCCCCCCTTGACTTTGCTCATTGGAAGGTCATCAAAGGGGAATCCTGTAACCCCTGGATACCACAACCATCGTAAATACGAGTCGGTGGCCAAGCGTCTGAATTTTGATCATGTCGTAAATACGAGTTGGTGGCCAACTGTCTGAATTTTGATCATGTCATAAATATGAATTGGCCAAGCGTCTGAATTTGGATCACATGATTGCGGGGATGCTTACGTGGGTTGTAAGTGCGAGTGACAGTCCTAAGTCCCTTTTTTCCCAGGCCGTTGTAACTTTGAATGGTCGGTAAATTAACTGTTGTGTAAGTCAGGGACTACCCCATATTACATGCTGGTTGCTTAAGTGGGACGCTTCGATCATCATAAAGACATGCCAACAAGCGGAAGGTTGGCGGTTTGAAACCCGAGCTCTCCGCAAAGGGGTGAGCTCTCGTCTCTGGCTCCAGCTCCTGCCCACCCAGCCATTCGAAAGCATGAAAATTTTTATTTATTTATTTTAGAAAATTTAGAAAAGTCGCCCATGGGGACTCAAGGCAGCTTATTTGAATATAAAAAGTTATATAAAAAATAATAAAATAAAATAATAAACAAATAAAACAGTAGCCCCCCCACTCTACAAAAGGCTAGTAGATAAACAGGTTCCACTTAGGTGGGAAGGTAACACCGTTCCGTGGCCAACATGGCATATAAACCATGTTATCTAGAGCCATGTTGGCCAGATGACCACGGAAGCATTTTCGGACAATCCTGCCTTCCTCGGCCGAGAAACCAAGATAAATACCATGTTCTAGAGTCGGACACAATTTATCTTTAGACCAGCGTCTGAATTTTGATTGTGTGACCATGGGGATGCCACACTGTTTGTGTAAACAGTGGTTAAGCTTAGGGTTTGTTTAGTGTTGTCAAAATTTCACAGGGTGGTTAAGTGTGGACTATCTGAACTTGAGGGCCGGTCTGAACGGTGGGCTCCTTGGTGCTCTCTGAGCTGGGTGGTTTTCTTGCAGACGTTTCATGACCCAACTAGGGAACATTATCAGTGCTGGAAGGGATGAGGGTGTGCAGAGTGGAGGAGGAAGAGGAGAATGATGACTGTGGGGTCTTGATGCCAGAGCTTGATTATATTCTTGCAGACATTTTATGACACAGCAAAGTAACATCTTCAGTGCTAGAAGGGAGTGGGATTTGGGGAAAGGAGGAGAATGGTGTCCTTGGTGCTCTCTGAGCTTGATGGTTTTCTTGCAGATATTTCATGACCCAACTAGGTAACATCATCAGTGCTACAAGGGAGGTAGGATTGTGGAGAGGAGGAGGAGGAATGTGAAGTCTTTCATGCTTTCTGAGCTGGGTGCTTTTTTGCAGACTTTCAGGACCCAACTAGGTAATGTCTTCAGTGTTGGAACAGGGTGCAGTTTGTGGGAAGAGGAGGAGTCGGAGTCCTGGGTGCTCTCTAAGCTTGGCTTTTTTGATGCAGACCTCTTATGACCCTACTAGGGAACATCATCAGTGCTAGCAGGCAGTGGTGTTTGCATAGAGGAGGAGGAGAACTGTGAGGTCCTTGCTGCTCTCAGCTTGGCTGCTTTTTTTCTTTTTGCAAACCTTTTATGACTCAACTAGGCAACATCCTCAGTGCTTGTACTTCATGGGTGAGGTAGCCTAAAATATAATTGCCTTTTTAAAAAATCCCAATTATATCACCCTTCAATTCCTGCTCAGTTTATAGCTACAATTCCTGTATTCCCCCCACCCCCATCAGTCAGTCTAAACCACACCTTTCGATGCAAACTTACAATCTTTCCTTTCCTTGCGACCAGACTTCTCTGAAATACTGCCCTGCGGCCCAGTCTCTGAAGGGAGGGGATCATGCTCTGCTTCAGGATGTCACAGTACATGTTGGCATTCATTGTTCCCTCAATGAACTGTAGCTCCCCAGTGCCGGCAGCACTCATGCAGCCCCAGACCATGACATTCCCACCACCATGCTTGACTGTAGGCAAGACACACTTGTCTTTGTACTCCTCACCTGGTTGCCGCCACACACGCTTGACACCATCTGAACCAAATAAGTTTAACTTGGTCTCATTGGACCACAGGGCATGGTTCCAGGAATTCATGTCCTAAGTCTGCTTGTCTGCAGCAAACCGTTTGAGGGCTTTCTTGTTCATCATCTTTAGAAGAGGCTTTCTTCTGGGACGACAGCCCTGCAGACCAATTTGGTGCGGCGTATGGTCTGAGCACCGACAGGCTGACCCCCCCACCCCTTCAACCTCTGCAGCAATGCTGGCAGCACTCATACGTCTATTTCCCAAAGCCAACCTCTGGATATGATGCTGAGCACGGGCACTCAACTTCTTTGGTCGACCATGGCGAGGCCTGTTCTGAGTGGAACCTGTCCTGTTAAACCACTGTATGGTCTTGGCCATCGTGCTGTAGCTCAGTTTCAGGGTCTTGGCAATCTTCTTATAGCCTAGACCAGTGATGGCAAACCTTTTTGGCGTCGCATGCCTAAAGCAAGGGGAGCGTGGGGGGGTCGCGTGCACATGTGCCCACACCCATAATGCAATGCACCCCCGTGCGCCTTGCCCCTGTGCATGCGCCTGCGCTACCCCAGTGCCTGCGCGCACAACCACCCCCCCCACCCCGTTTTGGTGCTAGCAGGCTTCCCTGAAGCCTCCTGGGACCAAAAGCGGGGATGGCTTTGGCTCTCTCCTAACGGGAGAAAATCAGCACCCAACCTAGAATTGAAGTGGTGAGCCACTCTGGATCCTCATTCCCCAAACACATTTGTCCCACTCAATGGGGAGGGAGGCCAAAAAAAGGGAGCCAAAGCCATCCCCAAGCTATTACAGTAAAATATTCCAAGCACTATGAATCACATGCTCCCTTCAGCTACTTGGAAAAGGGATTGGGAGTTCTCCCTCCCATTCCATTGGAGGAGACGGGTGACCTCTCTCAGCTGCTGCCGGATTAGGATAACTCCATAAAAAGCCCACTTGCCTCTTCTTCCCAACCCCGAGTGGGAATCACCGAGAAAGGGACCAGGAAGGTGGCGGCGCTTGGTTGCGGCGCATTTGCAAGCTGCCTGAACTTGAGCCGTCCACCTGGCAACGTAGGTCCAGAGAAGACAAAGAAGTGGGAGGCTGTTTTCTGGAAAGAGGGGAGAGGGACAACTTTCTCCATGCCACCTTTTCCCTTCCTGGGTGCACATGCGCTTCCTAAGTGCCTTTGGCTTGAAAAATTGCAACAGGCGAGATCTCGCCGAGATGGTTAATTAATATTGAGCTCCACCAGCTGCTTCCGAGTGCTTTTTGCCTGTGCTGCTGTCTCTTTGCAGAGGCAGCAGTGGCTCCTCCTCCTCCCCCTGCCAGCTTCACCGTAAATCTCGGGGTTTGCCTTATGGGGGGAGAAAGGTCCTGGGGGAGGGTAACATCCGTGGTGCCAGTGACTGCAGCCATGCTCCGGAGAAGCCCCGTTGGAGCCAGTCAGGCAATTTCTGGCATGGTCTGCACCGCCGGGGTGCAGGGCTTGCCTACATAACTTTGCCGGCAAAGAGGCAGCGGCGGAAGGCTGTTTGTGCCAGCATAGAGGCGGCAGCGGCAAAGTTATGTAGGCAAGCCCCGGCTCCGCGGGGCTGCAAAGCTGAGTGTCTGGCATCCCGCTTCTATTGCGCTGGCCACCGCCTTGCACACAGCTGATTAGCACTCCAACAGGTAGTCACTGGTACCATGGACGTCCCCCCCAACCAGGACCTTCCCCCCCAAGGCAAACCCTGAGATTTACAGCGAGGCTGGCAGGGGGAGGAGCAGGAGGAGCCGCCGCTTCCTCTGCAAAGAGCATTCCCCTCTTTCTCCCCACTCCCCCATAAGGCAAACCCCGAGCAGAGGCAGCAGCGTAGAGGCAGCAGCGCAGAGGCCGCAGCACAGAGGCAGCAGCGCAGGCAAAGAGGCTTTGCCGGCGTGAACGGCCTCCAATGTGGATCCCAGGCAGCGGCTGTCAATGGCATGGGTGGTGCGCATGTGCGCTAAGAGAAGCTACCCAGTGGGCATGCGCGTGTCAGGAAATAAACTTCTGGTTTCTGGTGCACGCATGCGCATCAGCCACCTAGTCTTCTGTTTACTGGCGAGCATGCCTGTGGGATGATCAGCTAGCCAGCTGATCTGCTGGTTTCTGGCACAGCCGCATGCGTGAAGGCCTGCTGATCGGCGCATGCACATGCGCACCACTAACCAGAAGACTAGCTGGCCAATGTGCATGTGTTGCTCCAGAAACCTGGACGAGGAATGGGCACCGCTGTGCGTGCCAGGCAACGCGTGCCATAGGTTCGCCGTCACGGGCCTAGACCATCTTTATGTAGAGCAACAATTCATTGCCATGAGGTGCCATGTTGAACTTCCAGTGACAAGTATGAGAGAGAGCAATAACACCAAATTTAACACACCTGCTCCCCTTCACACCTGAGACCTTGTACCACTAACGAGTCACATGACACCAGGGAGAGAAAACGGCTACTTGGGCCCCATTTGGACATTATCACTTAGGGGTGTACTCACTTTTGTTGCCACCAGTTTAGACATTAATGGTTGTGTGTTGCGTTATTTTGAGGGGACAGCACATTTACACTTATACAAGCTGTATACTCACTACATTGTAGCCAAGTGTCATTTCTTCAGTGTTGAAGATTGTTTAAATCTTCAGTGTTTAAATATTTACAAAATGTGAGGGGGTGTACTCATTTCTGTCATATACTGTATGTATGTATGAATGGTTTTAAATCCTTGTGTCTCTTAGTGTGAAGAACGCTAACGTCCGTGTGCCAATGTTTCTGTTTTCAGACGTCGGCTGGCGCAGCACCAGTGGGCAATGGAGAGATCGGCCATCATCTGTCGCTGGACGTGGTTACAAGCTCAGGTGTTGGACCTGGAGTATCGGATAAGGCAGCAGACCGACGTTTACAAGCAGCTCCGTGCCAACAAGGTAGGGCAAGCTTCCTTTCTGGAAGCATCTTTGTACACCCATCTCAAAATCCAGTTAGTTTAGTGACCGTTCCAAAGTTTACCACGGCGCTGGAAAAAAACAGGGACCTGTGACGGCTTTTGTGAACCATCACAGCATTCCCCCCCGCCCCCCGGGGTCATAGTGCTCAAAATGCAGACTGGCGTGCCTTTACGAGGGTCGCACTGTCCTGGAGTCAGGGAATTCCCCTTTGGGGGCGGCCTTCCAATGTGGAAGCTGGGTTCACTTAATGACTGACTTCACAATATGTAGAGATTCACTCAGGTCATAAAATTGGGCAAAGCTCACATCCCAACTAGGTCACATCATTAGTGCAAGAGGAAGTGTGGGGTTTGCTCTCTGTTTATATGTACAGTCCCAGCACTGATGACGTTCCCTAGTTGGGTCATGAAACGTCTGCAAGAAAACCACCAAGCTCACAGAGCACCAAGAAACCCTAATTCATTATTTCTATTTAACATGGGGGGGGACCCCCCCACCCCCCCCCCCCCCCCCCCCCCCACCCCCCACTGGAAAAAGACCGTTTTTTCACACGACCTTTGTAGCATGTAATCTAAATTCAGAGGCCTGGCAACTGGTTCATACTTAACGATGGTCAAAGTAACCCGGGGTCACATGATCCCCTTTTGCAACTTTTTGAGGGTGTTTCACACTTACGACCCTCTTAAAGCACACTGGTTGGGTGACTTTGGGCCAATCACCAGGGGAGGGTGAATTCTAGTACCACCTTAGGTTAGGGATGAAAGCTACAGCAGGAGATGTTGACTTCTAGTCTCGCCTTAGGCATGAAAGCTGGCTGGGTGACTTTGGGCCAATCACCAGGCGACAGTGAGTTCTAGTCCCGCCTTAGGCCAAGCTGGCTATATCAAAGCAGGGACAGGGCAGACCTCTGAGCCTCCCTCAAAAAGCGTTTTGTTCGTGAAGTCACCATCTAGAATCAGTAAAGCTTTGGTGTAATCTCCAGAATTATGAGCATTGCACCATCCTACCTCAGGCAGGACAAATGCCCCGTTTTGTTGTTTTTTGTTCGAGTATCCGCTGCCTTGGAGATTAACATCCGTCCACCCTTAACAAGAGCTTCTAAATACAAGGTTGGTTTTTCCCCCTCCCCAGGGCCCAGTTATCCTGGGCAGCCTCCAGCAGGAAGATGGGCCGAAGCCTCCAAGTTGCCTGGCCTCACCTGCAGGGGTGATGAACTCCAGGAAAAACCCAGCACTGCCTCCCTCCTCCCCCCAACTGAAGGTGCCTGGTGGAATATCGCCTTGCATCCCTTCTTATCTCCTCCAAAATGCTGAAAAACAGGTTTGTATTGTAGCAGATGCATCCGGTGGCAAGGAGCAGTGGTTGACCCTGAAGGGGAATTTTGGAAAAGCTGCGTTGTCAAAGTTCTTATTTCTTTGATCGAGCGGGTGAAAAGAAAGGGAAGATCTTAGATCCGGGCCATCCAAACTTGGCCACTTTAAGATGGGTGGACTTTAACTTCCAAAATTCCCCAGCGAGCGTGCTTTAAGAGGGGTGGGCTTCAAGTCCCAGAATCCCCCAGCCTTCATGTTTTAAGAGGAGTGGATTCAAGTCCCAGAATCCCCCAGCCTTCATGTTTTAAGAGGGGTGGATTCAAGTCCCAGAATCCCCCAGCCTGCATGCTTTAAGAGGGGTGGGCTTCAAATCCCAGAATTCCCCAGCCGGCATGCTGTTGTGGCCCGTCAGACTCGGACGATGAGGAGGTTGGGGAGGAACTTGGGCCAGTTCTTGAGTCTGGGGAAGGCTCTGAAGGATGCTCGGCGTCAGACACAGAGATAGAGCCAGGGCCGTCCAACATTTCCCAGCCACTGGAGAGGCAGCTGCCTTTGGCGGCTGATATGAGTGAGGAGGAAGAACCGCTGGGGCCTGTTCCAGATGCACGTATGCACAGAGCAGTTAGGAGAGGTGAACAACGGAGGACAAGGAGTTGAATCGGGAAGCAAAGCACACGTGGATGCTGAATGACCCCTCCCTGGCTGGGGAATAAATAGAAGGAAAGGGGAGTGGTTGTTGTAGGAGACAATGGTTCATATTTCTGAAGATTTTGCTCATCGTGTTTCGTGCCACAAAGGCTGCTTGCCAGAACTTAATTTGCAGCCTTTCGGCTGGGAATTACGCAATTACGCAAGGAACTGATAAGGTCTGTTACTGCAGTTAACTCCTTGAAGGACTATTGCCTGGACTTTTCAGTGGGTGAATGCAATTAACTCACAAGAGGTAAATAAAGAGGGTTTTTTGTGATGAGTCTGTTTCTTGCTTCTGCTAAGGCTGGGTCAGAACACATGTTTTAAAAGGGGAGGACTCCAACTCCCAGAATCCCCCAGCCAGGAATTGTTTGGCTATGGTGGGCTTTGTGCGGAGAGGGCTTCAAAAGCTGCCAATCAGGGAAATGTTCCCTGCTGAGATGGCAAAAGGGGTTGAGCGTTTTTCAATCGTTCCTTTTGTTTTAATGGTTTTAATTTTTTATTCATTTAATTTAATTTGTTTTTATTCTTACCCTCCTTTGGCTTTTGCACTGCTGGGAAATAAAACATGTTTTCAGAACCCAAATATATTTTTGCATTTTTCTCTTCTAGAATTCTCACCTCGCCCAGTCCTTAAGGAACCTGGTCTGTCAAAATCCCTCCTGCGCCCCCATCAATGGGTCTCCGGAGCCCCACAAAGCCTGCCTGTCCCCCCATCAAGTCAATGGAATCAGCAACTGGTTAGTTATCCCATAAGATTTCAGTCAATAAAATTTATGATTAACAGATTATTGTGGTAGTTATCCTACAATATTTAAGTGGATAAATTTACAATGAACAGATCACTGTGTTAGTTATCCTACAAGATTTAAGTTGATAAATTTATAATGAACAGAGTATTGTGATAGTTATCCCATAAGATAAAGTCAATAAAATGGTGGGGACCGTTGGGACCTTTGAACGGTCATAACTTGAGGACCGCTTGTAGTTGTGCTACTCGTTTCCTGCTGATTTCTTTTGCAATATTCGGGGCAGGAAGGTTATAATTCCTTCCTACACAACAACATCCCCATTAAGTTGTGTCCGGAATATTTCTTCAGTGGGACAATTTCTTCTCTTTCACCCTTCCAGCTTGAGTGCCTGCACCACCAGTGGCAGCTCTGCAGAAGGCCCAGCCGCCGAGCAGCACCTCAAGAAACCCACGCTGACGAACCATAGCCTACCTGCCGTGGCCTCGGCCCTGGACAACAGCTGTGTCGCGGCCCGGATCCGTCCCATCTGCAGGTACAAGAAGCGCCGGCTGGTGAAAATCAACTCCATCACTCACCTGAACAGAAAGGTAAGTCTGCAGCTGAAGGCGAGGCAGACATTTCAAATGGGGTCCTTGGGGCTCTCTGAGCTGGGTGGTTTTCTTGGAAACATTTCATGACCAAAGTAGAGAACATCATCAGGGAAGGGAGGGTGGGAGGAAGGAAGGAAGGAGAAAGGGTAGGAGGAACGAAAGGATGAAGGAAGGAAAGATAGAGGGAGGGAAGGAAGGAAGGAAGGAAGTTAGAAATGGAAGGAAGGAAGGAGGAGGAGGAGGACTGTGGGGTCCTGGGTGCTCTCTGAGCTGGGTGGTTTTCTTGCAGACGTTTCATGACCCAACTAGGGAACATCAGTGTTAGTAAGGCTAACTGATGGTGTTCCCTAGTTTGGGTCATGAGATGTCTGCAAGAAAACCACCCAGCTCAGAGACCGCCAAGGACCCCACAGTAGTCTTCCTCCTCCTCCTCTCCATAAACCCCCCCTCCCTTCTAGAACTTATGTTCCCTAGTTGGCTCATGAAACATCTGTAAGAAACCCACCCCCTTCTACACAAACCCCCCTCCCTTCTAGCACTGATGATGTTCCATAGTTGGGTCATGAAAAACCCCCAGCTCAGAGAGTACCAAGGACCCCACAGTCTCCTCCTCCTCCCTTCTCCCTTCTAGCACTGATGACATCCCCTAGTTGGGTCATGAAATGTCTGCAAGAAACCCACCCAGCTCAGAGAGCAGCAAGGACCCCACAGT
>WNWU01012814.1:97153-107661 GCA_012654045.1 Ptyas mucosa | reverse complement strand
AAACTTCTGCAAGAAACCCACCCAGCTCAGAGAGCAGCAAGGACCCCCACAGTCCTTTCCCTCCTCCCCCTCCTTTTCCTCAGTATAACACAGTTGGAAGGGATCTTGGAGGTCATCTAGTCCAACCCCCTGCTCAAGCAGGAGATCCTCACAGAATGACAGTCGGAAGGGACCTCGGAGGTCCTGTAGTCCCAACCCCCTGCTCCAGTGGGAGACCATCGCCCATTTCAGACAACTGGCTATCCCGTCAGTTTTCTTAAAATCCTCCAGCAATGAAACACTCCTTTCGAGGCCTAACCCGGGGGGACCTAAGAGCTGTTCTGGTAGTTGTCATTGTCGTTTGACATCATTGCTGTGTCCTCTCTCGCCCCGCAGCCGCCAAAGCCTCTCAGCCTGAAGTGCACCTGCGAGCAGCCCAACTCCTGCGTTTTGTGCGACTTTAAGGCCTCGCTGCCGACTGTCGACCCGGAGGCCATGTCCTTGGAGGAACGCATCGCTCTGCTGGACTCTGGCTTCCACCCCATCCTCTCCTTCCCGCATGGCGAGTAACTTGACACTGCCCGCAACTCCTCCTCCTCCTCCCCTTCGAAATTACTCTCTGGCCTCCTTTGCTTTTTCCCCTCCATTGTGTTTACAGGCACAAAAAAACCAGGCTTGTTTCCTCGCCTTACGACTGCAATGGAGCCCAACGTTTCTGTTGCTAAGTGAGACAGCGATGAAGGGAGGTTTGCCTCCTTTTACTACCGTTCTTGCCACCGTCGTTTAGGGCATCCCAGCTGTTGTTAAGTGAGCAACATGGTCATTGAGGGAATCGGGTTTCACCGTGGACTTGGCTTGTTGCAAAAGGGGATCGCGTGAGACCGTGACACTGCGACCGTCATAAATACGCGTCAGTTGCCAATGGAATGGAATGGAATAGAATATAGAATAGAATAGAATAGAATAGAATAGAATAGAATAGAATAGAATAGAATAGAATAGAATAGAATGCAGAATGGAATGGAATAGAAAAGAGTAGAAGAGAATATAGAATATGGAATAGAATACAGAATAGAATAAAATGGAATAGAAAATAGGATAGGTTATAGAATATAGAATGGAATAGAATAGAATGCAGAATGGAATAGAGAATAGAATAGAGAGAATGGAATGGAATACAGAATGGAATATAGAGAAGAGAATATAGAATATGGAATAGAACGGAATAGAATGAAATAGAAAATAGGATATAGAATGGAATAGAATAGAATGCAGAATGGAATAGAGATAGAAAAAGGAATAGAGAATAGAATAGAATAGAATAGAATAGAATAGAATAGAATAGAATAGAATAGAATAGAATAGAATAGAATAGAATAGAATAATAGAGAATAGAATTAGAATAGTATAGATGGAATCGAAATTTTACTGTCACTTTAAATGTACACTAATCAGCATACATTTGGACCCATACCAGTCGGGCTTCAGACAGGGGTACAGCACTGAAACGGCATTGGTCGCGTTGGTGGATGATCTCTGGAGGGCTCGGGACAGGGGTTGCTCCTCTGTCCTAGTCCTATTAGATCTCTCAGCGGCTTTTGATACCATCGACCATGGTATCATGCTGCAGCGGTTGAGGGGGTTAGGAATAGGGGGTACCGTTTTACGGTGGTTCTCCTCCTTCCTCTCCGACCACTCGCAGTTTGTGTTGGCAGGGGGGCAGAGGTCGACCTCGAGGCGTCTCGTATGGGGAGTGCCGCAAGGGTCGGTCCTCTCGCCCCTTCTGTTCAACATTTATGTGAAGCCGCTGGGTGAGATCATCCGTGGTTTTGGGGTGAAATGTCATCTGTATGCTGATGACACCCAGCTGTACGTTTCCACCCCAGACCACCCCAACGATGCCCTTGATGTGATGTCTCGCTGCCTGGAGGCCGTGCGGGTCTGGATGGGGAGAAACAGGCTCAGACTCAACCCTTCCAAGACTGAGTGGCTGTGGCTTCCGGCGTCCCGATATAGTCAGCTGGTGCCATCGCTGACTATTGGGGGTGAATCTTTGCCCCCCACAGAGGGGGCTCGCAATCTGGGTGTCCTCCTGGACGCACGGCTGTCTTTAGAAGAGCATATGACGGCCGTGGCCAGGGGGGCCTTCTATCAGGTCCGCCTGATTCGCCAGTTGCAGCCCTTTCTGGATCGGGATGCCTTGCGCATGGTCACTCACGCCCTTGTCACCTCCCGGTTGGACTACTGTAATGCTCTCTACATGGGGCTCCCCTTGAAGAGCACTCGGAGGCTCCAACTAGTCCAGAATGCGGCCGTGCGGGTGGTTATGGGCGCAACCCGATGTGCCCACGTGACACCCCTCCTGCGCGAGCTGCACTGGCTCCCAGTGGTCTTCCGAGTGCGATTCAAGGTGTTGGTCACCACCTTTAAAGCGCTCCATGGCATAGGACCCGGGTACCTTCGAGACCGACTTCTGCCACCAATAGCCTCCCACCGGCCAGTTCGCTCTCACAGAGAGGGTCTCCTCAGGGTGCCATTGGCCAAGCTATGCCGGCTGGCGACACCCAGGGGGAGGGCCTTCTCTGTGGGAGCCCCAGCCCTATGGAATGAACTGCCCCCGGAAATGCGTAAGATCTCCGACCTCCAGGTATTTCGCTGTGCCCTTAAGACCCTGTTGTTCCGCCAAGCTGGGTTATCAATGTAATAATTTTAAATCAGGTGTTTTAATTTTTGGGGTCTTAAATTGAGCCGAATTATTTAATAATTTTAATAATTTTAATTGATGTTTGTCTTGTGCTTTTAATAGGCTGTACACCGCCCTGAGTCCTTCGGGAGAAGGGCGGTATAGAAATAAAATTATTATTATTATTATTATACATTAAAATGATGTTTCCTTGCATTCAGCCTTCCAAAGATAATCATTATACATATACCCACATACACGCACACGTATGACAGAGAAACACCACGGTCTTCATTCCAATGTATACATACACAGGGCGAAAAACAAAAGATTCCACCAACTTACACATGGCGTAAGGATCCGAAGCCGTTCACCCTTTACTCGAAGAGGACTAGCCCCTTGACCTCGGTCTCAACTTTTGTAGTGTTCTTTCCACCCACTCAGGCAAAAAGAGAGCCCATTGGTCTTATCCATTCACCCCTTTTTCCTCCCGAAACTTTCAAAATTTAATTATTATATTTTTATATACTAATTTATATTTTTATGTAATTTATATTTTTATATAATTATATTTTAATATAATTATATTTCATATAGTAATTTATATATTTTATATAGTAATTTATATTTTTAAACAGGCAACCCTCTGCATTTACACTTCGAGGCCTTGCTCCGAGAAGACCATTGGCGGACCCCCAAACCTGACTTTCCGAAGCCGCCCCATGCCGGCTTGAAAGACTTAACCAACGTCGGCTCCCCATTGCTTTCCACTCCGGGTAAAGTAGCTACATGGGGTTTTTTGGGGGGGTCTCTTTAACACCATGTCCCATCTCCCTGATGGGCCTTGTAGTTCGAAAGAGGGATTGGAACCAGTTGCCAAGCATCTGAATTTAAATCATGGGGTCAAGGTCGCCTGCTTTGGAATACAGGGCAGTCCTCAATGTATGACCACCAACATTTCAGCTGCTAAGGGAGATGTTCATTAAATAAATTTTGAACATGTGATGAACATTCTCGCCCCCATCGTTAAGTGAATCCCGGCCGTGGTTCAGCAAGTAACGTGGTCGTTAAGCGAATCTGGCTTTCCCCTTGATGGAAGCCCCCAATTTCCTCTGGGTGAGACTTTGTTTTAAAAAAAAGTTGCCCATTTTACGACCTGTACGGCCCTACCATCGTGAAGTGAATCGCTGCAGTGGTTAAGTTAGTCAGATGGTCGTTAAGTGAATCTGGCTTCCCTGTTGACTTTTCTTCGCCGGAAGGTGGCAAAAGGGGAATCGCGTGACCCCCGTCATAAATACGAGTCAGTTGCCGAGTGTCTGAATTTTGATCACAAGATTGTAAAGGGCGTAACTCTGAAAAACAGTCCTAAGTCCATTGTTTCAGGGTCGTCGTAACATTGAACGGTCACTAAACGAACTGTCGTAAGTCGTGGACTCACTTTAATGGGAAGGCGATGAAGAAAGACATCTTTCCACGGAATGATTGGAAAATATTTTATTGGGACCAGAAAACCTGGATCGGTGGTTGGCAGAGGACAGGGTCAATGGTGGGAATCATCCTGACTTACGATGGATTTCACTGATTCATCTTCTATTCCTTCCCTTTTTTCCAGGTGCTCTGTTGAAAGGATTGGCTGGCTTTGGCCTCTGCGCCCCATGTCCTGCTGCCAACAAACTGGGTGCTTCACTACAGGCGCCGCCTCTGTGCCTCGAACCCCCCCCCATTCCGCACACCAATCACGTGCCCCCTCATCCCGCGACAGCCAGCAGCAGCAGCAGCTCCGTGTTGGTGAGTGAGCCGGAAGGAGATCCTTCAGCCGTGTAGAAAAAGAGAGTGCAAGCCCACTCCCTTCCAGCACTGATGATATTCCCTAGTTGGTTCGTGAAACGTCTGCAAGGAAACCTTTGCATGGAGGACCGAGAACCCCATAGTTGTTCTCTTCTTCCTCCCCTTCCTCCCCCTCTTGGTCATCCTCTTTTTCTACTCATTTATTGTCTCCTCCTCCTCTTCATCCTCTCCTCTTGTTTACCTTCTCCTTCTCATCTATTGTCTCTTACTCCTTGTCTTCTCCTTCTCCTCATCTATTGTCTCCTCCTCCTCTTCTAGCTGCTCCACCACCAGCCCCTCTCCAGAACCCCCCTCCCTTCTAGCACTGATGACATTCCCTAGTTGGGTCATGAAACATCTGCAAGGAAACACTGGCAGGGAGGACTGAGAACCCCATAGTCGTTCTCCTCCTCCCTGCTTGCCTCTTCTCCTTCTCCCCATCTATTGCCTCCTTCTCTTCTTCATCGTCCTTTCCTCCTCCTCTTCGCCATTCATCTATTGTCTCCTCTTCCTCTTCTTTGCCTTCTCATCTATTGTCTCCTCTTCTTGCTCCTTCTCCTCCCTTCTCTTCCTCTCCATAAACCCCCTCCCTTCTGTTACTGATGACATTCCCTAGTTGAGTTCTGAAACGTCTGCAAGGAAACAACCAAGGACCCCACAGTCCTCTTTCCCTCCCTCCCTCCTTCCTTCCTTCCTTCCTTCCTTCTCTCCCTCCCTGATGATGTTCTCTAGTTAAGTCATGAAACGTCTGATAGAAAACCACCCAGCTCAAAGAGCACCAAGGACGACACAGTCCTCCACCTCTCTGTAACCCCCTCTTCCTTCTAACACTGATGATGTAACCTAGCAGGCTCATGAAACGTCTGCAAGACAACCCCCCCCCCCGCCCCACTAAAACAGACCATCCCTTCACTCCCGAGCTACACACATCCCGTTGTGTAATAGGGAAGCCCCCCAGGGCCTTTGCCTCGTGTCCATCCCATCAAAATCCCCCCAAAAGACCCTTTTGGAATTCAGAGATACAACGCCCTGGGCGTTGTCTTTTGTTGGTTTGTTTTACCGATTGCGTGTTGTGTTTTTTTTCACACCCCCTCCCCCCCAAGCAGCCTGCCAAGAAGAAAAAAGTGGAAACGTCCTATGATATCGACAACATCGTCATTCCCATGTCCATGGCTGCCGCCACCCGGGTGGAAAAACTGCAATATAAAGAGATTTTAACCCCCAGGTGAGTTCCTTTATTTTATTTTAATTGGGGGGGATGATACTCAAATCGATTTCCCAAGGAATCGAATCTGGAATTTTAGAAATTGAAGAATAAGTGGAATTTAATTTGAGGGAGTCGTTCCATTACCGGGGAATCCTCGACTTCACGACCGCAATTTATTTTTTATTTTATTTTATTAAATTTATATACTGCCCTATTCCCGTAGGACTCAGGGCAGTGAACAGCCAAGAGATAAAACACATATAGTACAAACGTTAAAAGTCATTTAAAAATACATTAAATATTTTGGCCCACAAACAAATTTAAAACACCCCAATTTATAAAACAAATATAAAACAATTTAAAAGGGAGGTTAGGCCAGACCAGCCTGCTGGAATAAAAATGTTTTGAGGGCATGGCGGAAAGTGCGGAAATCCGGGATCCTCCGTATCTCCGGGGGAGCTCGTTCCAGATGGTAGGTGCCCCCACAGAGAAGGCTCTCCCCCTGGGGGCCGCCAGTCGACATTGTTTGACCGACGGCACCCTGAGAAGACCCTCTCTATGGGAGCGTACTGGTTGGTGAGAGGCTACTGGTGGCAGAAGGCGGTCTCGTAGATACCCCGGTCCTAAGCCATGGAGCGCTCTAAAGGTGGTGACCAAAACCTTGAAGCGCACCTGGAAGACCACCAGGAGCCAGTGCAGCTCACTCAGGAGGGGAGTCACATGGGAGCGCCACGTCGCTCCCGTAACCACCTGCGCGGCTGCATTTTGGACCAGCTGGAGCCTCCGGGTGCTCCTCAAGGGGAGCCCCATGTAGAGAGCATTGCAGTAGTCCAGGCGGGAAGTGACGAGGGCATGAGTGACTGTACGTAATGAGTCCCGATCCAGAAAGGGACGCAACTGGCGGATCAGGCGAACCTGATAGAAAGTCCTCCCGGCCACAGCCGTCAAATGCTCTTCTAAAGACAGCCGTGAGTCCAGGAGGACACCCAAGTTGCGAGCCCTCTCCGTGGGGGCCAACGACTCGCCCCCAATAGTCAGTGATGGCACCAACTGACTATATCTGGACGTCAGAAACCACAGCCACTCGGTCTTGGATGGGTTGAGCCTGAGTCTGTTTCTCGGCAATGCTGGCCCCAACTTTCTGTTGCGGAGAAAGACGGTGGTTAAGGGAGATGCTGGGTTAAGGAAAGCTTGTTAAGTGAGTTTGTCCCCACTTTTCCTGCCGCTGTCATTAAGAGAATCACTGGTTGCTGAGTGAATCACAGGATTGTTAAGTGAAGCATTTTTCAATGAGTTTTGCCCCAGTTTAGGACCTTCCTTGCCACCGTCGTTAAGTGAATCCCTGCAGTTGCTGAGTGAGTCACACGGTTGTTAAGTGAAGCATTTAAGTGAGTTTGGCCCCATTTTATAACTTTTCCTGCCACTGTCATTAAGGGAATCACTGCGGTTCTTAAGTGAGTCACACAGTTAAGTGAAGCATTTGTTGTCAGGTTTGCCCCATTTTACGACCTTCCTTGTCACCGTCGTTAAGTGAATTACTGCCATTGCTAAGTGAACCACACAGTTGTTAAGTGAAGCATTTTTCAATGAGTTTTGCCCCATTTTAGGACCTTGCCACTGTTGTTAAGTGAATCCCTGTGATTGTTAAGTGAGTCACGGTTGTTAAATGAAGCATTTGTAAAGTGAGTTTTGCCCCATTTTAGGACCTTCCTTGCCACTGTTGTTCAGTGAATCCCTGCAGTGGTTAAGTCAGCCACACGGTCATTAAGCAAATCCCACTTCCCCCTTGACTCTGCTCGTCAGAAGTTTGCCAAAGGGAATCACGTGACCCCAGGGACCCTATGACCGTCATAAACCCGAGTCTGTTGCCGAGCGTCTGAATCCTGATCGCGTGACCCTGTGCATGTTGCCAGCATCATAAGCGTGAAAAATGGGTCCCTTTTTTCAGGGCTGTTAGGATATGGTTTGGGCCTAACCAGTTGTCCAGGCAATATATGTATACTGTAACTTTAAGCTGTAAATATTACGTTCTTGCTGAGTCATGCTGTAATTGGATAATGACTAGTTGGGAGTATATTTAAGCAAAGCATTGTAACATGGTCAGTTGCTGCTATTGTGAAGAAACTGCTATTGTGAAGAAGCTGCTATTGTGAAGGATGCTATCTGTTAAGCATCGTTTGATGGATCTGCTACCATCGTGGTTTGTGAACCAGAGTGAGTTTGTTTTACTGTAACTACTGGACTGATTTAATTGGTGAAGACTTGGAATTTGTTTATGACTATGCGACTGCTTTTTCCTACAATAAAGTAAACTTTTGCTAAACCAGTTTTCTTATTCATTGCTCTCAGCAACGTTTCCTTGTGCAGTTACTCTGCTGCTGGGAACACAACATCAATATCCTTAACAAGGGCCATTGTAACTTTCAACAGTCACTAAACGAACCGTTGTAAGTCGAGGACTCCCCACAAATCAAGCGATCAATCACCTCTGTTTTTCTCCCTTTAGCTGGAGAACAGTGGATCCCAAAGAGTTAGTGATCTTAGAGGAAGCAGACACAGAGGTAAGAGAGAGGGTGGCCCCGTGTGGTTGTGGGTCCATCCCCAAGCGTGTGTGTGTGTGTGTTTTTCTCCATACACGTTGTGCGACCCCAGCCACAATCAGGCAAGGGGCTAGATGGGTGTTGTGAATTCAGGAGTGGAGGGAGGAGGGGGGTTGCTGCCTCCAGATCATAACGGCCAACATGTGACACCTGGCCCGGTATGGGGAGGACCCAAGTGCCTGATGACGTTCCCTAGTTGGGTCCTGAAGCGTCTGCAAGGAAACGGCCCAGCTCAAGGACACCCCCCCAGTCCTTCCTCCCTCCTCTTTTCCCTCCTGTTCCCTTTTTTCTTCATCTTCCTCCTCTTCCTCTTCCACTCCCTTTCTTCACTTTACTCCTCTTCCTCCATTTTCTTCCTCACTTTACTCCTCCTCCTCCTTCACCACCTTCTTCCTTACTCCTCTTCACTTTACTCCTCCTCCTTCCTCCTCTGTCTCCCTTTCTTCTTCCCCCACTTCCCTTCCTTCTTCATTTTACTCCTCCTTCTTCCTCCACTTCCCTTTCTTCACTTTACTCCTCCCCCCTGTAAACACTCTTCCTTTCTGATGCTATTGCCTAGTTGGGTCATGAAATGTGTGCAGGAAGAGAGACCAAAGACACCCCAGTCCTTCCTCCTCCCCCTCTTCTCCTTCCTCCTCCCCTCCCCTTTCTTCTTCACTTTACTCCTCCTCCCTTCTGTAAACCCCCTTCCCTTCTGATGCTGTTGCCTAGTTGGGTCGTGAAATGTTTGCAAGAAAAGAGACCAAGGACACCCCTCCCCCCCGTACTTCCTTTTCCTCCTCCCCCTCTCCCTCCTCTTTGCAAACATTCCTCCCTTCTAGCACTGATGATGTTCCCTAGTCAGGTCATGAAATGTCTGCAAGAAAACCACCAAGCTCAGAGAGCCCCAAGGAACCCACAGTCTTCCTCCTCCTCTCCATAAACCCCTCTCCTTTGTAGCACTGATGCTGTTACCTAGTTGGGTCATGAAATGTCTGCAAGAAAACAACCCAGCTCAGAGAGCACCAAG
The DNA here is from genome assembly GCA_012654045.1 of Ptyas mucosa. Classification (NCBI taxonomy): domain Eukaryota; kingdom Metazoa; phylum Chordata; class Lepidosauria; order Squamata; family Colubridae; genus Ptyas; species Ptyas mucosa. The sequence goes on along the minus strand of WNWU01012814.1, from coordinate 98,356 downwards.
GACTCCACAGTCCTTTTCCTCCTCCTCTTTGTCATTTTCTCTTTTCTTTTCCTCGTGCCCCACCACCACCGCCCTCCCTCCACCATTTCCAAACTCGATTGGAGACCTTTTGACCTTAACTTTCTTTTCTTCTAGCTGGAAGACACTTCGGATGAAACATATCTGACCTATCACCAAAAATATGAAGAACTGGAACGGGTCCGCTGGGATTCCTGGACCGGAACGTCCTCCCAGAGACGAGGAAACAGGTATTTGTTCCCACAGGCTCTTGGTTGCCCCTCCGGAGAGTCTCTTTCCACACAGAGAGATGAGTCCTTGGGTCGAAGAACAAACTCCCAATGTGCCTTATAGTTTCTCTACCCTATAAGCCTCGGTGTCAGCGTGGTGGTAGCTCCTGGTCTTAGATATGCTGAGGTTGCAAATTGAGAGAGAGAGAGGGAGAGAGAGAAAAGATGGATAGGTAGATAAAATGATAGAGTTGATATGGATGGAGAAAGAGGCATGGATGGATGGATAAAATGATACATGATAGATAAGATGATAGAGAGATGATTGGATGGATGGATTGATGGATAACATGAGAGACAGATTGGATGGAGGGATGGATAGAGATGGAAGGATGGGTAGATAAAATAGATTACACAGATTGGATGGATTGATGGATAACAGACATACAGATTGGATGGATTGCTGGATAACAGAGACATACAGATTGGATGGAGGGATGGATAGAAATGGATGGATGGGTAGATAACAGCTAGAGAGATGGATGAATGGAGAGTGAGAAAAATGGATGGATGGAGAGAAATGGATAGATATGATAGCTAGAGAGATAAGAGAGATTATATAGGTTAGATCAGGTGAAATGCTACCAGTTTGGGCCAGTTCGTCCAAACCGGTAGTAAAAAATGCTACTGATTCGCTGAACCGGTAGTAAAAAAATGTAAAAAAAAAGTTCCGACGATCATCTGAGCAACGTGCAATCGTTGGAATTTTTTTTTTTACTTATTAAGCATTTTTTTACTACCGGTTTGGGGGAATAGGTAGTAAAAAATGCTTTAAAAAAGTTAAAAAAAGGCTCAGACGATCGTGCGGCACAGCTGTGATCATCGGAACCTTTTTTTTTTTACTTTTTTAAAGCATTTTTTTACTACCCATCCACCCGAAACGGTAGTAAAAAATGCTTTAAAAAAGTTTTAAAAA
>WNWU01012814.1:72925-96161 GCA_012654045.1 Ptyas mucosa | reverse complement strand
CCCTGAGTCCTCAGGGAGAAGGGCGGTATATAAATTTGAAATAAAATTAAAAAAAAAAATACAGAGAGAGATTATATAGATTGGATGGATGGATGCATACATAGATACATGATAAAGCAATAGCTAGAGAGTGAGATATGATAGATATAGATGAATTGATGAATGGACAGAGAGTGTGGATGAACGTATGGATTAGATGGACAGACAAACTAATTGCCCTTGGGCTGGTCTGGGAATCCCACTTTAGGGATAATAATGCAGCAGAAAGAAACCTCTAGGGTGCTGCAAATGAGACGCCCAGTGTTGTGTAGAATCACGTAGCGTCTAAATTATAGAAACAAATGATTTGATAATATCTCCAGTTTAAATCAAATGCCCGGAAAGGGAGAAGTCACCAATTTTCCAAACTGTTGCCTGACCTCCTCCTCACCCCCATCCCCACCCCCACCCCCAGGAATACAATAGATCATTTGTATTCTCTGCAGCTTCTGGTTGGGCCTGGCACGCTTTGGAGCATTTCTCTTTTCCCAGTGTTTCTCACACGCCCCAAAACCTGCCCCCATCTCTGATCTCCTTTTGGAGGCACATCTGTTGACTGACACCCCTTTCCATCTTTGGGATGGAAGGAATAAGACACTCCCCCAGCTCCATCCACCGTCCCAAGATCTCTTTAGAGACCCTGCTAAGTTAGGCTTCCTGCTCTCTGTTCCATTCTCCTTCCAGGAGCTCCTCCCATAAAGCCGATGGGCGCTGGGTGCCTCCTCCTGGCTGCCAGGAGAGCCTGCCAAACAGTCTTCACTACCCTCAGGGTGCCAACTCGCCCACCACGTCGCTCAGCCCGGACACCTTCAACGTCCCAATGTCCCTGGTGTTAAGAGGCCGAGGAGGGAATTCCTTCAGCGAAGACTCTTTCTTCAATACAGACGAGATCCAGGTGAGGCTGCTTCAGAGGACTTGGTTACTACATCAACAATGCAGAGTCCTCAGGTTATGACAGAAATTGGAAGCAGTCCTCGGCTTAGGACCCGTAACCAAGAGCAGGATTTTAGTCGCTAAGAGATGTGGTCGCAAAACACAATGTTGTAGCTTAACGATAGCAATTCTGGCAGTCTTGATTGCTATCATTAAGCAAGGAGCTCACGTAACCTCGGCTTCCTGCTGGCTTTCTCATTGACTGTATAGAGGAAGCCAGCAGGAAACATTGAAAATTGGGATTACAGGAAGTCCTTGGGTTACAACAGTTTGTTTAAAGTCCCAACGGCACTGAAAAAAGGGACTTATGTTTTTCACACTTATGACCCTTGCAACATCCCCATGGTCACATGATCAAAATTCAGATGCTTGGCAACTCATATTTATGACGGATTCAGTATCCCAGGTTCCACTTTTGCAACCTGACAAGCAAAATCAACAGGGCAGCCCGATTCACTTAACAACCGTGTGGCTGACTTCACAATGGCAGTGATTCACTGAACAACGTTGGTGAGAGCATAAAACGGGTCAAAACTCACTTAACTACCATCTCGCCTAGCAACATAAATTTTGGGCTCCGTTGTGCTCATCAGTCACAATAGTTGTTAAGTGAATCACTGCAGTTGTTGACTTAGTATAGCAGAGTTGTTAAATAAATCGCTCTTTCCTACTTACTTTGCTTGGCAGAAGAGGAATCACGTGACCCTCCGGGACACTAACCATTGTAAATATGAGTCAGTTTCAAAGAGTCTGAATTTGGATCGTGTGACCAGGGGGATGCTGCAATGGTCATAAGTGTGAAAAACGGTTATTGGTCACTTTTTTCAGTGCCAATGTAAATTTGAACAGTCACCGAATGAATACTTAGATGTCAAGGACTACCTGTATTCCAGCAGAGGTATGTCATAACTACAAATGGTCACTAAGTAACTGGTCATAAGTCAAGAATTACCTGTACGGAACTTCCTTTGCCAAATTCTCCTTCCCTTCCACTAACCCTGCTGTTCTTCCTCTTCGTCTCCTCTCCAGAACATGCCACCTTGGGAACTCCGCACCTTCCCGCTTTCCGACGTCGACTACCGGGCGCTCCAGGACCCCTACCACAATACCTTTGGCCAGCAGTGGGACGAAGCCTTGAGGACTAACCACATCAATGCCGCCGGCCTCTCTCACCCGAGAGAGGTGCTCCCGGCCAAGCGTCCGGCACCTCTTGAGGACGGCGATCGGCAGCGCCAGGTCGAACCTTGTTGCTTCGTGTCCACGCTGAACAACAGATGACCTCTCAGGCCCCAGAGAGAAGACGTCGAGAGAATTGCACCCACACTCTAGAGAGGCATCACTGAGCTTGGCTGGCAAGTCAGGCACCGGGAAAGTCGGGCGCAAAGTGGAGGTCCATCTTTGGGCTAGGAGTTCCCCATAACTGGAGAGGAAGGGCCGGCAGGGGCCATTCGCCAAGCCTCTGTGGGGCGGGAGGAGGGGGTGACTTGGAGAAGCCCATCGTGTGAGGATTCGGAGCACCACACAGGAAGGAAAGTTAAGGGCTTCGGGAGACCACCCTCCAAAAAAGGGGGAAGTGAAGAGGCCGCAACACACACCAAAAGGGAATGCTTGGGAACGGATGCCGTTGATCGGGACCTCAAAAGCAGGAGGGAAGTGTAGATTGATTGGGGAGATTGATTAGTGGATGATGGGCTTCGTCCCTGGAGCTGCTAGTTATTGGGGTGGGGGCTGTGAAGGAAGGGTCTTCAGGGAAGGGCGAAAAATTTCACACAATTTATCATTTTGATCTACGTCGTTCTGGAATCCACGGTTTTCCGAATCCAAAACCCATTCTGGAATTGGTGGTTTTTCCTAACTCGGAATCATGGTTTCTCCTGATCTTCGGGGGGGGGGGGAACAAAACGATCAATCATGATCGCAACCAACGCTTTCTAGACTTTTCTATTCAGAAAAACAGTCAATGCTATGCAGTTGTACGGAAATGCTAATTTAATCAATAAAAGGAAATTGACCGGATGAATAACATGGGCTCCGAAGTGATCATTGGGGGGTTTGGTGGGTTGCTTGCAAATATTCTTTAAACATCATTTTAAAGATATTTTTAAAAATATCTACAGATATATCTTCTCAGTCATTCAGGTTGTAGTTGTCCGAAATGTGCTTTTTCAAGAGGCAACTAGACTTTCTTGTTTTTTCTTTGAAGAGGTTTTGCTTATCAGAGAAGCTTCTTCAGTTCTGGCTAACAGTTTGGTTCTTCAATCGCAACACAAGGAAGCTTCTTGGATGAAAAGGGGAAAAAACGATATTCCTTGCAGACAGCTGGTCATTTGCATTCCTTTTAGAGAGCCATTGAGGCTGCTTGGAAGGTTTTTTCTGTGTCCTCGGGGTCACCGGAGTAGCGCACATTGTTGTCGGGTCGGGGAGGCGTAGATGAAAGCGAAAGGAGCGGGGAAAAAAACGTGGCTGTAGAGCCAGTCTGCTGGCTGGGCTTCAAAAGCAGCCACACTGACTAGCACTGCCTAGTGCAGTGGTGGCTAACCTTTTTTTTTATTTTAATTTTTTATTTATATGCCGCCCTTCTCCGGAGACTCAGGGCGGCTTACAATGCGTTAAGCAATAGCCTTCATACTTTTGTATATTTTATACAAAGTCAGCTTATTGCCCCCACAAACCGGGTCCTCATTTTACCCACCTTAGAAAGGATGGAAGGCTGAGTCAACCTTGAGCCTTGTGAGAATTGAACTCGCAGTAATTGCAGGCAGCTGGATATTAAAGGAGCCTCCTACGCCATTCAGGCTGTCGTGTGCCAAAAGCGGGAGGTTGCACGTGTGTGCCCACATAATTCAATGCTCCTCACGCATGCGAGTGTGACCCCCCTGTGCCCCATATTGGGCCTAGCAGGCCTCCCTGAAGCCTCTGGAGGCCAGAAACGGCCCATTTCCAGACTTCCGGTAGGCCCAGTTTTCACCCTCCCCAGGCTCCAGAGGCTTTCTTGGAGCCTGGGGAGAGCGAAAACGGCCTTCCCTGGCCCTCCGAAGGCCGAAAACTGCCTGTTTTCCAACTTCTGGTGTGCCTGGAAGGCCCATTTTTCACCCTTCCCAGGCTCCAGAAGCTTTCCTGAAGCCTGGGAAGGGCGAAAATGGCCTCCCCCACCCACCCCCGGAGGCTGAAAACGCTCTCCCAGAGCCTCCGCACCTGGCATCCAAAACTGGCTGCGTGGAGACTCCTGGGGGGGAGGGGTGGCGTGGGCATCCAAAAATTGGCTGGTGCGCGCATGCGTGCTGGAGCTGAGCTAGGGCAACGGCTTGCGTGCCCGCAGATATGGCTCCACGCGTGCCACAGGTTTGCCATCACGGGCCTAGTGTCTTTGACGAATGCTAGATTTCTCATCCACAAAATTGACGAATTAGAGCTGCAGATGGCAGCAAACAGGCTTCTCTGTGAAAGCTGTGTGATGGTTGTAATGGAGACCTGGCTACATCCATCTGTACCCGATGTGGCAGTGGGGTTGACAAGCCGTGTCACTTATCGCTTCGACAGAAATGGTGACTCCTGTAAGAGCAAGGGAGGACGACTCTATATACACAGTAACTGGTGTGTTAACAGCAGAGTAACTTATACGTATTGCTCCCCAGATGTCGAACTGATGACTATCACATGTAGGCCATTTTATCTGCCTATAGAAATCAGTGATAATTATTATAGCTGTTTATATTCCACCTGATGCCAATGTCAGCATGGCACTTTCTAAGATATATGACGTCCTCTCCAGGCAGCAGCAAACTCATCCAGAGGGTGCTTTTGTCATGGCTGGGGACTTCAATCAAGTGTGTCTAAAGACAGTTCTCCCTAAATTTGTGCAGTATGTGCAGTTCACCACCAGAGGGAAGAAACTTTAGACCGTGCTACTCTAACCTGAAACAGGCATACAGAGCAATCCCCCTCCCCCACCTGGGTACATCCCACCATATTTCACTCCTGTTATGCCCGAAGTATGTCCCTCTCAGGAAAAGAACTCAGCCAGCCATGAAAATGGTTAAAACCTGGTCAGAGGGCACTCTCAGTCAACTGCAGGACTGTTTTGAAACTACTGAGTGGAGTGTATTTGAACATCACGATCTGCATGAATACACTGACGCCATTCTCTCTTACATCAAAGCATGCACTGACTGTAACAATGGAGAAGTGCATCAAGTTCTATGGGAATTGTAAACCCTGGATGACTGCCAAGGTACGGATGGTTCTGAGAGCCCGAGATTCTGCCTTTAAGGCAGGGGACAGTGATATATACAGAGGCCAGGGCTAACCTTAGAAGAGGCATTAAGATAGCTAAACAACAATACAAACATAAGGTGGAGAACTATCTGGCAAATAACCTGAAGCACATGTGGCAGGGACTGCAGGATCTGACCAACTATAAGGGCAACACGAGGAACATGGTCAACACTGACGCCTCGTTGATGGAGGAGTTGAACACCTTTGCCCGCTACGAGGTGAAAAGACCAGATCCCGTAGTCGCTGCCCGCCAGCCTTCTGATTCCCAGCCACTCACTCTCTACGAACACCAAGTGAGAGCTGTATTGAAGGCTGTGAATCCTTGCATAACTGCAGGCCCAGATGGGGTGCTGGGGATAGTGGTAAAGAATTGTGCCAATCAATTAGTAGGAATCCTGACAAGGATCTTTAACATCTCCCTGCAAACGGCCTGTGTTCCATCATGCTTGAAAGCAGCCACTATTGTCCCAGTCCCAAAGAAAACAGCAATTAATTGTCTAAATGACATTATCGCATTAACGTTTGTAGTGATGAAATGCTTCAAGAGATTGGTTCTCCAACACCTTAGGACAGTGATGGCTAACCTTTTTGCCATCGCGTGCCAAGAGGGGTGGGTGGGGGAGGCTCACGCATATGTGCCCACACCCATAATTCTATGCGCCCTGCCCTGCGTGCGCAACCCCCCCCCCCCCCCAGCTCATGGCACACGATGGCCCTGTAGGCCCGTTTTTCTTTCTCACCTGGCTCCAGATCCTCTCTCTGCATCTGGGGAGGGTGAAAACAGCCTTCCTCACCCCCTCAGAGGCCCTCCGGAGGCCTGAAACTGCCCATTTCCCAACTCCCGGTTGGACAGGAAGTGACATTTTTTGCTGTGCCCAGCCTCCAGAGACTCCTAGAGAGGCTCGTTTAGTGACTAACCTAAGAACAGCACCGAAGACGGACTTTTTCAGACTTACAACCATTGCAGCATCCCCAGGCATACATGATCCAAATTCAGACACTTTGTAACTGTCTCATGTTTATGACGGTCATGGGGTCATGTGATCCCCTTTTGCAACCTTCCGATGAGCAAAGCCAAGGGAGCAGCACGATTCCCTTAACAACCACGTGACTGATTTCATCACTGTAGTGACTCATTTTAACGACGGTGGCAAGAAAGGCAGTAAAATGTATGAAACTTCCCAAGTGTCTTGTTTAGCGACAAATTTTGGGTTCAATGATGGTCGCAAGTTCAGCACTAGCTAATTTTAAAACTGGCCACACCAAAAAACCAGAAATCTCCCTCTGGCTACTTAACCTGGGTCCGAGGTTGCACAGCAAAGCAACCTGCATGATACAAGTGTTAAACCCTTTCACACGTGCAGACAGGAATAATCCGGGTTAGGAGGGGCTGCGTGCCTCTCCAGGATATCTAGATTACTGGATTACTCCCCTCGGCCAGTCGTAGCAGTGGATCATGGGACTGGAAGTCCAGGCGTGCGTCCTCCACGTGGCGTTGCTGGGTCTGAGTAGGCGGGGCCAGTGGGCGGAGGTCCCCTCGTCGCCCCTCCCCTGTCCATCCCCGACCCTCTTTGAAGGGTCTCCGGCCGCCTCTACCTCTCCCCGTCTCACGCAGGCGCAGTCCACTACACTCAATCCACGCTTGCGCAAAAAAAAAAAGCTCCCTGGCCATTCGGCCGGGCCGGCTGTCCATCAAAACCTCCGCGGGAGGAGAGGGATTAGGTGGGAAAGCGTGCATGCGCACAACTCAGCGGCGGCGAGGACGGCCCAGGCGCTTTGGAGCCGAGAGGGCGTGTCTTTAGGCCGACGGCGCATGCGCTCCGCCGATCCTCCCCCTCGGCCTGAGGCCATCCCGGCCGAGGAGCCGTCGCGAGCTCGGCGTTGAAACAACGCGTGCACGGAAAGAGCGCGCGCGTGACATTGAGAGAGCGACGGCGAGTGAACAGCCTCAGTAGCCGCCGCGGCGCGTTCTCGGCCGCGCATGCACGGAGCGAGGAAAGTGGACGACGCGGAGCCCCGGCGGCGGCGCGGTAGGCCCGGCAGGACAATGGTGGCGGTCTCGGCAACGGCGGCGTCGAGTCCAGTGTCGGGGCCTGGAACTGTCGGCGGCGGCAGCGGGCCCGGTTCGGCTTTTTCATCCTCTTCATCGTCGCTTTCCCGCCGGAAAGACGGAGGCCCCGGCGGGAAATTTTGGGAAAGCGCCGACACAGCTTCGCAGTTGGAAGCCGCCCGAGCTTGGCTGGCTAAGCATTACAAGAAGGTGAGGGGGTGGGGGAAGAATGAAAAGAAAGAAAAAAGAATATGAGGCCTCTCATTTCTGAGGAGAAAAAGAAAGAAAAAATATGAGACCTGTCATTCCTGAGGGAAAAATAGGAAGAAAAAGAAAAGAAAAAATGACGCTTATCATTCCTGAGGGGAAAAAAAGAGAGAATGGGAGGCCTCTGTCCCTTGACCTCTGACCCCGCCTCCCCTCGACCCTTCCCCACTCCCTCCTCATGGACCCTCCCCTCCTCCCCACAGTGCTTTCCTAGTGTTATGGAATGATGGGACCAAACAACATTCCGGGTCAGTCAGAGCCAGTTTATTATTGTGCAAGGTTCAGAGCAGATTCATACCTGAAAGTCTGAACAACCAAGAGCTTTGACACAACTGCTTATGTATGTTTTCAAGACAAAGGAGTTGGTGATCTAATACATTTTCCATATATGGTAAAATTACATTTGGTATCAAATACATGACCTCATATAGTTGTTCCATACATTTGTTATAAAATAACAGACACTTCCTCATTACTAAACCATTAGCTTCTAGTTTATAAGATTATTTTCAGCTGGACCACTTTCCTAAGTTCTGTAAGTACTAATGGAGTTTTTACTGCTGTCCTTAGGTGATAATTAACTCTTTGCCCCATACATGTCTTTGTGTGGATGACAGTGAGCCTTTTCAGACATTCTCTATATGGCTGTCTTTCTGTGACAGCTAGGCTTCATCAGAAGATATATTACCAATAATGGGGTTTAACTGACTTTAATATAATCTCCAGCAAACACGTTTCTCTCAAACAAGCACATTTTCTTTCTTACAATACTGTGAATAAAGAGGGCCCTTCAGTGTTCATCTAGCTGAACCCGCATCATTTACATTACTAGGGTTAGGGTCTCTTTCGTCAGAGCGGGCGGACCCATCATCCATGGTGTGAGGAGGGCAGGGTGTTGTGGATGATGGGGCCAGCTGGACCTGGGGATGATCTTACCCCCGCTCCCCTTTTTCTTAACCCTCGATGGGGAGGGGATCATTCTTCCCCCCCCAAAGTCATGTCATTGCCCTCCTGCCCTGTGGGAGTGGGGGGGGGCTGTGGATTATGGGGCCAGCTGGACACAAGGTCGGTCCCCCTCCCCTTTTTTAGCCCTAGATAGGGTCATTCTCCCCTCATGTCATAATGTCTTTAACCTCCTGCCCTCTGGGGTGTGGGAGAGTGAGATGGCTGTGGATTATGGCGCCAGCTTGACCTGGGGGCCATGCCTCTGATTGGGGAGATGTCATTTTGGTAACCAGTTGTGAGCTTTTCTGCACGGGGAGGTGTGTTGCATTGTCACTTTCTGTCACCTCCTAGCTAGATTGTTGCTCTCCTTGGGGCAGTCCTTGAAGACTGGATCCAATTCTCCATTCTGTAGGGAACCTGAGATTTCCCCCCCTCCCCGAATACAGATAGTCCTCGACTTAGGACCACAATCGAACCCCAAATTTCTGTCGCTAAGAAAGACTTCTACTCGGTGAGTTTTGCTCTGTTTTCAAATCAAATCAAACCTTTATTGTCAATGCACAACATGTGTACAATGAGATTGAATGAGCCTTCCTTGGTGCAGCCCCCACGAAACACAATACATCTCAATAACTCAATAAATGAAAGAAAAAGAAATCCCTAAACCCAAGTAATAACTAGCACACATATATACATATATGTATATAACATACTAGCTGAATACCTATGTGATCGGGCTTGATAAATCGACTCAGCTTGAAAATTAATGAGTAGTTATGATTGGCCTCTCCTCTCCCCTTCTCTCCCTCAGCCTTGCCCCACAGAAGCCTTCCCTATCCTATCCCCCTTCTCTCCCTCAGCCTTGCCCCACAGAAGCCTCCCCTATCCTATCCCCTTCTCTCCCTCAGCCTTGCCTCACAGAAGCCTCCCCTATCCTATCCCCTGCTTGCTGCTGTGAAAGTAAAACTGAAACTCATCTCCTCTGCTTGTGTTTTGCATTTGGAACAGATTTGTTTTCAGGTGGGGAGGGGGAGTAGAACTCCTTAGCATCAGAGCATGTTAATAATAATATAGGAAATACTAATGCTCTAATGGTCATTTCGAAAATCCTTTCTTAGTGAGCACCTAGAAGCCAAGAGGAACATACGTGGCAAATTCCAAGTTTGTAGGCTTTATGGTTCTGGAGATTTTGTTACGATGGTGGAATAATTAGGTATGCAAGATGCTTGGTGAGGGATGCATCTGGACAAAAATACACATTTTACTCTAATAGACATATGTCTTGGTCTAAAATAGAAATGATGTGGATATCTACCGAGATACTACCCAATATACAAGAAATAAGCATAGAAGCAAGCACATGGGCAGATCATAATCCGATGAAAATTATATGGAGAGGACAAAAAAGAAGTTAAGATGGACAATGAACCAAACAATTTTAAAAGAAAAAGACTTTATACAATTTGTGGAAAGAGAGCTGGCCTTCTTCAAAGAGAATAGAAAAGAAACATCATTACAGAAAGTATGGGATACAAGAAAAGCATATATTAGAGGACTGGCAACGTGGGAAAGAGGAATAAAAAGAAAAGACAAACTCAAAAGCAATTCGAAGAGGAATATAAGAAGCTAGAGATGGAACTACAAAAAGACCCACGAAAAAAGAACATCAAAAATCAAATGGACTTGAAAAAACATAAACTAAACTTAATAGAAAAAGAACACTTAGCACAAAAGATTAAGAGAGTTAAACAAAACTTTTTTGAAAATGCAAATAAACCGGGAAGATGGTTGGCATATAGACTGAAAAAAGAGTAGGAGAAAAAGCTAATTTACCAATTAATGAATGAGAAAGGGACTTTATAGAAATGAAGAAAAAAAGGGAATGATCCATGACTACTATGAAAAAATATATAAGCAAGAGGCAATCTCAGAAGAAAAAACAAAATATTTGGAAAAAGCTGAATTACCTACAATACCAGAGGCATTTAAAAAGGCACTAGAGGAAAGAATAACAATGATGGAACTCAAAGAAGCTATTGAAAGGCAAAAGAATGGCAAAACACCGGGTCCAGATGGGCTACCAGCAGAATTGTATAAAATGCTACAAAATGTTAATAAGTAAAATGATGTTGGAAGTATTCAACAACCTGCTGATAGAGGCAAAAATACCGACTTCATGGATGGAGGCGTATATTACTCTTATACCGAAAGAAGACACAGACTTGCAAGAGATAAAAAATTACAAGCCGATCTCTTTGTTGAATGTGGATTATAAGATATTTGCTTCAATTATAGCAGAAAGACTAAAGAGATTCTTAAATGAGTTTATACATACAGATCAAAATGGATTCTTACCTAAGAGACAAAGACAATATGAGAATAATCTTGAACACACTGGAATATTATGAAGCGCATCCAGGGAAACAAATGGCCTTGATTTTCCTTGACACTCAGAAGGCCTTTGACAACGTGAACTGGCAATTTATGTTGATGCAACTAAAAGTTATGAATTTTGGAGAAAAAATTATTAATATGATTAAGACAATATACCATAAGCAATCAGCAAGTGTGATGGTAAATGGAGATATGACTGAAAAGGTTAATATTATGAAGGGTACAAGACAGGGATGTCCTTTATCCCCATTGTTATTTGTATTGACACTGGAGGTGTTAAACAGAAATATAAGACAGGATAAGGAGATAAAGGGTATGGAAATAAAAAAGGAATATAAGTTGCAGGCATTCGCAGATGATTTAGTATTTATTTTAGAAGATCCGCAAGAAACAGGACCAAAGTTATTAAAAAGAATAGAATAATATGGTGAGGTGGCAAGACTGAAAATCAATAAGGACAAAACGAAAATCTTAGTGAAAAATATCACAGAAAAGCAGAAAAAGAACTTGATGAAGAGATTAGATATCCAGATTATAAAGAAAGTAAAATATTTAGGGATACAATTAACAGCAAGATGTGTAACGATTAAGGAAGACAACTACTATAAGCTGAAAAAGCAAATTGAGGTAGATTTGGATAGATGGAAAAACCTGCAATTATCATTAATAGGAAAAATAGCTACAATTAAAATGAACATATTACCGAGAGTATTGTTTTTATTCCAAGCAATCCTGATAAAATTGGAGAAAAAATATTTTGAAGAGCTCAATAAGATGATAGTGAAATATATATATGGCAGGGGGAAACAAGAATCAATCTAAAAATGTTACAAGATGTAAGAGCTAGGGGAGGGTTTGGACTACCGAATTGGGAATTATATTACCAGCCAGCAGCGCTAACCTGGATGAAGGAATGGATTGTATTGAGAAATATAAGGTTATTGACATTGGAGGGACATGACCTGCAATTAGGTTGGCATGCTTTTTTATGGTATGGGAAAAATAAGATACATGGTTACTTCCAAAGACACTATATAAGAAATGCTTTGTTATTAGTATGGGAAAAGAGCCTTAGTAGTACAGTGGTCTAAAGCACCCTGTTATTAACACCAGCTGCCTGCAATTATTGCAGGTTCGAATCTCACCAGGCTCAAGGTTGACTCAGCCTTCCATCCTTTCTAAGGTAGGTAAATTGAGGACCCAGTTTGTGGGGGCAATAAGCTGACTTTGTATAAATATACAAATGTATGAAGGCTATTGCTTAACGTGTTGTAAGCCGCCCTGAGTCTCCGGAGAAGGGCGGCATATAAATCAAATTTAAAAAAAAATAAAAAATTAGAGAGCAACACTACTTGAAGATACCAGTCTGGCTTTCGACGATGGAAGCACTTATACATCCAAATAATATTAATATGGGAAATATTGCTAGATACAAAGATATTTTGTTGGAAAAGGGGGAACTTGAAATGTGAATTGGAAAAGAAGGGGATTGATATGGATTGGTACACACAGTTGCAAATATAGTCTAGATATGAAAAGGATGCTAAACTGTATGGTTTTTATATGGAACTGACAGAATTGGATATGATATTGACAGGAATAGAAGAGAGAATGATAAAAAAAATTGTAGTTACTTATTGAGTGTTAAATTAGAAGAACAAGTTAAACGATAGCATGGGCGAAAAACTTTGGCCACACGATAGCTAGATAAATGGCAGCAACTATGGGATAGGAATTACAAATTAACATTGTCAGCTGCATACAAGAAAAACCTATACAAGATGTTTTACATATGGCACTTAGCACTAGAAAGACTGGCCAAAATGTTTAAAGATAAATCAACTAAATGTTGGAAATGCCAACAGACACCGGGGTCATATTATCATATGTGGTGGACATGTGGGGAAGCAAAAAGATGCTGGGCAAAAATTCGTATGTGGCTGGAGAAGATGACAGAACAACATATTGATTTAAAACCAGAATTGTTCCTGTTGGGGATTTTACCGGGAATTTATAGTAAAGAAACTGTATATTTGATTATTCATGTAATAACCACAGCTAGAATTGTATTGAAAAGGAAGAATCAAATTATTTGTCAGGTTTCGACGTAATCTCAAATAAATTTCATTCTCAAACACAAAGTTTTTGATGAATCTCTCATTTATTGAAGAATTTACGATCCGACCTGAACTCATATGCAGCCAAAACTGATTCTCTGAAACCAACCCCTCCCTTTCTGCTTCTCAAAATCTCAATGCCCATTGGCCATCTTCCAAGTCAGTCTCTTCTGCCAACAACTTCATATCACAGGAATGTCCCCCTCCCCCATCACCTGGGTTACCCTATCTACTAAGGGGGAGAAGAACACTAGATCAAATGCCAAGCTACTAAAACTTCAAACTGCTTCTGCTAGCTATTTTTTTTCTTTTCTCTTGGATCTTCATGGCAGCGATGAAAATAGAACAAGTTAGATCGCTGACATTATTATAATATATGGGAGTTATTTTATCAATGGTTAGAGAATAAATATGAAAGCCATGTATTGTAAAAATAGATAAGAGAAATGTTAGGTTTATGTTATTTTATCAGTATTATTATTTAGTATTAATATGAGAATGTAAGAAATTAATATGGTGGTAAGTTTAATTGTTAAGACACAAAGAATTTTATACCCAGATGACACACTGTTTAATGTAAGATGGAATGTTTGTATTAAAAGAAAAAAAAGGAAGTCATCTAGTCCAACCCCCTACTCGAGCTGGAGACCCTTACAGAATCATGGAATGACAGAGTTGGAAAGGACCTTGGAGGTCATGTAGTCCAACCCACTGCTCGAGCACGAGACCCTTACAGAATAATAGTGTTGGAAGGGACCTTGGAGGTCATCCAGTCCAACCCCGCTCCCCAACTCAAGCAGGAGACCTTATACCAGTGATGGCGAATCTTTTTGGCACCGAGTGCCCAAACTGGAATGCATGTGTATGCGTGTGCATGTGCGTGTGCTGGAGCGCCGGAAATCCGAAGACTAGGTGGATGGTGCGCGCATGCCGGTTTAATGGCCGTTTTTGGCCTGAAAACGGCCTGAAAGACAGCCTGAAAATGGCCTGAAAGCCTGAAAATGGCCTGTTTTTTGGCTGTTTTCCGGCGGTCCAGTGCCCACGAAGACCAACTGGCCAGCACCTATGTGTGCGTCAGAAACCAGAACAGCAGCTGGTGACGGCACACATGCCCACAGAGAGGGCTCTGCGTTCCACCTCTGGCACACGTGCCATAGGTTCGCCATCATGGCCCTATACCATTCCAGACTAATGGCTATTCAGCCTCTTTTTGAGCACTTCCAGTGACAGATAGAAAATCCTACAGTTGCTGATCAGGTCCCCTGTTGGTGGTCCTTAATAGAGGTAGTCCCTGATTTATGACCATTTGTTTATATGTTATAACAATCGACTCTCTGACTCTATGCCTAACTTTCATTTTCATTTTGACTGAAGAAATTACCTGGATGAGTAACGAAACATCGCAGTTTAATAAAGTTTGCTCCAGTTGCCATGATTTAACCACTTAAGAAACTATTTGTTTCATGACTTGTAACTTGCAACTGACTTGTATTTTCGACGGTTTCAGTGTCCCAGGGTCAAATGATCCCGTTTTGCGACGTTCTGACAAGCAAATTCCATGGGGAAGCCAGATTCATTTAACGGCCATGTGACTAACTTGACAACTGGGACGATACACTTAACAACTGCGGGAAGAAAGGTAAAATGGGGCAACCTTCCCTTAACTGTCTGGTGGCTCAGTAGACTAAGGCAGTTATTAACATCCACTTACATCGCCTGCCTGCAATTACTGCAAGTTCAAATCCCACCAGGCTCAAGGTTGACTCAGCCTTCCATCCTTTCTAAGGTAGGTAAAATGAGGACCCAGATTATGGGGGCAGTAAGCTGACTTTGTATAAATATACAAAAGTATGAAGGCTATTGCTTAACACATTGTAAGCTGCCCTGAGTCTCCGGAG
Source organism: Ptyas mucosa (assembly GCA_012654045.1). NCBI lineage: Eukaryota > Metazoa > Chordata > Lepidosauria > Squamata > Colubridae > Ptyas > Ptyas mucosa. The sequence continues at coordinate 81,243 of WNWU01012814.1, read as the reverse complement.
AAGGGCGGCATATAAATCAAATTTAAAAAAAACTGTCTGGCTTAGCCACATAAATTTTCCTCACTCTTAAGAAATTTTCAGCCACTTTTTATATGGCTGCTCTAACTTCGAATGGTCACTAAGCGAGTGGTTGTAAGCCAGGGGACAGCCTGTAAGTCTCTTGCTACCTGACTTCCACCTGGAACAGCTCATCATCACTGGGAGAACCAGGATTAACACAAACAAAGATGACCCATTCTGCGCTCATGTTGCGGCCTATGTTATTGTACTGCATCCAGATGGAAAAGTGACAACCACAACTGTGTGTATCTTTGTTTCACAGTATGTCCAGGCCGACGCACCAACCAATAAAACCCTGGCTGGGCTGGTTTCCCAATTGCTGCAGGAAGATGCCTTCGGAAAACTTCACCAAGTTTCCGGTCAGTATTGAGGATTTTCCCGATGTGGGTCTTCAATGGAACTCTTTGTGGGTAGAATATGAGATGCCAAAGGTTTGCTGTTGTGTTCATGCCTAAGGTGGGACTAGAACTCACCATCACCTGCTGATTGGTCCAAAGTCACCTAGCTGGCTTTCATGCCTAAGGCGGGACTAGAACTCACTGTCTCCTGATGATTGGCCCAAAATCATCCAGCCGGCTTTCGTGCCTAAACCAAGGACTAGAACTCACCTTCTCCTAGTTTCTAGGCCTGCACGTTTGCCACTTGTCCAGTCTGTCTCTCTCAATTGCCGATCAGTGTGGCGAACTTGCTTGGAATTCTGGGAGTTGTGTTCTGACGCATCTGGGTGTCAGATTGGGAAATGTCCTAGGAGCAGAGGATGCTTTTGTAATATTAAACCTGGTTTCATAAGTCCTGATGAAACTTTCTGTGCAACATGTTTCTCTTTTATGAAGTGGGGCTCAGGCTGTTCTTCGTGCAGCTTTAGATGGAGTTTTGCTTGAAAAAATTTCCTTTCAAGCTGTTCTGGCTTCAGAACTGCAAGCCAAATGGAAGGAAGGAGAGAAAAAGAAAGGGAAGATGGGGAAGAGAGGAGAGGAAAGGAAAGGAAAGGGAAGAAGGGAAGGGAAGGAAAAAAGGGAAGGGAAGGGCAGAAGGAAAGAAGGAAAGAAAAAAGGGAAGGAAAAGATAAGAAAGGACAAAACAAGGAAAGGAAAGGAAAAAGGAAGAGAAGGAAAGAAAAAAAAGGGAAGGGAAGGAAACGGAAAGGAAAAAAAGGAAGGGAAGGAAAAGAAAAACAAAGGAAGGGGAGGGAGAGAAAGAAAGAAGAAATAAAGGAAAGCAAGCAAGCAAGCAAAGGGAGGCAGGGAGAATGAGGAAGGATAGAGAGCAAAGAAAGAAACCAAGCAGGAAAGGAATCGAAAGAAGAAAGGAAAGACATGTTTGATTTAAGGACTTGGACCTGCCTGCCATCCGGGCTCCTCCCACTGCCTCAAACCACCTTTAAGCCTGGCCTCTGGAATCCTGGCCAGTCCTTAAACAGGACCTTGGTTTGTTGTGCCTTTGTGCTTACCCAGCGACCCCAGTGCCCTGTAAGCTGAGAAGGCTCTTTTGACCTGACAGCTTCTGCCCTTTGCTTGCAAAATCGGCAAACCATTGGCCAATCGTTTGTCATTGTGGTGTGAGATTTGTGCAACTTGTTGCGTGTTCAGATTTGTTGGGGGAGGGGAACGGACAGACCCGCAACTGTCCCTTAGTGCAGTTTTGTCTTTCAGGCCAAGTGCTTCCTGGATTTCAAAGCTGGAAGAACATTGTCTTACATCCTCGGTGCTGCTTACAAGTACAAGAACGAGCAAGGATGATGAGTTTTCGATCCCAACAGCTAGTCCTCGACTTAATGACCATTTCTTTAGTGACCGAACTTCCATTGGCACTGAAAAATAGAGCCTTATGACCGGTCCTCGTACTTACGACCGTGCTCACAAGATCAAATTGGCAATTCACTTGTATTTACAACGGGTTACACTGTCTTAGGGTCTCTTGATTGTGACCTGACGAGCAATGTCCATGTGGAAAGCCCGATTCGCTTAACAACCTTGTGAGTCACTTTACGACTGCTGTGATTGCTTAACAGCCGGAGCAAAAACAAAGGTTATCAAATTGGGTGAGATTCACTGAACCCACTGCCTTGCTTAGTGATGGAAATTCTGCTCCCACTGTTGGTCGTAAGTCGAGGACTACCTACAGGGTGAGAATAATTGCATTATTGCCATCCTGACTGATAACACAGTCCTCGACTTACAACAGTTCATTTAGTGACCATTCAGAGTTACAACGGCATCGAAACGTGACATGACCATTTTCAAAATGCGACTCATGACGTTTTCCACACTTACCGCCCGTTACAGCATCCCTATGATCAAAATTCAAACGCTTGGCAACTGACTCATATTTGTGACAGTTGCCATGATCCGGGGTCACCCCATCCTCTTTTGCGGCAATCTGACAAGGAAACTCAATAGGGAAAGCCATATTCACTTAACAACCAGGTTACTCACTTAACTCTAGCGATTCATTTGACAAATGGGATCAGAAAAGTCGTGAAAGGGGGCTCAACCAGAGGTGGGTTGCTACCGGTTCAGACCGGTTCGGGAGAACCATTAGTGGAAATTTGACGTTCCCTGAACCGTTAGTGACCTTTGGCTGGCCATGCCCCTGAACCGGTCCCCGCTCACTCACCCCACTCGCCCAATGCTCGCCTGCCCAGCCACTACTTGCAGAATCTAGCCCCGTACTTCTGCTCACCGCTGCTGGCAAAGGTAAGGCCAAAGGGCACGGGTGGGCAGGGGAGGGAGAGCTGGTGGATGGGTGATACCAGCAGCAGGTGGTGGACTGATGTGCACGGGGAGGGAGGGGAGCGTGCAGGAGATCGCGGCACCGGAGCTCTTCCCGTGCGTTTCCCCCAGCTGGCCTGGCCTGCGAGGGAAGCACGCGGGAGATCCAAGCTGCAGTTTACTTGTGAGCAACATTGGCCGGGAGAGGCAGGGAGAAAGGCCAATGGTGCTCACGAGTAAACTGAAGCTCCTAAGGGGGGGGTCAAGCCTCCCCACCCACAACATCTTCATCTGAGGGCATCGCTGACAGCCACTTCCTGCGCCTCCCATCCCGTGCTCTTCCTGCTGCTGCTCGGCCTCCTCGATGCACGGAGGCAGGAGGCAGCGGTTTCTTTTGCTGCCTGCGATCTGCTGCCTGCCTCTAATCTGCAGTTTACTCGTGAGCAAGTTTACTCGTGAGCATGGTGCTCACGAGTAAACTGCAGATTACAGGAAGCCGGCAGATCGTTGGCTTATTTGCTCTGCTGCTTGCCTGGCAGAGTGCAGACTAGCAGCTCCAGGTTGTCTCTCTGCCGTTGTGTGCAGGGAAAAACCTTGCAAAGTAAGTGCGAGAGTGAGAGTGCACTCCCTGCACGCAACGGCTGAGAGACGACCCGGAGCTGCCACTCTCCGGTAAAATGTGCATCTCGCAGTAGGGTGCAATTTGGGATGATGGGGGAGCTCAGCAAACTTTGCAGCTGTGTGGCTACAAAGGCTGCTGTGCCGGCTCCCTTCTCCCTGCCGGCCAGCGCCTCCTGAAGCCGCTGGCGTTGCATGCAGCATTGCAGCCGCTGCGCTGGGACTGATAGGGGCAGCAGCAGCAGCAGCCCCCTCCTGTCTTTTTCCAGCTGGGCGGGAAAAAAAGGGGGACTTCACAAAAGAGAATTCTCTCTTTTGGCACCAGAGCCAAAGCTAAAAGAAACTAGTGGGGAGAAAAAGAGGGAGGATAGGAACAGGGGAAGGGCAATTTTTTCATTGTTTTAACTCTGTAGCAACATCTTTCCTAGCTACTGCTTTCTCTGCTCAGCAGCAGAGCTTTTTTTATTTTATTTTAAGGTTAGTCCCCTTCCCAGGAGAGAGAAGAGTGGGGGCAGGGAGAGAAAAAGAAGGCGCGGGAGGGTGGGAGCGGGGGGCGTCTTATTCCCAGCTGGTTGCTGCTTCCTTGGGTCCCCTCAACTTTTCAGTCCCAGAAAGCAGCTGAAAAATCCCCTCCTCCATGCACCATTTTCTGTCCTTGCCTCCTTCCCGTTTTTATTTGGTTTTCCCTTCCACCCTGAAAGGAGTTTCAAGAGAAAGGAAGGGAGGGTGGGGGGAGGGGGAGAAGGATTCAGGAGTGGGAAGGGATTGGAAAGAATGAGAACGAGGAGGGCTTCCCGGCTCAGGGAAGGCTCGGAGTCCAGAATCCAGAGTGCGCCTTTCCCCTTTTCTCTTGCTGCACTTTTATTTCCAAAGCCCCCCCCTCCAGTCCACTCTCTTTCCCTAAAAACGGAGCTCTTGGTCCGAAGCGGGCGGTGTGTAACGAAAGCAAGATTTAAAGGAAACAAAGTTGAGCTAGTTTGTAAGGAAAACAAGTACTGTCAAGGTTCAGTGCAAGCCATACTAGTATTCCAAACTAATGAGTCTTCATGTCTGGTTAAAATGGGTAGTACTTCCATTTAAAGAAGAAAAGCATAGCTCAGACTATTGCTATGATTTTTTGCTCCTATATTCTGTTGTTTAGGTATAAATTTTATTAATGTAGAAATTTTACTTACAGCCTATTAACGGAGCTAGCTGTCTGCCTGCAATCATGTGTTTCTATTAGGAGTAATTCCCACTGAAAGAGAGTAGCCTTACTGCCAAGTAAACATGCATAGGCTTTATGTAGTTGAGAGATAGGGTATCGATTAGTATCAGGTGTATTATAGAGAGAAATGAGGACTTCTGTAACAACAGATACTTTGTGCCCAGACCAGGTGTGTGTGTGTGTGTGAGAGAGAGACAGACAGACAGAGAAAGAAAGAAAGAAAGGGAAGGAGAGAGAGAGAGAAGAGAAAGAGGAAGGAAGGGAGGGAGAGAGAGGGAGAGAACTCTGTGCTATTATTTTTAATTGTTCCATTATTTATCGTGTTAATAATTTATAATGTCCCTACACCTAGAGTGATTTTACTGCCTTTCTTTTGCCCAGGGCTACCACATATTTTTCAGGGATTTACATGCATTCAATGTCTGTAGTCCACAGCATAAATATTTGTGTGTTTATTTTGTACATCAGGTTGCATAAGTCCATCTTTTATTATAAAAGTTTTTATTGGTTAAAAAATAAACAATATTATCGCTTACAATATGTAGAATTTTCATTATCCTTTTACAAAGATAATATATAATTACCTTTTTTCACATACAGCAGATCTTCCCTTGTTAAAATTACAAATTTAGCAACCGGATTTATATAAAAATATCAATTCAATATCCAGAGTAATATTAAAGTTTACAAAAATAAGAGATATCATAAAAGGCACAAAATAATAGATTCCTCTCACTTCATCATTTCTTGGTTCTAGATCTCAAGGTTCTGGCCTTAGCACCCCCCTCCTCCTGGACCACCACGGCCTTGCCCGCCCCTGCTCCTTGATCATCTAATACCTCCCCTTCCTTGGTTCCTGTATCTTCACCCTCTAGGAGGGTCTTATGTTGCTCCAGATAGGCCTGAGCCTCCATCACACTATTAATTTTCTTCCTACTGCCCTCCCAGAAAATCATCAAACCTTCCGGCATCAACCACCTGAAGCCTATTCCCTTAAGGTACAATTTACTTGATAAAAAATAATAATTTCTTCTTAATTCTCGTACCTGTCTAGGGATCTGCTTCAAAATGGTGATCTCCTTGCCCCTGTATATCAGCGCCCCCGATCTTTGAGTTCTCAGTATTTCATCTCTCGTTTCCCTTCTCACAAATTTAATGTGGACCTCTCTTGGGACACTATGTAAAATTGCATATTGTGAATTTACTCTATAAACTAGATCCATGTCCCATCTCATAAAATCCAAACCTCTTTCAGTAAATTCGCCCAACAATTTAACCATCACTTCTCGCAGATCTTCCTGGTCCACTTCTTCCACATTTTGAAACCTGAGAAAATAAGACATTCTATCCAGCTGCGAAGTTAAAATTACATTTCCTCTCATTTCTTCCCTCTTCTGGATTGCCCGCACCTCCCCCTCCAAACCTCCCACCTTTTTCTTGTTGTCCTCAACCACCTGTTGAACAGCACTTAAATCTTTTTTCATAACTACCATTTCAGATTTTATTTCCAATTGCCCTTTTTGCAAAATATCAAGCTTATCAAGTTTCTCATCCAATTTTGCCAATTTCTGCATAATGTTTTCAATGTCAGCTGCGGCTGGTCTTTGTCCTTTAGCCATCTTACAGTAATAAAGAATGAGAGGTCCTCAGGTAGGCACAAGCATCCAGAAGGAGAAGGTTCTCTTAAAAATCAGCTTTATTTCCTCACGATCCACCAGAGGGCGCTCACAGGAGCAACGAGTCCGGCTTGTAGAGTAGGTCAAACAGGAAACCAGCGGTGGGTGATGTCATCAATTATATACAAAGAAGCAGGAAATCAAGCTCCAGCCATGTTTCTCCAGAAGGACAGAGGGCTCCAGCCTCCCTTCCCAAATTCTGCCTCCACCATTCTCCACAGAAAATCAGTAAAGTAAGAGGTCTCCTTATTTTTTCTCGCTCTTTCTTCTCAACTACGGTGCCCTTCCCAGCTGCAAGGGGGGGGAGAAACTTCAGCCCCCCCCTCTCACCCACAGGACGCCTCGTTGCTTCGCCAGTCAAAGTCTCTCCTTTTCTAATTACTCTCCGGCCTGCATCTCTTCCTCTTCCGATCGCCTCTTTACCTGCTGCCTTAATTTCGATATACACCGGGTCCTACAGGCACATAGGCACGTAACGGCCTTGGAATGGCCGCTGCGTGCTGCCCACACTCGCTGGAGCCTCGGGCGCGCCAGCATTGGCCGCCCAGCCCCTGGAATTGAGGCAGGGGACCCCTGGCGAGCCGCCCTTAACGGCGGGTACCCCCAAACCAGGGCACCCGGCCCCGAGGGGCCTCCAAGCGGGGGGGGGGATTCAGACGCTGGGGCAAAGAACCCAAACAACGTCTGCTGCCATCTGGAGCCGGAAGTCCCATAAGTCCATCTTAATATGCTATTCCTGGTATGTGATGTTTTGTATGCATACAGAGAAAGAAGCACTCTTGTGATCTTTGACTTTTAGGCTTGCTGTCAAACATCAGCCATAATACTAATGACTGTTTTGAACAATATGCAGGTTGTATTACACGAATGGCTATTTTATATGTGAAATTATGACTGAAATATTTCTGCACCTATATTGGTTCTCACTGTCAGGAAGTTTCTCCTTAGTTTTAGGTTGCTTCTCTCTTTGTTCAGTTTCCATCCATTGCTTCTTGTTTTGCCTTCTGGTACTTTGGAAAATACATTGCGCCCACCCCCCCTTTCTTTCTGGCAGCCCCTTAAAAGCCTGTTGCCTATCACACTCTTGGGCAAAGCATGTGAGCCATTTCCTCCTTTCAGTGGTCCATGAAAGTACAGCTATAGTATGTAGATAATAAAGTTGAAAAAAGGTGAACAACGTTTTTACAGAACTATAGATACGTTGAGGCTGGGTGTGACAAGGAATGGCTGGGAGGGGAGGGGCCAGGCGAGGCACCTTGATGTGAGTGACATTGAGTTGGTCACGCCCACCCAGTTACATGACCATCAAGCCACACCCACAAAATAAGTCATGCCCACAGAACCGGTAGTAAGAAAATTTAGAACCCACCCCTGGGCTCAACTAATGTCTTGCTTAGCAACGGGGGCTCCATTGGTAGTCATAAGTTGAGGTCTACCTGAAATTGCATTTCTGGTAATCCTAAATGGTTATAAATATACCAAAATCCCTTCTTTCTCCCTTATTTTTCTGCACAGGAGGAGATTCGACTTGCAGAACCCTTCACGGATGGACCGAAACGTGGAAATGTTCATGAACATTGAGAAAACATTAGTGCAGGCAAGGCTAATAATTTGATTTTGGATTGTGGGATCTCTGATGCGGAAATGGCTTCCGAGGTGCTTCTGAAGGACCTGAACAGGGATTTGAGCCTCTCTCAGAATCAATATAATAAAACATATTTATTATACATATTTATTATACACGGCTGTATAAAATCTAAATGAACCAACCATCTGTAAAGTACTCTAAGGAAAAGAATAATCTCTTCCTATTTTTTTTTCCTAAAGGTTGATGCTTTGTCTATCTCTAAAAATAAATATGTATCTAAAAGTATATAATAAGGGCCTTGGTGGCGCAGCAGACTAAAGTGCTGTTAACTAGCACCAGCTGCCTGCAATTACTGCAAGTTGGAATCTCACCAGGCTCAAGGTTGACTCAGCCTTCCATCCTTCCGAGGTAGGTAAAATGAGGACCCGGATTGTGGGGGCGATAAGCTGACTTTGTAT